>CM072555.1:5147218-5492218 GCA_036898215.1 Platycarya strobilacea
CAATCTTATTGGTTTGAGAGTTTTGTCCTTTCCAAAGATCAAAAATTTTGCTACCACATGAATCAGCAAATCTTTCAGGCTTATGACCCAGTCTATGAGGCTTGAGCCATATAATTCCATAGACCCCTTTTAAAGATTCCACTCTGTAAAAAATAATTAATATCTTGTATTTCCAGTGTATCAATTATCATTTCTAAGCTAACAGCTGCAGACTCAGATACAACTCCAGAGGTGCAAGTCCATAGACTCAATGCTTACTGGTGTCAACTGAAAATGAAGTTAGGGGCTAGCCAAACCGCTTGTGAAATCTACCAGGTGAGATACAGGGAGATTTAAGGGAAGCATAGATTACACAAACAGTTGGCTTCATTTGACCTAAAGTCCCACAAAAAAAGCTGCTGTTTGGACATAAAGAAGATGTCTTATCATGACGGAAATTCGAAAACAATAATATTAAGGTTAATCAAACTATCAACCTGAGTAACTATAGGAGCGCCGGCACGAGAAAGTCCTGAAGAACGTATTCCAGAAAGTACAGAATCCTGTCCATAGAGCGACATTCCTGATGGCAGAAGTTGAGACTCTAAATGTGTTTCACGGTCAAGGAATAGAGAATCCCTCTTTGCTGAGACTGAGAGAGGATATTCATTGGCAATTGCATTTTGAGAAGCAGTATGCAGTGATGACTTGTCAGACCAGGCATCTACTACGCGATCTTGTGAGACAGGCGTGGCATACTGAAAATGATCATTGCAATGTAATTACAACATAAAGTGCAAAGAATCATAAATCACAACAGGAACCAAGCTTACACTCTTTTCAAAAAGGGGAAGAACACTTTGATCAACCAAAAACTTCCTCAGGTGACCCACTACTGCTTCTAGAGCTTTGAGAACCTTTAAAGTTTCTCCCTGCAATTCCACAATCCTCTCTTCTGCGGCAACATAGAGCGGCACCTCATCTGCTAGCACCAAAAAAATCAGCATAATGTTCCTTGTTTAGGGATGAAACAATAGTTACAGGTATGAAGAGTTAAAATATGAAAAGAGGAAAATAGTTTACAGACATTAACAGAATCCAATCATAGGTCACCACTCATAATTGCACAGAAATAGTTTGATCCCTTTTGCACTGCAAAAAGGCTACTTTCCTCTACTCTGGAGAGAGGTCTCTATCCGCCCATTCTGTACGGGTGACAAATTTCGCAGGTAACAAGGAGATTAAAAAATCTAAGATTCTAAAGATGCAACATTTTTTGCACCCGAGGGGGGAAGATACACTGAAGGGGGAATTCAGCATCGCATCTCACGATGATCTAAGACTCGAGTGAGAAGCAATAGTCTGTAGTAACTCCCTTGAGGGTCGTTTCCTCCATCTAACACTTCATTCCAAAAATCTCTTCCTTTGGATGGCTGGTGCTTGTTGTTTATCTTTTAACATAAAACTAACATAATATATGTTCAGAAGTATTTCTTATATATCCATTAACTAAGTCTCGTTTTCTTGCTGTTCTGTATCTCAAACGTGCAAAATTGACATGTTGGTGCGTCTGTATCATGTTCTATACGTATCTCTTACTCAGATTTCATAGATGAACATATTTGAGAGAACAAATCAAGACATAAGCCAAACCTTCAGAAAGCCCATTGAGAAAAAAAAACAATATGGTAATTCTACATCTAGAAAATTCTGGTACTAAGTATATGAAATACTTCCCCATATTAAAAATGTCTTAAGTATTGCTCGCGGCTATTGTTAACAGACAAGAAAAGCACCCTTGATCCTAATAATTCTAGCTTTATTATCTTCTACGCAATCCCATATGGATCATATTAAGCTCCTATATCTAAACCAAAGGGTTTTCCTGATCACCAGACTTCTATTTTGCACCAAGCATAACCAACATCCAGCAATTCACTACTTCAAGAAAAAACCAGTAATCCGCTAAAAAAACATTTCGTCATGGAAAAACACAAGGAGCATCAAATGCATACCTCCTGACAATACTCTGACAGAAGCACCAGTACTCTCCTGTATAGCTTTGATTAACGAGCCTTGTTTTCCAATTAAATTAATGGCTTGTGTCGATGCAACCAATAACCTGATTGAAGAAAATGCAGCACCAGCAGCTTTAGCATCACCCTCAGTCTCAGATAATCCAGATACACGTTTGAAAACTCGCATCACAGCATCCATTGCAGGGGAAAAAGGTGCCTCTGGTTCTTCCTTTCCAGATATCAGCACCTAAGTACAATCAAAGCAAGATAGTTGTAAAAGATAAAGGTACAATTGGTTATCTGTATGCCATATCTAATTGTAGAAATGTGAATTTCTGTGTGCGTGTACTTAGAAACATCATTTAGAGGAGCAAGACATCGATAAGCTTTGTTCACCTTGCATACACGTTTTCAAATAATATATACAAAAATTGCAAAGAATTTATTGTATTAAACAAATTCATGCTTAGAGCCTAGCAACTAGAGAAGCTAAGTCCAGCTCCATCGAGTATCAATAGTCATGATATAGGTTGCACTTGAAGTACACGTCTTCAATCAACAACTTAATCCTTATAAAAAAATTTCCGCCAATGATCAAGGTAATAAAAATATAATAAAAGAAATTAAAAAGTCATGGTGTTTAAAGGAAAGATGCTAGATGAAGATGGGTGATGGGTGATGGGATGATCGGTATGGGAATGCATCCATGTGGATCAGCTAACGAGGCTGTGCGCAATGAAATTGACACAATTTTTTAGCTTCCCACGACTTGAGATATTAGAGAGTCAATCATCATAAGCAATAAGCTTCAAGAAATTTCTTGGCAATAAAACAGAGCTCAATTGAAGACGATGATCAAATACCAGTTAGTTATTAGACTCGAGCAAAAGAGCTCTCTACTATCTCTACTCAACTGCTTAAACACTAAAAATTTAATATTTTCTGCTTTTACTATAAGCAAGCAAAAAAAGACATTAGTAAAACCCTAGAGAGAGAGAGAGAGAGAGAGGATGAATTGGGGCTCACAACTCGATCGGGGGTGCCTACAGCGCCGTCGAGGACGCGAATGCGGGCACGGGTCTCCTCGCACATCTTCTTGATGAGATCTCCTCTGCGGCCGATGATGCTACCGACCTTGAGGACCGGCACGATGATCCGGAACACGCAGTGCCCTGGCCATCCCGGCCACCTCTTGTCGGGTGGGGTGGCAGTGGTTGTGACTGTAGCTGGAGGGTCGGAAGCAGGAGCTGACTCGGATTCTGGGTTCTGAGTGGAAGGTTCGGACTGCGTTGGCGCGGTGGCTGGCGTCTCGGTGGTAGCAGCGGTTGTAGTGGGAGGGGGTTCGGTTGGCGAGGAAGAGGTGGTCGTGCCTTCGGAAGGAAGTGTTTGAGTGTCTGACTCCATGGCGTTGGTGGTACCGTTCTCAGTGGGTTCGGTAGTCGCCATTGGAGAGCGGGAGAGGGAGAGGGAGAGGGAGAGGGCTGAAATATGGGCTTGGTTTTAGGTTTCGCAGGAAAGAGAGAGGATGACTCCTCTTTTTTATGATTTATCACACAGACGAGAAGAGTTTTTATCTTTTCTTTTCCCTTTTTTTTTGGGGGGGGGGGGGGGGGGGGGGTGTTGGGCTCTTGGTCGATCGAATAGATGTTTATCACTTAGGGCCCATTTGTTTTGGCATCAGATCAAAAATTTTAAATTTATTATTATATTTTTTTTAATTTTTATATAAAATATAATAAAAAATTTAATTTTTTTAAATTTTAAATTTAATTTTTTAAATCTTCATATAAAATTAATATTAAAAATATATATTTATAATGAATTAAATGTGACGGCAGTCGTCCCTGTTCCATCACTAAAATTATGTGAATGACCCTACTACTATTATTTTAAATTTTGCATAGTGATTTGTATAGTAACTTGCATAGTAATTTCAAAACTTATAAATAGGATTTCAGTTGTAATGAAATATATAAGAAAATATAGAAAGGGAAATAAAGTTTCAGTTCTTAAGAGTTTCAGAGAGAGTTTCTTATTTCTTTAGTTTTATAACACATTATCAGCACGAAAGTTCTACCAATTCTGAAACTAGTAGCTTTATTCCTCTGTAAGTTTTTCAATATATTATTTGCAGTCTTTAATATATTTTATTGATGATTATTTGTGTGAATTTATAAATATATTTTCTGAGATACACATATTTATTTTATTATTTATATGTGTAGAAAATGGCAAATCTTACAAAATTGGAATTTGTTGCTCTTGACATATCTGGAAAAAATTATTTATCCTAGATACTTAATGCTGAAATTCATCTTAATGCAATGAACCTGAGAGAAACTATTAAAGAAGGAAATCAAATGTCCCTGCAGGATCGTGCTAAAGCAATGATTTTCTTTCGCCACCATCTCCATGAAGAATTGAAAACTGAATATCTTACAGTAAAATATCTCTATATTTTGTGGAACAGTTTAAGGGAGAGGTATGAACACCAGAAGACTGTCATCCTCCCAAGAGCTCGTTCTCAATGGTTGCACCTGAAGTTGCAAGATTATAAAAGTGTTAGTGAGTATAATTCTGCACTTTTTAAAATAAGCTCAGTATTAAAATTATGCGGTGAGAAAATCACTGATAATGATATGCTAGAGAAGACTTATACTACATTTCATGTCTCGAATGTGCTCTTGCAGCAGCAGTATCGAGAGAGAAAATTTAATAAATATTCTGAACTTATATCATGTCTTCTAGTAGTTGAGCATAACAATTAGCTCTTATTAGAAAACCACCAGTCACGCCCTACTGACTCAATATCATTCCCTAAAATGAATGGTAATAGGTTTGCATCATTCCTAGAAGTGAATGGTGCATCATTTAAAAGAAATCGGGAGCGTGGACGTAGTATGAGAAATTATAGAAATGTTGGTTCCAGAAGTAACAACATTAAAATGGATAATAATATATCGTATCACCAGAAGTGATACAATTCATAAATGGGTAAAAAACCTCAGAATAATTATTCAAAAAAAAGTAAAGAGGTGTGCCGTAGATGTGGAATAACTGGACATTGGTCACGTACCTGTCGTACAGCCAGACACTTAGCTAATTTATATCAAGCTTCTATTAAAGAAAAAAATAAAGTGCATGAAACAAATTTAGTAGAACTATCAGATGATTTATTAGATTCAGTAGATGTAGACGTTACTCATCTTGATGTATCTGATTTCTTTAATCATTCTGAATGTAGTATTGAACACTTAATTGGAGATGAAAGTGTTCTACTCAATTAATGTATTTTCTTTCTATCTGTAATAAAAGTTCTGTATATTTTGTAAAATCATGGATCATATTGATGAGTTTTTTATCTCTGAGTTGAATGATAAAGTTATATGTCTGGCTGACAGTGCTACAACTGACACAATTCTCAAAGAAAATAAATATTTTCAAAATCTAACACTAAGTAAAGCCTATGTCCATACCATATCAAGTTCGTCAGATTTAATTGAGGGCTCCGAAAGAGCTTATATTATGTTGCCTAATGGCACCAAATTTTGTATTGATAATACTCTATTCTCTTCACAATTCAGAAGAAATTTATTGAGTTTCAAAGATATACATCGTAATGACTATCATATTGAAACGACCAATGAAGGCAGTAAAGAGCATCTTCTTATTACTAAAACAATATCGGGCCAAAAGCTTATATTAGAAAAACTGTCTGTTCTGTGTTCTAGATTATATTACACAAAGATGAAAACAATTGACTCCAAAATATTTATGACTTGACATGATCGCTTTGGACATCCGGGTTCTATAATGATGAGACGAATTATTAAAAATTCGTATGGGCATCCCTTAAAAAATCAAAAGATATTTCTACCCAATGAATTTTCGTGCTCTGCATGTTCTCAAGGTAAGTTAATTATCAGACCATCTCCCTCAAAAATCATTATTGAATTTCCATCATTTTTACAAAGGATTCACGGAGATATATGTGGGCCTATTCATCCATCAAGTGGACCATTTAGATATTTTATGGTTCTAATTGATGCATAAAATCGATGGTCACATGTTTGTCTGCTTTCAACTAAAAATGTTACATTTGCTATACTTCTTACTCAGATAATTAAACTACGAGCACAATTTCATGAGTATCCAATTAAGACCGTTTGATTAGATAATGCAGGTGAATTTTCATCTCAAATTTTTGATGATTATTGCATGTCAATAGGAATAGATGTTGAACATCCTGTTGCCCATACACACACAAAAAATAGTTTATCTGAGTTTTTGATCAAAAGGTATTAATCGCTAGACCTTTACTTATGAAATCAAGACTACTCGTTTTTACTCGGGGACATGCTATACTTCATGCAGCATTTCTAATTCGCATTAGACTATCTGCATATCATAAATATTCTCTATTACAGCTTGCATTTGGTTAACAACCAAATATTTCTCATATTCGTACTTTAGGATGTGCTGTATATGTTCTAATTGCACCTCCGCAAAGTACAAAAATGGGCCCTCAACGTAGACTTGGGATATATGTTGGTTTTGATTCTCCATCTATTATTAGATACCTTGAACCCCTCATAGGGGATATGTTTAAAACACGTTTTGAGAATTGTCATTTTGACGAATCTAATTTTCCATTAATGGATAAAGAAAAGTCGATGCCTGAAGCACGACAAGATATTACTTAGGATAATAAGACCCTGTCTCATTTTGATCCTCCTACAAATGAATGTAAACGGGAAGTTCAAATGATTATTTATTTGTAAAATGTTGTAAATCAGTTATCGGATGTATTTACTGACACTAAAGGTGTAGTAAAATCTTATATTCCTGTTGTTAATGCTCCAACAAGGATTGTAGTCCCTGAATGACAAATTGTCAAAACAGCAATAGGTAAATCTAAAATACGCCTGAAGCATGGAAGACCTATTGGTATAAAAGACAAAATTTCAGAAGTAAAAGAATACAAAATGAATTTGGTGTTTTTGAAAAACACGTACCTACAATACAGGCTACAAAAATAATTGATGCTCCTAAAGAGCTCAAATCTTCTATTCTAGAACCTCCTGAAGAGGAAATTCCTGAAGAGTATAAATCTCCTGAAAATGGACCTCCTGAAGAGGTGTGCATGAAATGTTTTCCCCTGAAACGGAACAGCTACCTGAAAATAATGAGATCTCAATACATTTTATGAAAACTGGATAAATTCTGAATAGAAATAAAACTGTTGTCGACAACATATTTTCATATAAAATGGCCCTTGACATTATCAGAAGTAATGAAGAAAGTGAGTTAAAAAGCGTTGAAAAATGTCGACGTAAAAATGATTGGCCAAAATGGAAAACAGCTATTGAAACTGAATTAAATTCATTAGTAAAGCGAGAAATATTTAGACCTGTTATCCAAATACCAAATGGTGTAATACCTGTTGGATATAAGTGAGTATTTGTGCGAAAACATAATGAGAAAAATAAAATTGCACGGTACAAAGCATTGCTTGTCGCACAAGGTTTCCTGCAGAAACTCGTGATTGATTATGAAGAAACATACTCTCCCGTTATGGATGCAATCATATTTAGATTTTTTATTAGTCTGATTGTTACAAAAGGATTATAAATGCGGTTGATGGATGTGGTCACTGCATATTTATATGGATCCTTAGACCATGACATATATATGAAAATCCCTGAAGGATATAAGATGCCTGAAACATCTACAAGTACATCTAAAAATATGTACTCAATCAGACTACAAAGATCTTTATATGGGTTGAAGTAATCCGGGCACATGTGGTATAATCGCTTAAGTGAATATCTATTGAAAGAAAAATTTGAGAATAATCCTATATGCTCATGTGTTTTTATTAAGAAATCAGAATCCAGATTTGTTATTATTGCGGTTTATGTTGATGATTTAAATATTGTGGGAACTCCTGAAAAGATCTCAAAAATCGCTATATATTTAAAGAATGAATTTGAAATGAAAGATTTTGACAAAACAAAACTTTGTCTCGGCCTGCAGTGCGAGCACTTGCCAAATTGAATTTTTATTTATCAGTCCATATATACTGAGAAAGTCCTAAAATATTTTTATATGAACAAATTTTATCCCCTGAGTATTCCAATGATTGTTCGAACACTTGATGTGAAGAATGATCCATTCTGTCCTTGTGATGACGATGAAGAAATTCTTGGTCCTGAAGTACCATATCTCAGTGCAATTGAAGTTTTGATATATCTTGCAAATTGCACTCGACCAGATATTACATTCTTAGTTAATCTGCTTGCAAGAGTTCTGCACCAACTCGAAGGCATTGGAATAACATTAATCACGTCCTTCGTTACCTTCATGGTACGGTTGATATGAGATTATTTTATCAACGTAGATCAAGTCCAGAATTGATTGGGTATGCAGATGCAGGTTATCTTTCAGACCCACATAGAGGTAAATCTCAAATTAGATATTTATTTACTTATGGAAATACTACCATATCATGGAAATCTGTTAAGCAGACACTATCTGTTACTTATTCAAATCACTCAGAAATCATTACTATTCATGAAGTAAGTCGAGAATGTACTTGGCTGAGATCAGTTATTCAACATATTCAGGAAAAGTGTGGACTTCCTATGATCAATAATAGCCCAACAATCTTATATGAAGATAATACTGCTTGTATCACTCAAATCAGAGGAGGATATATCAAAAGTGACAGAACCAAATATATTTTACGTAAATTCTTTTATACTCATGAACTTCAAAAGAAAGGTGAAATTGATGTCAAGCAGATACGATCTAGTGATAATCTTGCAAATTTATTCACAGAAGCGTTACCAACTTCCACATTCAAGAAAATTGTGCATAACATTGGAATGCGAAAACTCAAAAATATTTTGTTATGCACTTTTCAGGGGAAGTAAATGTGCTGATTGTACTCTTTTTCTTTCGCTGAGATTTTGTCCTACTGGGCTTTCCTCTGCAAGGTTTTAATGAGGCAATCTTAAAGCACTTGTGGATACATAAGAAGACTGTACTCTTTTTCTTTCGCCATTGATTTTTCTTCCCATTGGATTTTTTCCTTGGCAAGGTTTTAACGAGGCAGATTCTTTATGGGTGGTCATTCAAGGGGGAGTGTAATGAATTAAATGTAATGGCAACCGCCGCTGTCCCACCACTAAAATTATGTGAATGACCCTACTACTCTTATTTTAAATTCTGCATAATGACTTGCATAGTGACTTGTATAGTAACTTGCATAATAATTTCAAAACTTATAAATAGGAGCTTCAGTTGTAATGAAATATATAAGAAAATATAAAGATAGAAAGAAAATTTCAGTTCTTAAGAGTTTCAGAAATAGTTTCTTATTTCTCTTTTGTAATAGTAATTTCTTTCTTTAGTTTTATAATAATATTATAATAATATTTAATTTTTTTTAAAATTTTTATCTCATTTTACCTTATTTATAAAAATAAAGGTAAATGAATTTTCAGTTTTGGTAACAGTAAGACAGATTTGTTAGGAATATCTTTTGGTCCGTACTAAATGTGTTTTATTTTATTTCTATCTTATTATTATCAATTTTTATATAACATATAATAAATAATTTCTTTTAAAAAATATATTTTTAAGTTTTAAAATAATAATAATATTAAAAAGTAATAATTTATCAAACTTTCATTCATATAATGTTATCTTATTTCATTTTATTATCTATATTTATTTATTTTGTTGTATCGATTTAACATTGCATTGAAACAATTTCTTTAAGTTCAAATCAGATCACTGATCTTATAAGTTGTAACTCCACCACCATGTTCACATTGATATTGAGAAAGTTAACGCATGAAGCGTAGCTCTTTATTTATGAATGAAAAAATCTATTTCCAGTCTTGAATAGAAGATTGTATTTTAGTCTCATTGATAAATAAAGATAAAAGAGAAAAAATTATTATTATAATTTCAATATGTTTTTTAAACTAAACTTAAATTGTAGTTCTTATTTAAAGATTATATAGACTAACTCTTTATAAATTCACTCATTTGTCTAACAATCACAACTATCCAAATATGACGATCTTGTGGTAAAAAAAAATGTTGGCCTTGAATTACCATGCAAACGTCATTCAAATTTTTACCTACAATTATTATATAAAGATGAAAGTAAACTATAGTAAAGTTTAAAAGAGCTTGTGCGCTCTTTTCTAAAAGATTTTGTTAAGAAGAATAAATTATCTCTTATATAAAATCTAAGACAATATTTTCCTACCATTTAGAGAAATGTGCATGGACTTATTTATGGTATTAGAGGCAAGCATTCTAGCAATGTATTTTACGCATTAATCTAACATGATCTATTTATAAGAGCACGATAAATATCAACTCATAAGTGATGAGAAGTAAAGAAAATCCAACATTATTTTAAAGGGGGTTATCATGAGCTTTATATAAGACAAAATAAAAAGTATGAAAATAAAGTGAGAAGATTACAAAAAAAAAAGAAGTGGGTAGTTGGAGATTATATATATATTAAAAAAAAAGTAGTAGCTAGTATTCAATTGTATTTTATTGTATTTTATTTGTTGGGGCGAGTTGGAGATCATGAAAATAAAATAAAAATATTTATTTTATTATTATAGAAAATATAATAGGCAAAATTTAAATTTTGAGTCATTCATCAAAACCAAAAACTTGCATATTAGCCAGATTTTAACTTGAAGATAACTAATCCAACGAGAGTACATCTTAGCGGTCATTGCTTAACGTCTTACTCTATACAAGATCCCTAAAGACAAAATGCAGTGTTTTTTTTTTTTTAGAGAAAATATCATTGTTTTAAATACAAATTCAAATAAAGACTCATTTTAAATATTTTCTCATGCGTGCAAATCCCATGACACTAAATTTTATATTTAATACAATGAACAATTCTTACTTTTTTTTAGATTTTACTAAATAGATGCACAAAATTTACAATGACATTCATTTTAAATTGTATTAGATATAAAAATAACAAATATCTCTTATTGAATCGATTTTATTAAATTAATTAGGTCCATAAATTTTATCATGATATCAAACTTTGTCATATAATGAATAAGGAACTATACTACTTATCCCATGATAAGGATCAAGAACAATATTGGCTTGCACATAAAAGAAGATGTTGAGTAATAACTTCACATTGTCTATAAATAAGATTTTGGATATGCTTATAAATAATGTGTAAAACTCTTTTATTGAATCAATTTTATGAGATGAATTAAATTAATCATTTTTATAAGTGAATTGCTTATACCAAAGATGGTATTGGGTAAATTAGGAAAGAAATAGATATTGTTTGTGGTCCTGTGGATCTTACGTCATTTACTATAAAGATTATATTTATAAGTCGGAGCACAACATTAAATATTGTACATAAACAATATAAATTCTAGTATTGATTAATTGCGCGAGAGTTTACGTGCTATGTTTGTATTATTTAGATAAAATTTAGATATTGAGTTCTTTATAAATAGTAGTAAGTTGAGATGATAAAATAAATTTTATGAGACTTATTTAAGATGAGTTTAGATGTATTTAAATTTTAAAATGAGTTTAAATATATTTATTAAAATTTGAAAAAACTTATGATTCCAGCATATAAAAATATGTTATATTGAAAAAAAAAATTGTGAATCTCACATATAAAAGAGTTTTGAGTTAAAATGAATTTAGTAAATTGAGATTTGAGTATTTAAATGTTAGACTCTACTTAAAATTAGACTAAACTAAATTGATTTTAGTACAATGTAACAACCAAATGAAGCCTAAGAAAAATAACATAAAGAGTTCAAAAAAATTATAAGAAATATGGCGTCAATGCAGGATAAGAAAAATGACACTAGGGCAAGGCAAGAAACATGAAATTATAGGAAATATGACATCAAGGCTTAAAATATGAAAAAATAACAAAAGGTTAGGAATTGAGATTAAGGAATATGCAAACACAAAGAAAACTATAATATTAGAAATTCTTGATAAGAAAGGGATCTCTCTTATAAAATCCAAACACATGCGATTGTGATATATATAGTCAAAATTACAATCAAATACTGATGCATGCATAATGTTGCCGTATTTCCCGCCCAACTTAAAAATGCCGACTTCTCCTCGTTGAATTGAGAAATCTTTTTTTTTTTATTTTTTTTGCCAAATTTGTTCTAGTTTGTATTTTCGAGATTGTCCAATGCTATTAACGTTGAATCTGCTAGCACAACATCATTAAATAATTTTTTTTAATTAGTTATTTAAGCTCAATTTGTGCGTTTCAGGGGAGACAATAAAAAATGTTAGGGACAAATATCAAAGATAAGCGACGGACAAATACCAATTGATAATCTGTGAAGTTTGATATCTGTTGTGTACTGCATAATATCTTTAAACTAAAAAATAAAAAAATAAATTTGAAATTGAAAGAAATTGATTCGAAACGTTTTATTTATCATGTCAGATCAATTGATATTTATCTATTATTTATTTATGACGTTGGTTCCTAACATTACTCATATTCAATTTTTATCAAGAAATGATGCACAATATTGCTCCATTTTCTCGCCCAACTGAGAAAAATGTCGATCTTTCTTTGCCAAACCGAGAAATCTTCACATTTCTAAGTTGGATATTCATTGAGATGCCTTATCGAGAGAGTCCAATACCATTAACGTCGAATTTGTCAGCGCAGCATTCTCAGACTATGTTCCCCTACTTCAAAATACTAATCCATATGGTCCCCCCACCGAGATAATGACTTGATATTTGGTACCTAGTTCGGCATCTGGTTTCTGCCCTCAAGTAATCGTCGTCTGTGAATGGATATTGGATAGTATCATTGATTCATGTTTCTTTTCAAAAGTAAGGCAGAATGGGTACTGCCCAATTTAGCTTTGCTCGCTATCCATCTTCGAAAAAGTAATGCACCGATTGTGTTTGGAATTTTGCTTGACCGACTACTTAGCATTTTTAATTGAGCATGGATGTCACAATCACAATCTTGATGAAATCTGCAGTCTCCACTAGAACTCTACAGTATTGAGTGAATCATTTGAGCCTCTCCTCTTAAGCCGAGTTTCTTTGCCAGCTAATTGCTTATCGAAGTATCTCTTTGGAAGGGGCCTAAATCCTTTTATAAGGACAAGCTGAGTATTATCATGGACTTGGATTATAGCATAGTACAACGAGCTAATGAATTCAAGGCCTAACTTCATACGAATTTAATCTAGTTAAACCCAGATTAATAACCGTCCGAGAACTTCGAGATAAAAAGACTATCGGCTCATCTAGAGATAAGATAAACCCTAATATCTCCAAAGTTTGAATTTCGAATAATGGGCGAAATGATTATGATATATTATCAAAATGACTCACGAGCTTTATTTATATGATTCAAGTATAATTATAATTTAATCCGAATATTTAGTTAGAGAAATTATATTATCCTTTATTAACTTATCTATTAAAGACGTTCTTTTGAAAATTTGTGAAATTAACACTCCCAATAGTTTTTTTTATATATTTTGACAAGACTATCTCCTAATTATATGTTTTATGAAGTCGGTGACGACGAAACCGACATGTCAAGAGCCAAGGATCCATTCATTCTTCTACCGTTATACATGTAATCTGATGTTAAAGATGAATGCGATAACATTGTATACGCAGGAGGCAGGAGGGTAATTAGGAGAGAATTTGAGTCACGGGTATCCCGAAATTTCCAATTCCTGGATACTTATCCGATTCCAGAGGCTGTAGGATTTCCAACTCACCCTTGTAAAAGATAAGATGTGGTCATGGTGTCAGGGGATCTATATGCCTCTGTTAGTGGTCATAACAACTGCATGCAACTTTCTCAGCTCTCCCCCTTTCTCCAAAATTCTAATTTGTTGACATTAAGCCCCGTTTGAATTAGAAAATAGATTGAGATGATCTTAATTTATTTTTATTTTATTATTATATATTTTTTAATTTTTTTATATAAAATATAAATTTTAATACATATTTTTTAAATTTTAATACACATTTTTTAAATTTCAATTCAACTTTTTTAAATTTTAAAACAATAATAATATTAAAAAATAAATTAAATCCATCTCAATTCATTTTATCTTATTTTTTAATCCAAATAGAGTCTAAACAATATACAATGGAAGGAATTAGGGAAGCCTCGAAACCTTTTTTTTCCCTTTCTCCCTTGAATTTCAAGGCCTAAGAAGGATGATTTGAAATAGGAAAATATTCTAACAGCATTTTTTTATAAATTAATAATACAATTTAATGTGATTTATCAAATTATAATTTTTTTTACAATACAGATCTAAAAAATCAAATAAAACTATACCACAAAAAAAAAAAAAAATTTGTAACCAATTAGTTGCGATAAAAAGTTTATTGGTGACAATTTTTAGTTATAAATAATTATTTTATTAAAATTAACTAATTGTAAATAAATAATTTTTTTATAATATATATTATATTAACTTATAAAATTATTTTTATGTAATTTGTGACATAATTATATGAAAGTAGATAAATATCTCTGCCATATAAATACAAGATTTTGGCGATGATATATTTAGATATTCGTGCAGAAATATCTACGAAGAACATAAGAATTAAGACTAAACCGCGATGCGTCAGGTCTGTGACTACACAAATTCATGGGCGATGCTCCATAGGCCCCGTAACTTGATTGCTAACATCTTCAGCTCTCCACCTCAAATAAACTATAATGTTACATCCAATGATTAATTTTCGTTCGTCCAACTATCAAATAAAATATCCAAAAAAAATTAGTAATAAAAATATTAAAAAAAAAATTACCTAAAAAATAGTAATCTCTAGAAAAAGCTCAAACAATATGATAATATAATCAGAAGCCAACGAACGTAATAAGCCCAACGTATGATTGCCAACAGCCACACATGAGACGGCATAAAGACAAGCAAAAAGGTTGAAATCATTGCTCTTGAGACATCCAAAAGCCCACCTACGGTCCTTGTTACCCGTGAAAATCCCTCGCACCACGTATGCCCTAAAAATCTCAATCCTCCAATCCCCACTCGACATCTCAGCAGATAAGAAACCTTTTCCATTTAGATCTAAAATGAACTTTGCAGGTGGTATGGGTGGCATATTTTTTTAGAAAAATCCAACTCGGACATCCATCCATACCTGCCCATGATTAGGATTAGAATCTCTGGATTACCAAAATACCCATCCTGCTAAAATACACAAGGTTAATTATAAATTATTCGCATAGTCAAATTTGGACAGATTTTGTTCATGTTCTTCCTCACTACCTTTGCCGGCAATCATTAGGGACATTGGTTCGCCAATTTTTTAACTATTTTTTTTCATATATTCATTTAAAAAACATGAATTTAGTTATATATAAACGTCCTTTTGTTGTAAAAATACAAACTTTTTTTTACATTAACCAATAAAGTTACACAACAAATGTTCGCATTAATTAGGTGTTGTAAATGTAGCACAAAATACGACAAGGTGTCAATATTTGAATTTAGGAATATAAGGAATATGTTTATTGATAGATATAATTTCCTCAAATATTTTTAATGTGCTATTTTAAATTTCTTTGGTGGGAAGATAATAATTTTTGTAAGTTTATAGCAATAAACTAAGGAGAAATTCGTCTTTTAACAAACTTGAGGGGACAATCGGGGTTATTATTATTTTTTGGCAAAAAAAAACTATTTTTTCATAAATATAAAAACATTTAAGAAAAAAATTGAGATTTTAATAAATTGAGAGACGGTCAGATTAAATCCTCCTCTGCATGTGTTAATAAAACTATATTCTTAATCTAATATGTAAAACATACTTAATAAAGTGTTTATATATTATAATTTAATTTTAAAATTTAAAATTCAAATTTAGAAACTAAATATGACCATTTAAAATTATATGATAATTTACTTTTTAAAAAAATGGATGATTTTCTACTATATCAATGCCTTCTCCACCCGAAATTAGTAATACATTTGAACAAAGAAAGGGTTAAGATAGTAAATGAAAGAGAAAATAATTGAGGGGGAAAAAGTAAAACTTAAAAAGGGCGAGAAAGGAATAAAACAGAGAGAATGCGGTCCCACATTCGGAACTGCTGACACCGAGCATTGTCTCATCTTCCGTTCTCATCTCTATCACTCGAATGAAGGCTGATGAACCTCTTCAATGCCTCGGTCCATTCCATACAGAGAGAGAAGAGTGAGAGTGAGTCCGTGTTGTGCGTCTCCGTGCTTATAGGTTTCCGCCACTGCGCCGCATGTCTATAAGTACAGAGCTCCCAACGGTTCTTTTCCTTTTATCCGCTCCTCCTCGTGACGCACTCTGCACAGAAACCTTCCTCTCTTATTCAGCTTCTATTTCAGTTTCAGTTTCTTTAATTCAGTGTATTATTTGTGTAACTCTGTTGGGCACTTTTCACTCTCAGATATACTTTCGGCTGAAGACCCATCACAGTTTTGGATTCTATTCTCTAGGGTTTTGAGATACCCTGTTTTTATTAGAGGATTTTGCATCCTCTGTTTTTTATTTTTACCCACAGGGAGAGAGATAGAGATAGAGATACCTTTGGGTTTCTGAGAGTTTTCGTTCATAGATTTTCCGGGAGAGCTTGTTACGTTGTTCATAAAATGGAATTTTTTAGTATAGTGGTTTTTGTAGAGGGGTCTAGAGTGTTCCTCTAATTAATACATCTTATAATTCTTGGCTTTTCTTGTTTCCCATTTTTGCCAAGAAAAATGGTTTCTGTACTTTCCAGGGTTTAGGGTTTTGTACTTTCTCTCTTTTCTCTTTGCCCGTTCTCACTCAGAAGTGTAGTACTGTTGAGCTCTTCTTGGAAATAGATTTCTGAGTTACCTTCTGACTTCGAAGCTGAGGTTTGGTCTGTTTCAGCTCTTGAATTGTTGTGTGCTGAACCAGTCCAGTATCAAAGCTTTAATTCAATATAAATTTCGAGTCGGATACGGTAATACCTTTATTGCCCGCTTGTCTTTCTGGGCTCTTCTTTATACCGACTTAAATCTGAGTTAGAGGCTTTCTTCAACCCTTCTTAGTTCTTCTGACTTTGGGTCTTAGACCTCAAGTCTACACTGAATTTCATCTTCTTTCCGAGTAACTTGCACATATGTCTTCGTGTTTAAGCGGAGGCAGCGGTAGAACTTATGCGCTTGACCTTGACATCGTAAAATCTCCATCCACATCGAGTCGAATGTCGCAAACTTCTTCTCCTTCTTCGACTCTCTCAGAATCGAGCAATTCTCCGCTCACAATTTGCACCCGAAAATCCCGAACCCCACGAAAGCGTCCGAATCAAACCTACAACGAGGCAGCGGCCCTCCTCTCCACAGCCTATCCCAACATCTTCTCTACTAAAAACCTCACAAAACCTCGCAAATTTACCAAACAACATGATTCATTCTTAGACGATTCCCCAGAGTTGCTGCTGCCGTTTCGAGTCATCGACAGTTCTGCTTTCTTGCTTCACCAACCAATTCAAGAAAAGCCCAGTTTTCAAATTCAATCCAAGGTAACGAATTTTTGCGACAAACCCTGTCAAAGTCCAGGGGAAGTTGATTTCCATGCGAGTTCGTTGGAATTGTGTGATGGGTATGAGGAGGATTTTGATGCAGAATCGATTCTTGACGAAGAAATAGAAGAGGGAATCGATAGCATTATGGGAAATTTGAGTGTGGATACCGATATGGTAGATGACTCCAACGCTGGTTCTTCTTATGGCAGTGGGCAAAAGATTTCTTGGTACGGGAATTCAATTCCAGTGGGATTGGGTTTTGGCAGAAAATTCGACTCTGGGTTTGGAATGAGAGCGTTGAGGCACGTGGATGAGGGAAATTGGTGGGGTTTTCCCATTGTCGATGTGCATCAAATCTCCCCCAGATTTCATAAGGCTTCAGTTTCTACAGAGAAGAAGAAGAAGAAGAAAAAAAAGGTGGAAAAGTTGTCGGTCGTGGAGTTGAAGGAGAAGGAATTGCCCAAAGAGAATTCTGCATCGCCGAAACCCAATTCAGGATTATTGCTGAAACTGAATTTTGAAGAGGTCTTGAACGAGTGGTCCAACCGGGGGTCTCCATTTTCCGACGAGATTTCAGGTTCCGATGTGCCGGGGGAGGATGTCTCCGTATGTCTCTCATCTCCTACACGCTGAAACAATTCCAAGAAACTTAGAACACACTTGAAACATGCTCTGTGGTCACATTTTTTCCCGACTCTGTTCTTTCTTTTTTCAAACTCAGTTTTGTGTTTGTTAATTGTGACTTTGAGCAGTTAGCAATACTCTTTTTAGTATTGTCGACTCGGTTGTCAAGCTTGTTTTCAAAGGCAAATAAAACTGAACTGAATTCAATTTGGCTTCCCCTCTTCCCTCGCTATTTTTCATTTAAAAAAATAAGCCAGAACTTCTTCATTTCTTTAAAATAAGGTCTTTTTGTGGTCCAACAATCCTGAGCTAGATAGAACCCATAAACTCCTACATTGCCTTAATTATTGACCCAAGTATAATTATTGGAACAATATATATATATATATATATATATATTTCAGCAAAGCCTTCGAGTTTGTGATTTTCATAAAATTTATGAGCCAAAATTCGTTTTCATGTCAAGGTGTTTTTGGTTGGGCGTTAACTAGAAATGTGTGGGAAAAGGAGAGAATTGTCATTGACTTTGTTTTCTTATTTGTTGTGTGGACAGGCCAGGCTAGCGCAAATTGATTTGTTTTTGGATGGAGGCGGGGTAAGAGAAGCTAGCGTTCTACGGTACAAAGAAAAACGGCGTACACGGCTCTTCTCTAAGAAAATCAGATATCAGGTCAGAAAAGTCAACGCTGATCAACGGCCTAGAATGAAGGTAATTAATTAGAAAATAATGTGATAATATTATTCTACATGTTATTGTTCTGCCCCTAACTAAGTACTAGTACTACTTTTTACTTTTTAGAAGTTAGTTTTTTCTTTTTTCTTTACGAAATGGAATCAACTTCTCTCTCTCTCTCTCTCTCTCTCTGTGTTTTGCTGATCTTTGGTGGGTGTTTGGGCCTTGCAGGGGCGATTTGTTAGAAGGCCGAATTCAAGCACAAATGGGACAGATGAAGAATAATAAAGAGACGTGACTTTTGTTCGCCATCAGCACTTTCGGCCCTTTTCCTCTCTTGAGCTGTTCCCCTAATATTTCTTGTTTTTGTTTTTTGTTTTTTTCTCACCGTTTCTCACACCAATAAGCTCTGGAAAAATGGAGATAAAAGAGGAGCGCGGAGAAATAGTCAGGCAACTTTTTAGCCCAAGTTTAGGGTTTTATTTTCTCTTTGTTTTGTAGTATCTGGAAGATGCTTTTGTACCAGAGGCATATAGATTTTGTTGGATTCAATAGTAGCACAAATGTGAGAGGCAAAAATAACTTCTATTGGATTCAAATTTCAAAGGCACATATATTAAGTGATTATTTAACGATGACTTAATGTATTTTTTTATTTTTTGTTAATTTTTTTTTTTAAATTTAACTTCATTCATTTGCCCGTTTGAATTTTGAAATGATATAATTCTTGAAAGTAATCCGATATGTTTTCATAAATAAGGTAAGATAAAAATTAAAATTGAATAAAATATTATTATAATGTATTTTTTAATATTAGTTTTAATTTGAGATTTAAAAAGGTTGAATTGTTTATTTTATTTTGTATAAAAATTTGAAAAATTAGTAATAATAAGATAAAATAAGATAAGATGAGATTGTTTGTAAAAATAAACAAGGTTATTCAAACTCTTAAATCAAATATTTTAAATTTAAATCTAGCCAAACTCAAAATTTTTATCTTTCTTAGATTGAAACTAACATCTAATTTTGGTTTCAATCTCTTTATGATAGTCGTTATCTTTCTCCCACCATATATAAAACTTATCTAAGACTCAAATTAAAACAGCATGTTATATAAAGTATTAATCTTTCAAATAATAATATTTTATAAATAAAATTATAATAATTATTTTTTATCACTCCACATATTTACTTTTATATAATTATTTAGTTATTAAAATATCTTTTTTTTATTACTTACAATTTTTTTTTCTTTATGCATTACATTGTTAATCAAAATCTATTTATTTATAAAAATTATATAATTTCTTAAAAATAATTTCTTTATTAAATTAAAAAAATGTGCTTTATATATTGCTCTTTTCTAATATATATATATATATATATATATATCTCTTTATATATATATATAGTGGCTATCTAACGAAAAATCTTGTTTTAACGAAAATTATTACTTTTCATAAATAAAATCTTGTTTTCATAAATCTTGTTTTATTTAACGGAAATTTTTATATAACGGAAATAATAAAATCTTGTTTAACGGAAAAATCTTGAAAGTAGCCTGATATGTTTTCATAAATAAAATAAGATAAAAATTAAAAATTGAATAAAATATTGTTATAATATATTTTTTAATATTAGTTTTAATTTGAGATTTGAAAATGTTGAATTGTTTATTTTATTTTATATAAAAATTTGAAAAATTAGTAATAATAAGATAAAATAAGATAAGATGAAATTGTTTGTAAAAATAAACAAGACTATTTAAACTCTTAAATCAAATATTTTAAATTTAAATCTAGCCAAACTCAAAATTTGTATCCTTCTTAAATTGAAACTAACATCTAATTTTGGTTTCAATCTATTTATGATAGTCGTTATCTTTCTCCCACCACATATAAAACTTATCTAAGACTCAAATTATTATTTGTTATCACTCCACATATTTACTTTTATATAATTATTTAGTTATTAAAATATCTTTTTTTATTACTTACAATTTTTTTTTTTCTTTATGCATTACATTGTTAATCAAAATCTATTTATTTATAAAAATTATATAATTTCTTAAAAATAATTTCTTTATTAAATTAAAAAAAATGTGCTTTATATATTGCTCTTTTCTAATATATATATATATATATATATCTTTTTATATGTATATAGTGGCTATCTAACGAAAAATCTTGTTTTAACGGAAATTATTACTTTTCTGTTAAAATTAACATTTTTCATCAATTTATGTTAAAATTAATACTACATTTAATGATAAATATCATTTTAAATACAATCTATTAAACCCATTAATCACCGAAATAATGCTCTTACATTAAATTTAATACACCACTTCAATTTTCTATAGCTGTAAAATTTTTTATTTAAAATATATTTTTATATTTTTATGTAAAATAAATATAGAATAATAGTAATAGTATAGAATGACATAATAATAGTATAGAATATATAATAATATATACATGTATATATAAATAAACTATTTATAACAATATAATAATGCAATCCTCACTTAGAAGTGTTAATTTATACGTTAGAGAGTTTAATTTTATTTATGAAATTTTATTTCTATTATATGATTAATAATTTCATTTTTTAAAAATTATTTAATAATTTTAAAATGAATGTATTATTTATTTATTTTTTGAAATGATAAATACACAGTATCTACAATTAACTATAATTATATTAGATTAGTAATAATAAGCAATAAATATAATAAATATATTATATATGTTTGATATTTAATTGAAATATATATGATCTAATAAATTTACATATTTAAGATTAAAATTTCATAATATAAATTATAATATAACATTATTTTATATAAATTATAAACTATCTAATTTTTTTTAAGACATATTATTTCTTAAAAACAATTACATAACTAAAAAAATTATGGATGATTCAAATTTATGTAGATCTAGAAAAATTTAAATACTAAATATATATGTATTTTAATATCTTCTCTTTTAAAGCTGTGCAAAATGATCCAAATATTAGATCATCGTATTGAAATTATAAAAATATAATATCTTGAATGAATCTTTTATTAAAGTTTCAATTAAAATTATCTCAAACAAATTTAATAAAACTATAAATTATGTTTATTTATAGGACTATTTTATTATTTTTATTAATACTATTTTTTTATAATATATAAAAACGTATAATTATTTGTCATCTATTTAATTATGAATAATTTTTAAATTTTTATTAAAAATTAAACTAGATAAATATATTTTACATGTTATTTTTATTTAATATATATTTATATATATATGCACGTACGTATGTGTTATTGTTATTGTTATTTTTATTTGCTCCAAGTTAAAACTCGACTGGTACAACATAAAAGCTGTCATATGTGATTGAGATATCATGGTTTAGATGGAGAGAAATTTGTACTCGGTACTTGTTGCTAATTTTCAGTCCTATGAGCCTCTATTTACAAATGGATAATGATGGATTTACTTTTCCCTTCTCACGTCTTTTTTTAGCAAGTTTGTAATTTTATTAAAAAAATTAATGGATTACATTATACAAATTTTAATAGAAGTGGGAGTCCTCTATTATCATTTTCAATAAGTTGGCACACAATATAATATAACATAAAAAAATAAATGGGTGATTGAAACTAAATGAATGGCTCCTATCCATTTTTTAAAAAGAACTATCACTTGTCGATGATTAAGATAGTCTGTTGAACAAATTATAAGGTTGTAGTTGGAAATCGTAATAGTAAGGTGTGTGCTGTATTGTGTTAGTTTAGCTAACTAAAAAGAATTTTTACACTCACTTTCACTTAATCCTTAAGTTTGAAAAACAAAAATATAGGAAAGCAGTCCAAAATAGAGTTGAATCGCCTGTGAAAGCTCAACACCGGCTAAGGTGGCACCACAAGAAAGGAATAGAGAGTTAGGACTGGAGAATTCGAAACCTCTGATGCCGGTGAGGTCGCACATGTCGTCAGAAATAATTATAGGACGCGACGGCACGTGATTGTCTATTGTTTTGACGCTGTGAAAAAAACATAATAAAAAAAAATGGACGATAACGGAGACAGCTTACTACTTACATAAGGCGGATGGGGGATGGAGCCAAAGCTCCAACTGTCCTTCACTTAAGGGATAGAAAAAGTCTCGATGAATGTGGCTTTTTAGGTGAAGTGAAAGCGTGAAGAGAAAAAGAGAGAGAGAGAGAGGGGGGGGGGGGGGGGGGAACTATAAGATTGGCAAAAGACACGCGGGGGGGGGGGGGGGACTATAAGATTGGCAAAAGACACGAGTGTTTTCTACTTCTCAAAACATTTTTATTGGCTAAATGCATATTCGAAGTTTAGTTAATATTATATTTCTTTGTAATTGCTTTCGCAATTTAAATTTAAAGCCCATATTAGATTAGCCATTAATTTTTTATATAATAATAAAATATTATTAAATTTATTTTTATCACATTTTATTTATTTTTATCAATTGGGTTAGCAATTTATTTTTATATAAATAATTATTAATATTGTTTAATATTAATTTATTTTTATCACATTTTGTAATTTTATTTATTCTTATCACATTTTGGTTGGAGTGAGAAATAATTTTTTAATATTTGACTAAACAATTAATTCTTCCATCTTTGGCCAAGTACTATAAGAAAAAAATCAAAATTATTTTAAAGATATCCAATCTAATGTGAACTTTTTTTGTTTTTGGCACAAATCATCCAAAATTTGCCAATTCTTCTCGTTTGGCCCAAGCCAACGAGGATGCTTGACATCTTTATTATTTTGTATAGTATATTTTGAAAATTTTATCATTATTATTATTTTATTTAAATATTTTGTTAGCATTCTTAATTAAAACATATATATAAAATTTTATTAATAGTCACTTCTTATCTATTTAAGTAAAAATTTAAAATTAAAAAAATTAAGAAAATAAAAGAAATAGTAAAAGATAATAGGAGTGTAATAATCATTCCTTTACAATTTATACGAAAACTGCCATACATGGTTGAATTTGAGATATCGTGGATGATAGGGTTGTAAGAATTTCGGCCTGGACGATCGGACCGGATCGATCACTACAATTTAAAAAAAAAATATATATATATATATCCTATAAAGTTTAATTACTTTAATGTATAATTATATTTATAACATATAGCATATAAGGAATAGAATATAATACTAATATATATTAAGAGTTGTAGACTTGTCGTATAATATATTAATATATATTATTATAATATTAATATATTAATATATATTAATATTATATATTAAGTAATAGTAATATATATTAAGTAATAGTATATAATATTAATATATATTAAAAGTTATAATATAATATATTAATATATAATATATACTCTACTAGAATATTACTAATATATAATATATTTTAAAATGAACTAAAAATAATTAAATTTGAGTTAAATAATAGATTTGATAATTGCATAATTTTGAATTAAATTTGATTTATTAAATTATATTTGGTGTCTCTAGACCAAATTGGAATAGACCAATATAGATTGATATAGATTGAATATGAGTTCGATCTAATCCAAGTTAGAGAAATTTCTAAACCGAATAAAACCAAAATATAACTTTTAAGCAAATCGAATCAGACCGATTACTTCTTAACAGATGTTACCGTAATAACCCACCCAGATTATCATAATTCTTTACAATTTTTATGAAAACTGTCATACGTGATTGAGATATCATGGATTAATAACCCGGCCCATGTTATGCCCACTGAAGTCCAAAATTTTAAACCCAGCCCGTCCACTGTCCAGGAAGGGAAAAAAAAAGGAGGAGAATCCGAGCCGACGTCGTTTAGGCTTAGACCCTAAAGCCTTATTTTTCTACGGCCCCGGCCCCCGGCCCCCAGCCCCGTCGTCTTTCTTCTCTCCTCAGACACCCCCTCCCCACGCCTCCCTCTTCCTCTCTCTCTCTGTCTCTGTCTCTCTCTCTCTCTCTATGTGAATTCCGCTCGCGGCCGCGCCCGGCTCCACTTAGTATGTCTCGGTTCGTGCAGCGTCGCTCTCAACAGTACCCACCGCCCACACCGTGAAGCTCCGCCGCACCAAACCCTTGTTTCCCTAGTCCGGCACTCTCTCTTCAGTTTTTGGGTCAGATGGAATCTCCTGGGGAAGATTTCTCTCCTGATACTCTTGCATTCATGGAGCTTGCGTTGGAACAGGTAATTCCGAGGCTTTCTCATTTATATTCGGACTCATTGGATTTGTTTTCAAGACTTTGGATTTAATTGAATACCGAGAAGAAAAATATATTACTTCCCCAGCAAATGACTTACATATTATATAAACTGAGGCTAAAACCACTCAAGGTCAGCTAAGCCTAAGTCCTTCTTGAGCAGCTTGGCTCATTTGCAACATTGCGTTATATTCTATGAGCCCAACTATCTTCTGATTTATTGTGTGATTCTTTGATGATATTTATTGGGAAATTACTTGGTTTTGTGGTTGTCGACTTTCATTAAGGTAAAGATGCTGAGAAATGGAATAAGCTTGTACAAACTCTTAGGAGACAACTAAATAAGATACCCAGGGTTTGCATAAAATGATAAGTGGTGTAGTCAAGGAAGATCAAGTTCGTCTCATTTTAAGTTGTAGTGTATATGGTCACTGGAAGGCCATATAAGCTAATGGGATGTAGTGGTAAATGTGAGAATGCACTCATAGGGCCTGAGTCTGGTGTGTCTATTACATGGGGTTATTCTTAGTTGGGGTTTCACTCTGTAGGTGCTATCGGTTGCTCCTGCTATGCTAGGGGATTAGCTGTATTAGATGAAAGAAACTCAAAGCGGCATTTTTATTCCGTTACTTCGTATGCTTTAATTTTTTTGGACATCCGGTGCCAATAAAAAAAATGCTTTAATTTCTAGTATTGTTTTAGTTGCTCTAACTATTATTTTGCTTTCTACAATTACACTTGTTTGTCTACTGCTCATTCATGCCTTCTCATGTGGCAGGCAAAACTTGCTTTGGACAGCCTTGAAGTGCCTGTTGGGTGAGCTGTTTTTCAGTCTCATTTGTTATTTCTTATCATTCTACACTGCATTTTTCATAGGCATGTTAGAATTTTTGTGTTTAACCGTCCAAGTTTGCACATCCTTGTTGTTTGTTTGTGTGACAGGTTGTATGATAAACTTCACGCCATGATATTATCTTTTTAGGCAGTAGAATTTCCAATGTTAGCAAAGTATCTTCGAAGGAGAAAATAAACATATATATTTTTTTTGATAAGTCGGAGAAAATAAACATATTAATGTTCAACATCCAATCCTCACATAAAAATGTCCAATAACAGCTTTGATTTCTTTTTGTGTCCTGAAGTTGTTTATATTTTTTTTAGAAGTGCTAGAGACACAAGAGATTACACAAAAGTAAACCCATAAACTAACATGGTTTCATGTGATTAGTTCGATCTATTTTACAATAAAAATAATTTTGCAATCTAATGTATCACATCAAACCATGTCAGTTAGTGGATTTATTTTTGTGTAATCACTTTTAGGTTAAAGTATTTCTCCCACTTTTTTTTTTTTGACAAGTAAGAAAATTTATTGATGCTCATAATTAGGCATAGCCCAAGTACACAGGTAGTTGTTTATATTTTTTATGTAGGCCTTTTCTTTTTTCCCTTTTTGTCAGAAGAATTTGCTTATTATATATGGTATGATTTTCTGATTATTTCTCATATGATGGCCAGCTGTGTGTTTGTTGAGGATGGAAAGGTCATTGCCTCCGGAAGAAATCGTACTACTGAGACACGAAATGTAAGATCAAATCCTTTTTCCCCTTTCCTATTTCCCCCTATGTACTATATTCTTAATTTCATCTTTTGGAGCTCCTGCGATCTTGTTTTTTCTGTTTGATATCCTCATCCTCTTGTACGTTTTTGTAGAGTTTTAATATGTTTTACTTGCATATGGTTATAGCAGAGTTTCTCGTGTTAGATCAACTAATTTTTCTTGCATATAATATCTGAATCCCCACTTTGTTGATTTCTTTTTCTTGCATATGGTTATAGCAAGTTGTTCCTTCCAGCGGTCTACCAAAGAAAATCCTGGAAGCTTAAGACATAATGGGCTATCATCTAGTGATAAAGAGAGTAGAGAAAAAAAAAAGGGGTAGAGAAAAAAAGGGTTTAAGGCTGTTAGCTGTCCTTGTACCATCTTTAAAAACATTGTTCATTTCTTTCTCTCTAGATGAATCACATAAAACAGATCAAAGACATTTTCCACGAGACCCCATTGGCTCATTGTGATGACTATTGAACCACCATTTTCAACTTGCTAACGCATCAACGACCTGTCTAGGCATCACCAATGTTAAGCCAAACAAACTAAACACAATTTCTATAAGGAGCTAAATACCACCACGGATTCGTCAATTCCCTTGCACATACAATACCCCAAACTACTAACATTTAACACAATGCACTGTCAAACAACAAAAAGTTGCCATGTTCACTTTTTGTTAGGATCCAACTGTCAACATTGTACTATATCTTTTTTTTTTTTGATAAGTAAAAATTTATTAAATCAAGCAAAAGCCAATTACAAAAGTCATCATGTCCTATCAACTAGGCACAATAGAAGCTAAGAAATCATGTAGGTCCATGTCATTGAAATCCACGGCGATGGACCAAGTACAAAGAGTTCTAAAAAATAAAACAATAAATTCCTCCTTTGTTCTCTCATTATCTTCGAAAGTCCGCTCATTACGTTCTAACCAAAGACACCACATGATACATATGGGAATCATCTTCCATACAGCTCTGATGTGCCACTCGCCTCTAATGGAGTTACAGCATGCCATTGTTGCCATTACGGTCTTTGGCATAATCCAAGTTAACTCCAATCTACTGAAGACTTCACACAAGAGGGCTCTAGCTATCTCGCAATGTAAAAGGAGATGATTTACTGACTCCCCCCATTGCGTCACAAACAATACCAATCTGTGACAATAGTTCTCCTTTTCCTCAAGTTGTCTGTAGTAAGAATCTTCCTCAGCGAAGTTGTCTAAACAAAGAATACCGTTTTTGGGGGGTGCTTTGTGTCGCTAAATATTCCTCCACGGAAATTGTGTCTTCGGTCCTTAATTGAGCACCTTATAGAATGAATGGACTGTGAATTTTCCTCTTCCTGCAAGATTCCATCATAAGTCATCTTGAGTCTGAGGTTCGGTCTTTGTGAGTAGATGAGACTAAAAAAATCTACAAAGGAGTTTAGTTCTCAATCCCGTGCTGCCGGATTGAAGTTGACGTTCCAATGTAGATGGCCTCCATTTGCCTCCACTGCCTCCGCCACAGTGATATTTTTTGCGCTAGCAACCTGAAAAAGAGAAGGAAACACATCAATCAAGGCCCTATTGCCACACCAGGCATCCTTTCAGAATCTAATTCTTGAACCTGCACCACAAAGAAGCCTGGCGTGCTGATGAAAAATATCCCATCCATTTCTAATGTTTTTCCACACCCCTACACCACTCGACCGCATTGGAGCTCAACCCTCCCCATGCTTGCCCATATTTGTGATCAATCACTATTCTTCATAGGGTTTCTGGTTCTTGATGATACCTCCACAATTATTTACCAAACAACGCTCGAGTGAACAACCTCAAATTACGAATGCCCAAATTACCTTCCGATAAAGGGCAACACATCTTCTCCCACTTGACTAAGTGATACTTGGTCTCCTCCCCCAATCCTCCCCACAAGAAATCTTGTTGCAGCTTTTCGAGGCGGATAGCTACCCTAGCCGGGATTGGAAAAAGAGATAGAAAATACGTGAGTAAATTGGAAAGAATACTCTTGATGAGGGTGACACGCCCCCCCTTTAGTTAAATACATCATTTTCCACCCTGCTAGTTTCCTTTCCATTTTTTCAAATACTGTATTCCAAATCTCAGCCGCCCTTGATGGAGAACCCAAAGGAAGTCCCGGATATGTCAATGGAAGAGAGGAAATCATGCACCTGAGGGAACCAGCCAATTGTTGCAGGTTATGTACGTCGCCAATGGGAACCATCTCAGATTTATTGTAGTTCATTTTTAACCCTGATACTACTTCAAAACAAGGTAATACAGCCTTTAAGGCTCGCATCTGACCTAACTTCGCCACGCACAGAACAAGAGTGTCATCTGCAAATAACAAATGAGATATATTAGCAAAACCTCGATGTGGTGTTCCGATAGGAAACTCTTGTACCAAACCATTATCCATCAGGGCTGACATCATCTTGCTCAGCGCTTTCATAACCAAAACAAATAATAACGGAGATAATGGTACACCTTGTCTCAAGCCACAAGAGTTAGGAAAGAAACTTTTAGGACAACCATCTATCAAGACTGAGATCTGGGAGTGGGTATACACCACCCTATCCACGACGTCCATCTTTCCCTGAATCCACATCTGCCAAGAAGATACAGAAGAAATTCCCAATTCACGTGATCATAGGCCTTTTCTATATCTAATTTACACAGAATCCTAATCCCACCAGCTTTTATTTTACTGTCAATACATTCATTAGCTATTAGGACAACGTCGAAAATTTGTCTGTCTTTCACAAAAGCATTATGAGATTAAGTAATAATCTTCCTAATAATCTCGCTAAGACGGTTAGCCAGCACTTTCGATACGATCTTGTAGACTCCACAAACCAAGTTAATAGGTCGAAAATCCTATATTTCTATGGCTCCCACCTTTTTGGGTATGAGAGCTAAGAAAGTAGAGTTGAGACTTTTTTCAAATTTCTGGTATAAGAAAAACTCCTGAAACACCCGCATGAGATCTTTGATTACTTCCTAACATTTCTAAAAGAAACCCATAGAGAAACCATTAGGTTCAGGTGCTTTGTCTTTGACCATTTTTCAAATGACCTTAAAGATCTCCTCTTCCTCAAATGTTCTTTCTAACCGAGCCACATCATCTGGGTCCAACTTGTTCCACCACAAGTTCTCATAGAAGTTGACAATGTGACTTCGGATAACCGTTTCATCTTTACACTCCACTCCATTAATCTTAAGCATCTCAATATTATTATTCCTACGATGAGAGTTTGCAACTTTATGAAAGAATTTCGTACATCGATCCCCTTCTTGTAACCACAGAGTTCTTGATTTTTGCCGCCAATAAATTTCTTCCATAAGGATGACCTGCTCAATATCTGCTGACAAGGAGGACTTATGCAATTGCTCCTCCTGAGTGAGAGCCCACCCTTCTTGAAGTCTTTCTAGTTCCTGAATATCCCTCCATAATGCATTCTTATTATCCCCTAAGTTTCCAAACATTTGCAAATTCCACAACTTCAAGTCTCCTTTTAAGGCTCTTAGCTTATTAGTAAAGATGTAACTGGGGGAGCCGTCGAACTGATAAGAGGACCACCATTGTTTAACCATTTCAACAAAACCGTCTGACTTTAGCCACATATTTTCGAATTTAAAGTACCGCCTCCCATTCTGAAGACCACCACAGTCTAATAGGATCGGCCAATGATTAGAGGATAAACGATCCAGACGCTTCTGTATAGTATCAGGAAAGTGGCTTTCCCATTTAGGAGAAATGAGAAAAAGATCCAACCTAGACCATGCTTGATTATTTGACCTAGTGGCTGGGCCTCCAACAAGCGGTAAATCTACTAGATTTAAGTCAGAGATAAATTCTGAGAATTCTAGACTAGCAAGCCTCACTCTTCTATTACCAAAAGTTTCACTGGCAAAACGAACTATGTTGAAATCTCCGCCTATGCACCAAGGGAAATTCCACACTATGTAGTCCTGCTAGTTCTTCCCACAGAAGTCGTCTGTCAGCATCCACATTAGGCCCATACACACCTGCAAAATCCCACATAAAATATCAGCAACACATCTGAACAAACAAGCTACCGTACATCTACCAATATGCTCATCCATTTTTTCCACTACCCTCGGATCCCATAGCACAATGACTCCTCCTGACGCCCCTGAGGAAGCCATATACACCCAATCCATATGAACACCCCTCCACAAACTTCTCACCAGACTCCTATCAATATTTTGCATCTTAGTTTCCTGTAGACACATAATATCAGCCTTCCACTTCCGAATAAAGTTACAAATCTGAAGTCGTTTATTACCCTCATTAAGGCCCCGAACATTCCAAGACACAATTTTGGGCTTCATTACGAAATAATCAGCCCCTTTCCTTTCGCCCTTCCCTTATTGGAAGGACCTTCCGAGTTCAAGGACCATGTCAACCGGTTAAGCTCTCTAGTTTGCCTTGAATTACCCCTACAGTTTTTGTTATACCTCGACTCAATAGCAGTAAGTAATGCCATGAATTGTTCTTCGTAACCAGCGCACCTGATACTAATCAATTGGTGAATCTCTTGAGCCGTTTGCAACACCCAATCGGATTATTTTGGAAAGAAATAGTTTAGAGGGTTAGGATTCTGAAACTCTTCTTCAAAAGAGAGCTCCTCCAGCCCCTGCAGTGAATCCGCCTCCACTGAATGCATTAAATCCTCTGAATCAGAAAATCCTCTGAAATTGACATCACGAAATCAAACTCAGGGTGCCTAGACTTGTTCACCGAGAGAGTAGCCTCACCACCTCTTAACGGCATTTTTTGAGTTTCCCCTAGAGAGTCGAACCTTTCTAAAGCCTTCGAGAAGCACTCATGCTTCTCGCACGTCAAGAAATCCTTGTCTGTTGCTGCTAGTACTGCCGTATGCTCATCGGAGGGCATCACCAGTACCGTTGGCACTGTCTGGGCCACTACCGACGGCGCCACCTTGACCGGTGACATTTCCGGCACAAAGCCGAGGCCTTGGAGTGAATTGGCGATTATTGTAGTGGGTCTGGTTATATCGGGTTTGAGGTTTTGGGTCCAATTAGATCCAGCTATCGGCTCATTGGACACTGCTGTAGTGTTGTCCCCCAGCTGAGCCATTTCAAAACATGGAGGCCCAGTCCTCTCATTGCCCATCGATGCAGCTACACTGGCCTTTGGGATGCGGACCCCAATTATGCCACTCGAGCCCCCACTAACATGAACTGGGTCTGCTGAACCCTTGAGCCCAGGCCCCTTCCTTTTAATTTTCCATCTCCTTTTTGTGGGCTGTATTTCATTTCTGGACTTAAAAGGCCCAGCCCCATCCTTTCTCGAGCCTTTACAAACCACATCAGAAATCTTACTCCATATATTTCCTTCCATAAGAAGACCGACAAGTTTAGTAACCGGTGCCATATCCTTCTTCAGTTGCCGGATATCTCCCCGTACTTCTCTTAGCAGCATGCATAGCTCCTACGCCTCAGACCTGACAACTGCGCGGCTCAAGAAGTACTTCGCCTGTGTCTTCTTCTTCTTTCTGTCCCTATGTTTTCTAACGGTCACCTTGTGCTCCGAAAAACCAGAGAACTCCTCCGGCGTCAGGATACTTCCAGGCATCGTTTCCTTACACATCGGAAAACCATAGGACAGAGCATCTTTGTAAGAACGAGAGTTTTCCCCTCTTTCCCATCGTCCGTATATGGGCTTGGAATTGTCTTTATGCTCTCCTTTTTGGTTGTGCTAGGCCTGGAGCTCATCTATGATTTTGCGCCAACCCCATCCTTCATCCCCTTCCGGAAAGCATAAGACATTTCTCCTCCCCCCCTAATTGTATTCACTTAGCTCCAAGTAACGTCTTCTGTTATTGGAGCATCTCTGGGCAATGAGACTACTAAAGCTGTCCCTATTGGCTGAATAAACTTCTCTGTTCCTTCCCCCTTTGATACAATCCTCCAGCGTTCTGATGAGCCACTGCACTGAGGCAGTCCCAAGTAGAACCTTTCTCACTACCTTCCATCTCTTCTCAATGATACAACAGCGCCCACCCTCGTTAGAAATGATGAGTCTTTTAGACTCAATAACCACCTCCGCATGATAACCCATAATAGATTCTAATGAAAGAACACTAAAGCAGAGCCAATCATTGGAGATGATTGTAAGGTTTCAATAATCCCTGAAGGGAGAAATGTGTGTGGATGGATTGGCTTTGTGAGGAAGGTTCGTAAGAGGGAGAAATTAGAAACCAATCCAATCTAGACCAAGCACAATTGGGACTGGAATCAAGATGTTAATTTCTTTAATATGTGTTCATAGTTTGCATTTTTGTAGAGATTCAAATTGTTCGGATTTTGGGAGGGCTACAGATCCACAGACGGAGACTGAAATGAAAAAGACCTGGTTTCCAAGTTAGGATAACCTTTGTACCGTATCTTAACGGCCATGATTAGACAGATGTGCTATTTGTCAGTTTTTGGTAGTTGGAGGGTGCAATGAGTTAATGTTGGTAGTTTGGTGTGTATGGTGTAACATTATCAGTTAGAGAGTGGAAATTGAATTTTCCTTTTATATGTTGTCAGCCTACTTCTGCAAGTCTGTATAGCTTGACAAGGCTGTTGAACCATTTACTTTGGTCCTCACCTGATTTTTCAATGATTTTTTTGGTTTTCTAACAAATGTTCTAGAATAAACATTGTCTGTCACTTCTAGATGGAATAACAGCAATCATATAACAAGGCAAGTGCCTTCCACTTTTCAATGTTAATTTCAGATGAGACTTCTGTTTTATGACCAACATCGTGGGGTTTAATGTTCTTTCTGTAAAATTTACTTGTGGTATGTGTACAAGGCATCAAGACATGCAGAGATGGAAGCTGTTGATGTTCTACTTGAGGACTGGCAGAAAAAGGGACTTTCAAAGTTAGAGGTTGCCAAAAAATTTTCAAAGTGCCACCTTTTTGTGACCTGTGAGCCGTGCATAATGTGTGCAGCTGCTTTATCAATTCTTGGTGTGCTCTTACTACCCTCTTCAAGATAATTTATTTAAATGAGATAATCTGATCAATGAATTAACTTGTACTCACTTTAGGTGTAAAAGAAGTATATTATGGCTGCACAAACGACAAGTTTGGAGGCTGTGGATCCATATTGTCTTTGCATATTGGTTGCTCCGAGCCACTTAAAAGGTTTATTTCTGAACCCAGCCTCGTGGTTATGTTTGCCGATTCGTTTACTTTATTTTTGTTTCCTTAGAAACTTTACTCTACTCGATCTTTTTTAATTTTTTGACTTGCATATGACGCTTGTTCTTATTTTGTTCCTATTTTTTTTAAGTAAATTTTGTTCCTAAAACTTAAAAGCTCAAATCTTGTCCTTTAAAATTAAAAATTTAAGCAAGATCTTTATTTCTTCCAGTTGATTGTGGAATCATGGTGGGCGGGGGGGTCATACCTCCCCCCCCCCCCCCCCCCCCCAAAACCCAAAAAAAGAAAAGAAAAAAGACAACATCTAGAATCAGCTGGTGGGCTGGGGCTGGGGCTGGGGCTGGAGTCATACCAGCTGCCCCTGAAAGCTAAGAATGTTTGAGATATATTTTCATTTTTTTCCCTGGATACTTTTTCTTTTAGTTAATGTATAATCAATGCATGTGAATACACTTTGTAATGTTCTCTCTTTCATCAACAGTGGTGGCATTCCACAAGGAAAGGGCTTCAAATGTATTAGAGGAATCATGGCATCAGAAGCAGTATCTCTTTTGCGAACTTTCTACGAACAAGGGAACCCTAATGGTATGTAACTTCATTATAATTAGGCTCTGATAGACTGCATTGGGGAAGCTTTAATTCTTGTTTTAAAAACATTCAATAGCGAAGAGAATATAAATGGAGCTGTCTGATAATTACCTTTTTTTTTTCATCGGGCACAGCCTTTCCCACTACCATTAGACATTACACACAATTCCTCACCGTTGTAACTTAAAATGAATACAGATTAGATATTGTACTACTGTAACACTGTTAAAGAGCACTCACTCGTAAGTTTAAGCTCTATTAGTATGCCAACTATGCAAATCAAACAAACTCACTCTAACCACCAAATGTAACCAGGTGGAGGCCCTGCAGATCAGGACCAAAAAAAGAAAACCAAATGGATTCCTAGGATTCAAACCAAGGCTCTCATACCATGTCAGACACCACTTAATTCTAAAACTTAAACCAATTATTGCACCTGTTTAATGTTGCAAACCTTATGTACTGAAGACTGTTGATATTTTAGAAGAAGTTCAATTTGTTCAGCACCCAAACGAATATAAAATAGCTTCTTGTACTTTGATTATAATGCTTACCTGCCTATAAAAAATAATGCTTGTTTCAGCGCCAAAGCCTCACAGGCCTTCGACTCACCAGGTAATGCATTGAATGCACACATGTAAGTTGGCTCACCAAAATTGCTGGCAGATTATCCCTGTCCATTTTCGGACCTTGGCCAAGCCTTAAGCTATGAGTCCAAGTTTCATTTCGGTGCTTCATTGCAAAAGCTAGAGCCTGCTGATTTGAGGATGTTCGAAAAAGTATGATTTCGGTGTAATCTGAAGCTGAGTTATTACGGCAGCAGGGCTGGGCCGCCTAAGTTTCGCATCAAAGCGTGAAGTGAAATATGATGGCAAGGACATGTCTGCCATGCTTGGTGACAATGCGTTGGCACTTAGAAACACAACATATATATTTTCCTACTTGCATATGCGTTTATCTTTGAGCCGTCTGAAAGATTATGTTGTATATGAACCAATATAAATGGACTAGGGTTACGATTCAATCTCTTGTCTACATCCTTATTTTTATCTCATTTTTGTTCTCATTTACAGTGTTCTCTTTCTTGATGGGTCTCTCTTACAAACCACTGACGTCTCAAAGAAATTATCATCGTCCATAACTTTTCCATTTGTTACCATTCTCAGAATCTTCACCAGCCAAGTCGTCCAACATTTGAGTCACCATTCATTAGCTGTCACCACTCTCCCTTCCAACACTCCCATCTCCAACATCCATGACAATGAGTATGTGGAGTCTGGACAACAAAAATGTACCCGGTATTCATACAAAGTAAAGGTTAAGAACAAGGCTTTTCTCTTTTTAAAGGAAATTTCTATTCATCAGAGCCCTTAAAGCAGGGTAACAATACATGAAGGACATTCTTTTACTGTTACATCAGTAAGTAGTAATGCTGATAGATTGCCATTGTCCTTTGAGATGTCATTAATCACCCGAAGAGAATCTCCTTCTAGAATTATTGCCTGGAAACCCAACTCCAGACTAAAAAGGATTGCTTTTAGGGATCCAGTTGCTTCTGTCAATAAAGGATCAAACACAAAGGATCTGTTCATTTGTAAGCTAGCTAATAATGAACCTTCACATTCTCTTATTATAACTCCAATGCTAATAATGCCTTTAATCTTGTTTATTGAAATATCCCAATTTTCCTTGAAAAGGTTCAAAGGGGGAGGTTCCCATTTTGGAACCAGGTTGCTAGATGATGCAGTAGTTTTCACCTTCTTTGAGTGAACTTCATGTAGCTCCTTTAATATTTATTTAGATTGATGAGCATCCACTATATAAATTTACTTTGAAAAACAAACTGGTTCTTTCTCTGCCTAGTTCTCCTTGCCACCAGTGCAATCTCCTCCACAATTGCTACTCTGAATCCTGAGCAAAAAATTTCAAACAGTTCTAGAAAAGTCTTCTTATATGCACTCTTCTGAATTTGTTTAGAACTTGGACTCTAGATATCTTGTGCTACTGGACAGGACCATGAGACACGAACTATAGACTATTTTTCAAAGCAAATAGGGCACTTTGGATTGTCCATAACCCTTTTTTAAAAAATGTTCAAATTTGTGGGAAGACTCTCTAAGCAAGTCCACCACAAAATTATCCTTTCTGCAAGATGGATATTCATCTTACATAGAACTGACTACACTGGACTTCAATAGTTGAAGCTTGAAGGTTGACCTTTTGATAATACTTCTAGAGGGGCGTGCCTGGCATCAGTCGGTATACCATAGATCACAGACACATTACTTTTTTTTTTTTTTTTTTTTAATTTTCTTCAGTGATGTGCTGCTGCACATTATTTTTCAACTTCCAAATCTTTTGAAAGAAGTATGCACTTCTCATGTTGAACTGGCCATTGAACGTCTCATTCCAAATCAGTTTATCCGATTTATTAGTATATCTTATTGGAATCTTCATGATGTTCTCAACTTCTTCCCTTGAGAGCAAGGCTTTCTTCAATCAACCAGTCACACCATAACAACTATTGTAAAATAATATTATAATATTACATGTTAAAAAATAGTTACTATATCATTGTGAAAATAAATAAATAAATATTAATTTTCAGCATCACAGTAAAAATTATCATTTAAAACATATGAATATTAATTACTAACCATTTTACATGACATTCAAATAATTAGAATTTTTGTAATTAATTTTTAGTGTCAATTATTTTATGCTAGATAATATAAAAACAAGAAGAAAAAATATATTCTCAAATTGATGTGTAAAAACTGGTTAAAATTTAAGTAATGTTACAGATTATATTTTATAACTTAAATAATGTATATGGTATAATTTACATATCGACTAATATAATAATTCAAAGAAAAATTATATTTAACAAATATCTTAGACTAAATATTAAAGACACCATATTATTTTAGATGAGACATGTAACAGACCGATTAATATTAGTCACTAGCTAATCAAAAAGAGACCTGCATGAATGAATGTATATAGTTGTTCTGGTTCTGGAGGGTTTTTTTCTTTTGGGGATATTCCGTTGCTACAGCCTTGAGCTTTTGAGGAGGTCTCTTTGCAAGCCCGTCCTTTATTCCTCCCTTCCCCTAGGGCTTTGTTTTGTTTCTTCTTCTCAGACTATGCGTTCTTTCGATCAGGTAAACTCATGTTGCGCTTCTTTTTCAATTGCATAATCTTGTGGCTCCAAAATGTTCAATTTATCATTCTTGTCTGAGCATTACCATATGAAACTTGCGGATTTTTATGATTGTTCTTGCTCTTTCGAAGGTTCATATATAAGAAACTTTTAGTTGTTTCCGATTATACCTGATTAACATACAGATGGGACGGTATTTGAGCAGGGATTGTGTGTATCGGCTACTGCTGTGAAACAAGATAATAATAACTTAGATGGAACGGTGTTTTAATACTATATATTGATTATTGAAAACCCTATATTAATGAACCTAAACTAACAAAGTAAACAGGCGTTTATGGGCACACCTTAAATAACGATTGAATGTGGGTTTAAGTTTTGAACATGGCAAACCATAATAAGAAATCCATTAAGACTATATTAATACAAATATTTTGTACCTTTAGGTCTCTGCATTAGATAACAAGGAAGATGAAAAAAAGGAAAATGATTAAAGATGCATTTGGCTGAGTGGGCTGGCAGTTTGGGTTCAGGATGCCCAAGGAAATGTTTGGCCGTGTTCAAATCCCTCTTTGCCTCTGTTGCCACCACTTATGGGTTTATCCCAGTAATTACCCGGTGCATGTTCGACAAGGAACTACACATGTTGAGGGACTTGTAGGTAGTCAAGGAGTCTCTGGCACATCTTCATCAAAAGTAACGGTTAATCCGTTTCCTTTTGGTTTCCCTTGATCTGTTTTAGGAGTCAGTTAAGATGGGGGGTTGGAGGGGAGATTAGTTCTGAGAGTTTGCAGCTGGGAGTTCGATAAGATGCAGATTGGATGCAGATTGGTTTGTCCTTAACAATGAAATCTGAGATTATTGAGAAAATAAAGAAAAAAACTCTTCAGGCTGCTGTAGCAAGTAACACACTAGAGTTCTCAAAAGAACTAATGGCCCAAGGAAAATCTCACCGATGATATTTAGTCAAATGTCCCCCACCAAACCGTGAGTGACATTAAATCATAGATCAGGGAGCAAAAAAGATAGACTTTCTAGATTTGGAAGCATATCACTAAGTAATCATGTGTGAACATATTTTATGGTAGGTCCTAATGAGTCATTGGCCTAATATTGAAAAAGCACGTGCATATTTATGGAGGAGACTTGTTTACTATCCTATATATGACCTATAAAAAAAAAAATCCCATATATGCACTGGCTGCTGATGCCCATATACACATCTAGATCTTTTGCATCCAAAATTTGAAATGAATTTCCTAGGACACATATTAGACATGGCCCAATACATTCCAGATACGGTAACTCTAAACAACGTATTAATACTACTTTTTGTTTATCTATTGTTGCCTTGAATGGGCACCTAATACAATTATCAAGCATGTTTGGAAATGGATGTTGGGCAAACTTTAATGCCCCAGAATGGCTACGTCGCACATTAAATGGGTGAATGAGGATATTAACCCTTAGATGTTGGTTCAAATCGTAAAGGCCCTGGGCTTGGGGGTATGCTCCCCCCAAGTTTGAGGTTCAATTCCCCTTGGGTGCAAACAATATCTAGAGGCTATTGGACTATGAGATTTTCACCTTGAATTATCCGAAGTGCAGTGGTAAACTCATTGCTGAGGGTTTGTGCACCCTTGGGACTAGTCGGGATGTTGTTCCTGGATTTCCGATACCAATAAATAAGGAATGATGATATTTATCAAAAAGGAAAAAAATGCGTGTTTGATGATATATTTATATGACTGCTAAGTTTCACATTGGTTTTTTACCGATTGGTAATGCCATGTGGTGCTTGGAATCTATAGGGTCTTGGAGGGGACGCTGGAGATGTGAACGGGGTAGATTGTAATGCCCAAAAAGGGTAAGTCCCACATTGAATGGGTGAACAATGATAGGGTTGATGAGTGCGTGGTAGTTTAGGAAGTCATATAAATATGCTTATTGATTTTGAAAGCGAACATCTATTATGGACATACCCACAAGGGAAAGGTCAACTAAAATAGGCTGGTGTACAGTAGTTGAATATATTGGCATTTTTGTTCAACTCTGCATTTATATATTTTAAACAAAGAACTTACTTGGTTGGCAAAAAATTTATGCTCTAATTTGTTCTAATATGCATGTTTTATTTTGAGATGATGGCCAGGAAGAATGAGGCCTAGATGGTGGATATTTTGAGGCTGCTCTCTATGTTTGATATGCATTTGATTATTGAAACATAGTAGGGGTTTTATCTTTATCTTCATTTGGGAGTTGGAAATCAACATATATCAGATATCAGTGAATTTGTATTAGGTGAAATGGTGATGCAGAGTTCCCTTCCTAGTTCAACTGAAGCTACTCTATTTGTTGTATCTGATCATGGGAAAGTAGAGGACTTATGTGATTGGAGGCCGGGCACTGAAACTTGGCAGATGGGTTCGAATTGTGATAAACACCCACATGGTCAGTGCAGAAATGCTGAACCAATAATAGAGGAAAAGGATAATGCTAATACTCCAAACTCCTTAAATTTTCCTAGAAGTTATGCCCAGCCATCAAATGTTAGTACAATATCTGAAAGCTGTATGCCAAATTTTGTATATAAGAGAAGGAAGCTACGGCAAAACTCTCTCACCATTTTTTCACCACATGCCCCTGTAAATATGAAGAAAAGTGCTGATTGTCATTCAGTCATAAGTTCTGATGCACCTTCTGTGGCTGCCAAGCAAAAGCTTGTAGATTTTCAAGGTTTTCAAGTTGAGCATGAAAGTCGTACTGTTGGAGCTGGAGTGCCCACTAAGGCTTCTCATTTATGCATAAAAGATCCCTGCGTTATTAAGTCTCAATCTATGAATGGATGTTCAGCTGGGGATGGGCATGCTTCTGATGATGTCCTAAAAAGTGGCAGGCAAAAGATTTTAGAGGTTGATAGTGTAAATGACAGTTGCTCATCGTCACAATCAAATATGGAACATGATTCAGCTTCCATGGCGACTGAAGTGGATGACACTGGTGAATGCTCCTCATCTAGCGTGATGGCTGTGGAGGTCAAGGGGGAAGATCTTTCAGAAAATGATTTATGCATTTCTATACTTAGATTGCATGGTTTGGTTGGTGTTAAGCCTGCCAAGAATGATGGTTCTACTGAAGATGCTGGTCCTAGTAGTGGAAGTAGCTGTTCCCGATTGTGCAATATTTGTAGTCATTTAGATACTACCGTGAACATGCTTATTTGTGATCATTGTGAAGAGGCATTCCATGTTTCTTGCCTCAATCCCCGTATGAAGAAAATACCAACTGATGACGATGAATGGTTTTGTTATTCTTGTTTGAAAAAGAAATGTAAAATTCCAAAAGAAACAGACACCATAAAATCACCAAGCATTGCTAGTGAAATGGGCAGATGTAGAATCACAACAGTTAAAGGTGGCTCAAATCCAATACTATCGATGTTGAGAGACACTGAACCATATAAAATGGGTGTCCGGGTTGGTAAAGGTTTTCAAGCAGAAGTTCCCGACTGGTCAGGTCCGATAATTAAGTATGTTCTTTCACCAATCTTCAAATTCTCAACTTTTTTAAGTTTATAGCTTTCTAGAACAACACTTTCTTCCTATTTCTTGTATACTTGGGCTATGCCTATTCTTATTGATACAATCATTTTCTTATCAGAAAAAAAGAACAGGTAACTTCATTATGTATATATTCTTTCACTGAACCATACATTCCTGATGCTTCTTATTTCGCTGTGATGCAGTGATGTTGATGCCATAGGTGAACCGGTGGAAATGAATCCTTCAGTGTGTGTTACTTCACGTGTAAAGTTTGATTTCACAATTGACCTTTAAATTTCATCTGGTTTGGGTAGAAGTGAAACATCTTTTCTTTATCTTTCTTTTCTTTTCTTCTGTCTTTTTACTTGGCATTTTTCCTTCTATAGGAATGGAACCACGAGAAGCCTACACTAAACTCCATATGTAATTGGCTTCAGTGTCGAGAGGTTATAGACGGCATAGGAGAAGGTGTAAATGGAACTATATGTGGAAAGTGGCGCAGGTAAACTAAATGACAATCTTCTATGTGAGTGATTGTGAGTCCTTGTTTTTTTTGTTTTTTGTTTTGATAAGTGATAACGAATTTTATTAATCAAAGAATGGGCAAAATGTCAATTACAATATGTAATGCTCTATCTAGTAGGTGCATTTGAGGTAAGGAAATCATGTAGGTCCATGCCATGAAAATCCACAGCAATGGTCCATGTACAAAGTGTTCAAAAAAATAAAACTTTAAGTTCTTCTATTGATCTCTCCTTATCTTTGAACATCTGCTCGTTGCGTTCCTACCATAGGCACCACATGATACAAAGAGGGATCATCTTCTAAATCGCTTTGATTGGAGGGCCCCGAATAGTTATCCAGCTCGCCATTGCCTCCACCACGGTCTTCGACATTACCCATGCTAAATCCAGCCGACTAAAAGCTTCACTCCATAATTCCCTTGCTGTCTCGCAATGAAAAAACAGATGATCCACCGACTCACCCCCTTCTACACATGCAAAACTAGTCTACAATAATAACTTGCCGTTTCCTCAAGTTATCAGTAGTGAGAATCTTACCTAAAGCATCAGTCTACACAAATAAGGAAATGTTTGGAGGTGCCTTGTGTTTCCATAGCCTCTTCTAAGGAAATTGAATAGTAGGCTCTTTGAGTGAGCATGCTATAGAAAGATCGAATCAAGAAGGCACCTTTTCCAGCAAGTATCCACCACAAGGCATCCTCATGTTATACATTCAGTTGAATGGAGTATAAAAGGCAGAAAAAACATGTGACACTATTCAACTCCCAATCCTAAGCCACCCTAACAAAGTCGATGTTCCAATGAATGCCACCTCCCGAGCTCTCCATAACATCCACTGTAACATCTTTTGTACTTGCAATCTGATAAAGTGCCGAGAAAACGTCTTGCAAGGCTCTATTACCACACCACACATCTCTCCAGAATCAAGTCCTGATATTTGCACCTACTTGGATTCTTGAGTGTTGATTGAACGCACCCACCCTTTTTTGATATGCTTTTATAAGCCCACCCCATTAGCCCCTGGGACTTCTTTAGAGCACCAACCCCTGATGTACTACCATACTTGTACTCAATAACCAGATTCCACAAAGTTGCTGGTTCCTTGTGATATCTTCATAGCCATTTATCAAGCAGTGCCTGATTAAACATTCTCTGATTTCTGATCTCCAAACCACCATTAGAGATCGGGCAACACATTGTCTCTCACTTAATTAAGTGGTACTTGAATTCCTCCCCCATACCTCCCCATAGAAAATCTTGCTAGAACTTTTTAATACGAGTTGCCACACTAGCTAGTATGGGAAAAATGGTTGGGAAGTAAGTAGGTAAGTTAGACAGAGTGCTCTTGATCAATGTAATCCTACCTCCTTTCGACAAGTATATCCTTTTTCACCCTGCCAATCTCCTTTCTACCTTTTCTATCACAATATCCCACACTGAAGCCACCCTTAATGAAATTCCCAATGGGAGTCCCAAATAAGTTATAGGCAAGGATGTCAACTTGCACCCTAGAGTATTAGCTAGCTGTTGTCTATGGGGAACTTCACCGACCGGTACCATTTCTGACTGATCAAAATTCACCTTTGGACCAGAAGTAGCTTCCAAACAAAATAGCAAAAGTGTTTCATCTGCAAACAACAAGTGAGATATGTTAATAATACCCCTGTTCGGGGAGCCAATCAAAAAACCGTTAACAAATCTGTTTTCCACTAGAGCCAAGATCATCTTGCTTCGGGCTTCCATTATAATGACAAATAGTAAAGGTGATAATGGATCTCCTTGTCTTAGACCACGTGAACTGTGAAAAAAGCCTTTTGGGTAGCCATTAAGCAAAACTGAAGACCTTGCCGTCGAGATGCACCAACGGATCCACCCCATCCACTTATCCCCAAAACCACATCTCCGAAGTAAATAGAGTGAGAACTCCCAATTGTCTTGATCATATGCCTTCTCCATATCTAGCTTGCATAAAAGCCCGGAAGTACCAGCCCTCATTCTACTTTCAAGGCATTCATTCATTGGCAATAAGAACAACATCCAAGATCTATCTTCCCTTAACAAAGGCATTTTGGGGTTTAGTAATGAACTTTCCTATCACCTTGCTGAGATGGTTTGCCAATACATTAGAGATGATCTTGTAAATCCCGTTCACTAGGCTAACAAGCCTAAAGTCCTTGATCTCCAAAGCCCCCATTTTCTTTGGTATTAAGGCAAGAAAAGTGATGTTTAGACTTTTCTCAAATTTTCCATAAGAGAAAAGCTCCTGGATACCAATATAAGGTCTTCCTTAATCACATCCCAACACTCTTGAAAGAATCCTATTGAGAACCCATCGGGCCTGGGAGTTTTGTCCTTAACTATTTTCTTATCCACCTCATGAACCTCTATCTCCTCAAAGGCCCTCTCCAACCGCTCCACATCAGTTGCCCCAATAAGGTCAAATGCCAATCCATCCAAGAAAGGCCGCCACCCTACTTGCTCGGTTAGGAGATTCTCAAAGAAATCCGCAACATGGTTTTAAATAACATGATCATCTCTTCATTTAACCCCATCAATATTCAACACCTCAATGTTGTTGTTCCTCTTATGAGAATTACCGATTTTGTCTAAGAACTTTGTGCTACGGTCTCCTTTCCATAGCCACAAAGCTCGGGATTTTTGATGCCATAACACTTTCTAGTAATATTGTCCTCTTGAGATCAATGTCCAACGAGACCTTTCACAATTTTTCTTATTGGGATAGTAGTTGCCCCCCTTGTAACCTTTCTAACTCTTGAATTTCCCACATCTTGCTCTTCTTTATTTTTCCAATATCTTCAAAAGACTACCTCTTTCACTGCTTCAGATCCCTTTTTAAAGCACTCAGTTTATTTGCAAAAATGAAGCTTGGTCCCGTGAAACTAATATGACGCCCACCACTACTTGACTCTATCTACAAAGTCCTCTGATTTCAGCCATATATTCTCGAATTTGAAGTACCGTCTCCTATTACTAAGACCATTGCAATCTAAGAGGATGGGCTAGTGATCCGAAGATAAACAATCCAACCGTTTTTGCCATGAATCCAGAAAGTGATTTTCAAACTTTGGAGAGATTAAAAAAGGGTCTAGCCTAGACCACGTCTGGTTGTTTGACCAAGTAGCAGGACTCCCTGCTAGAGGAACTTCCACTAGATTCAGATTAGAGATGCACTCAAAGAATTCCAACATCGCTGGTCTCACTCTTCTACCACTAAAACTTTTATTAGGAAATCTAACAATATTGAAATCTCCTCCAATGCACCAAGGGAGATCCCACCAGATGTGCACCCTGGCTAGTTCATCCCATAAAAAACGTCTTTCAGAATCAACGTTGGGCCCATAAACACAAGCAAAAGTCCATTCAGAGTTATCAGCCACACATCTGAATGAACACACAATCGAAAATCTCCCGATAAAATCCTCAACTTTCTCAATCACTCACCTATCCCACAATACCACTATTCCACCTGAAGCCCTATCTGATGCCAAGGAAACCTAATGCACATGATTATTACCCCAAAGACTCCTCACAATAAACCTATTGATCAATTTTAATTTCATCTCCTGCAAGCATACCATATCTGCATTCCACTCACGAAGCATACGTCTAATCAGAAGATGCTTATTTGCCTCATTAAGCCCCCGGACATTCCATAAGACAATTTTGGGTTTCATTGAGAAACGTCCAGCCTCTTACCTTTCACCCTACCCCGGCTAGTACTATCCTCTAAGTTCATTGTCCAAGTTAGCTTTTTAAGTTCCCTTTGCTTCTTTGATTCTCCCTTCAGTTTTTGTTGGTGACCCGCTTCCATGGCGTTAACAAAGCCATGAACTGTTCCTTATACCCTTCACTGACAATGCCCACCACTTTTTGAATTCAGTTCACCATTTGAGGTTTGGTCAGGGAAGCAAAAATTCATTGGTGTTGGATCTCGCAGCTCTGATCTGCCTGAGACCTATCCCCAAATGATATATCTTCTATCCCGATCTGCCTAAACACCTCAGGAATGGACATTTCATCATCAATCGAAAGCATTAGGTCATCCGAACTCTCCCCATCATACTTCTCTAGCAGAAAATCCTCAAAGGGTTGGAGAGACAAGCTCGCTAGTGTGAAACTGACATTGTCGCCCTTTGTCGCCCTGTTCTGGCCCTCCCACAACAGTAATCTATCTATCTCCGACGTCAAGTGATTCAGCCCGGATTCCACTAACTTGTTTTGCGTCCCCCTGGCCGGCGAGCAATCCTCAGCAGTCTCCTCCACCACCATCGGCATTGTTTGTGCCACCCCCATCGAAGTCTTCCCTATCGGCGAGCACCGTGGCGCCCCAGAACCACTGGGCTCTCCTTGCAATGAAGCCCTAGCCCCAGGATGTTCATCTTTGTTGTTGGATTTGGGTTGGGAGGGAAGCCCAAGCCCGTCGTCATCTAACTTGTTCTTGGACTGCGAAGGGCTTCATAAACTTTGGGCTGCTGGATATAAAGGCCTAGGCTCGTCTCTTGTTGATACCCCTTATGGTCCCCTTTTTGAGGTTTTGGGCTGCAGCCCATCCACCTTTCTCCATTGGAAGCCCATCTTTCACCCCCCTTTTTTAACACCCCCGTGACCCTTCCTATGATCTCGGTAAGGCCCAAGCCCATTCTCCTCCCTCTTACCCTCTAACGTCTCATTCCCTTTAATGCCCCACTGTACTTCATTTTCCCGAAAAAGGCCAACAAAACTGGCCACCTCGGTGAAATCTATATGCAAGCTCCGAATCTGCCCCAGCAGCACCTTGTGTATCTCCCACGCCTCCTGGGTCGTTGCAGGCGGCCTGCCGTTTGGGTGGCTCGAAGCATTCTCTAGGTGGCTCGAAGCAGAGATTTTAACGTCCTTTCCTTCCTTCTGCGAATGTGCTGGATTTGACTGACAATGGCATCTTGGTAAGAACGGTTCTTCGACAACGCACCCCTTCCCAATATTTGGTTATCTTCCCTGTCTTTCCTTTCCTTGAGCTTTACCTGAGGGTTTACTGGTTTTGTACCCCTTATTTTCTCCTCAGAGCTGACATCCAGCAGCAATTCCTTTATTTTCCTCCACACCCCCCCCCCCTCCCCTGCAGGAAAACATATATGGCTCATTCTTCCCCCTGGTTGTATTAAGACACCGCAAGATACCAACCTCGGCAGTTAGAGCACCGCTGAGCAGTAATGCTTAGGTACCCCTCCCTGGTTGCCGAGAAAACCTCTTTGTTTTTACTTTCTCTCAAACTCTCATCCAGGACCTTCGAAAAGCCACATAACAGACGATGGACCCAGCAACACCGAATGCTCAAACTTCCAATCTTTCTCAGAGATGCACAAGAGAATTCCTTCCTTCACTAGCGTGAAATACTTGGATTCTATTACTACCTCTGACGAGAGGCCCATCAGAACTACCACAATTAAACAAACTTAACAATGCAACATGAACAGAACAATGAAACTGAGCATGAGAAGTTTGTATGTGTATGGAGAGAAAAAGGTTTAGGAGAGAGAAAAGGTTTTGAGTTTACTTGCAATTTGACAGTCTTTGTTTCACTGTTCATGGTGTATGATGAACATTAATCAGCAATTTGGTAGGGTTGGACTTTTTTTTTATACGTAATAATGATGGTAGGGTTAGACATTTAGCTTTATCTGGAAGCTTTTCCAAGGAAAATTTGCCTGGAACTTAATATTAAAATTAGCTTTATACGGAACTTAAATATGAACACAGATGATTGTCAGTCTCTGTGTTTTTGCCCATTCATAAGTTTATTCAGGAAGTTACTTGTGCAAACTCCTCGAATAAATCTTTCTTGAAGAACTTTTTTGTTGGTTGTACTTCTATGTAATCCGAAGTTGTATTACCTTTTTTTGTTTGTCATGTAATGTAATCTTTATAGCCTGCAAGGCTCATTATCTCCTCTCTCTGTCTCTCTTCTTCAATTTTTTTCCTGTACTTTTCATATATGACCAGTCATTTCCTTGTCAATTAGTTCGGGTTGCTTAATACGCTATAGTTTTTAAAATGGCAGGGCTCCTCTTTGTGAAGTCCAAACTGATGACTGGGACTGCTTTCGCTCTGTCCTTTGGGATCCAACCCATGCTGATTGTGCCGTCCCTCAGGTGAAATAACCTTACTTTTCAATTCTTTTGATCTGTTTGGATTTTTTCCACACGTTAGAGACACTTGGGAGGAAGAATATACTGCAAGAATGACTGTCAAATTAGTTATATCCAAAGAGTTGTGGATGGCATGTGGCATGCTTTCTACCTCTGAGCATTAAAGTATCTAGAATTGATGGATAGACTTTTTCTGTGCAGCCTATTGAAAAACTGACATATACTATATAGTTGACGCCAAATACTGGTTCAGAGAAAAAAAAAATGCCCAATAAGCAATAATGAAAAGAAATGTTAAACTGCACGTTTAATCAAGCTCTTTAAGGCGATGATAATAAGATTAAAAAAAACCAAATTGTTTCTTATGTGAAACATTATTTATATCGCTTGATGTTGTCGGCAAACTGCTTTGATTGAGAGGGTTCATGTTTCTTTGACAGGCTTGGTACCAAACACTGATCACAATGCATACGTGTTGTAAATAATGCTGTTTGCTTTCATCAGTCTTAACGCCTCATTTTCTTATCAAGCACTCTTCTTTTACCTTTATCGTTCTGCTCCTAATATATCTTAATTCAGTATCATTTCATCTGTTCGCTTCAGGAGCTAGAAACAGATCAAGTTCTAAAGCAACAAAAATATATTCAGATGGTACGTCTTGGCATTTTTTTAGATTACTAGATGTTCTTTTTGTTGATCCAAGCAAAGATAATAGGCAAATTAGATTACTTATTGTTGCTGCTAAGTTGTTTCAGATCCTTGCATCTACTTCAGATTTTACTCATCCATGATCAAATCTGTCAGTCTATCCATTGATTAACGTTAGCTGATCTTCCCAAATAATAAATCATCAGGCATTTACCTTAGTTGAGAAGCAGCCTTATCTGTTAATCAATTGATCGTACTTAATGTGTAAAGAATAGCAACATACATGCTAACTTTGTTGACCCTAATGGAAGCACTAGGAATGCCCTAAGTCTCTCTCTCTCTCTCTCTCTCTCTTCAATGTATCGTGAACTTTTGACTATATGTGCAAACACTTCTGTATAGACTATGAATTTTTTGAAGAAAATGATGTGATAAGGAAAAATAGAAGCAACTGCTAAACTTTGATCAATTTAAGAAACTGCAATTCAATTTGGAGTGCAGTAATGCAATAGGTTGGATATTTAAATTGCAATATATTTTTTTTTCAACAAGTAAAAGTAAAACTTTATTGATAGGATAGACATAGCCCAAGTACACAAGAAATACACAGAAAATGCCCAAGTACTATTAAGCACTAGTGAGGGATACAATCAAATCATGAAAAATGTCCTCATTACCACTAATGATTGAAGCCCAAGAAAAGAAAGTATCATAAAAGAATCTCTTCAGCTCATCCAAAGGACGCTCTATCTTCGAAACACCTCTTATTTCTCTCCATCCTCAAACACCACATAATGCAGATGAGCAACAATGCGAGCATTTTCCCTAATACCTTTCCAGCACCTAAGAATATCCTTAATGCTCTCAGGCATAACCCATGCCACACCAATCTGGTTAAAGATACTCCACAAGAACCGAGCCACCTCACAATGTAACAAAAGATGATTCACAGGTTCCCCATTTTTCTTACACAAGAAACACCAATCCATAATGATGAGATCACGTTTCCACAAATTCTCATTAGTGAGCAATCTCCCAAGAGAAGTAGTCCATACAAAGAAAGCAATCTTTGGAGGGACTTTATGCTTCCAAATAGCCTTCCAAGGAAAACAGTGATCATTAGAGAAACCCGAGAGAGCCTTGTAGTAGGAATGCACAGAGAACCTATCACTCCCAACAGGAATCCAAATCATCCTATCCTCCATCACATTACCGAATGACATAGCATAGAAGGAATCGAAAAAGTCAGCAAACATTCCAAGTTCCCAATCATGAGCTGCTCTAAAAAAAGTGACATTCCAATGAAAAGAACCATCAGAACACACCAACGGATCAGCCACCACAGCCTCTTTATCACTAGAAATCTGGTAAAGAAATGGAAACACAATACTTAAGAGCCCTTGCACCACACCAAACATTGTGCTAAAGGTAAACACCATGACCATTTCCATCTGCCAACCTGAAAAAGTTGGAGAAACCCTCCCATCCCGAACAAATATATTTCCACAAACCTCACACCATATCCCCCCTAACTTCATTAGAACACCAACCTCCCTTCAAGCTCCCATATTTTGAATCTATAACAACTCTCCACAAGCCTTCCCTTTCCCGATGATATATCCCTTTCAATAGTGTGAATTGCACAACCAGACACCTGATGCTATTCAAATGTTTATTTTCTGTGCTTCTATTTATTGGTGATTTTGGTTTTTGTTATTGGAATGTGTGACATTGGGATTTAGAGTCCAACAGTTAAATGAGACTGCAAAGTGACAACCTTGGCCATCATACAGACCCCAGGTTCCTTAGTTTAACTGATAAAAAAGACCTGTAGTCTATGAGTAGGAACATAGTTGGACCAGATTATATGGCAATTGTTTCAGATTTTGAGCCAGTATACACAGATCATAACTCATTGGTAATTTGGCTTTACACCCATGGGCGTGGTCCTTAGGAATGGTTTGCACCTAAGGTTGGAACGTTGGACTTGGATGTATTTTTGGTTGATGAAGGGATGGGGAGACAAAATCAATGAAAATATAAGTGTAACTTTGTACATTTTTAAGCATGGATTTAGGTCGTTATCACTAACGCATGTCTATTTGGTGTCGGATCCAAATATTTCATGTGGGCTCAATCTTTAAGGGTTCTATTTTTGAGCTGGTTGATTGGACATGTGTAGGTGGCTCATTGGAGCCTAATATCTTCTCTCTCTCTCTCTCTCTCTGTGTTCCCCTGGTTTTTGCTGGGTTCTTAATGTTTCATATTAACATGCAGCTGAGGCCCCAGCCAGCTGCCAAACGGCGAAAGTCAGATCATACAAAGAGTGATGGCAATCCTCAAAAACCTACAGTTAAACATACGGACTCCATAACATGGTGAGAACTGCTTGATACTTTTGTCTAGAGCGTCCTTATCCTGTGTCTTGTACACTCAAGGACATTGAGATCCAAAATGAATTAGGCATTCTACATCACTGTTGTCTAGCATTATAAACATTACAGACAGATGAAACAGAACATAGATGTGTCGTTCCATGTCTCTTCTCCCTCCTGCTGCTATCTTCATCCGTTCTTACTTTCATTGTTGACTTTGCAAATTTCCCTGCCAAATGGGTGTTTTTTTTGTTCTTGAACGAAATTTTGGAATTTTGAACTGAAAGTAATCATATCGTTTGAAAGAATAGTGAAATATATTTTGATTCTTCTTAGCGTTAAAAGTTTGACACGTCTAGGGTTTTTTAAGTTTCATGGATGATGATGACTTATAGAAAGAAAAGTTTTCATGGATGATGTTCTGGAAATTAACTTCCAAGAGGAGAGCGGGACATATCATTTCATGATTAAATTACATATACTGTATCTGACCATGAGTTATTCAATGCTTCAATTCCCACAAATTTGTGAGAACCTCAGTTTGTGAGATAAACACGTAATGCTAAGTTGTGCTCTTACATAATTTATGGCTGCCTTTGTAAATTTTTTGAGCAGTCTTAAATCCTTCATAAATGTAGGACTTTATTTATTTCTCTTTTAATAGATATTCTCAAATTTAAGTAAGAACATGACGGACTCTTGAGTGCATCAATCCTGTGAGATCGAACCCACGAATATATCATTCACCGGCTTGGTATAAAAGAGGACAAAAGTTCACTTATTTATTGACTGTTGCGCTTGTATGAACAGTGTAACAGCTGCTTAATTCCTAATGGTTTGGCTATGCTCGAGTATGGAATTGTTATATTTACTTGGGAATAATGTTAGATACAATTTTTAGGTATAAGACTATAAGTTCCCCCTTTTAAAAAAGTGAACACATTTTGAAACTGATGAAAAAAAACTAACGTACTTGTGCATTTTAAGATTATATCTAATATCACTAAAAGCAAAAGGTTAAAAAAGTAAGGCTTCAGCTCTAGAAAGACATCCTATGTGAACAAAGCCAATCAAATTGATGGTTCAGATAATAAATGGTAGCAGGTTCCACAAGAAGATGCAAGTTGATTGGGCTACAAACTCAAAATCAACAAAAATGACCCACTACAGATGACGACCCAGTGAAAAATATAATGTATTTGCAAAAATAACTTAATATGGCCGAGAAAGCTTGAAACTCCAAGGAGAGCCTCTAGTAAAGATTTTCACTTTGAATTTCTCATGTAAGGAAATATTTACCGGTGAATCGAAACAGATATGTAAACACTAACTTCTGTAGAGTTCGACCAGCTACAACTAAAACTAAAGGCTGTGTAGAGCAAAAAAAAAAAAAAAAATCGAAATATTGCATGGGATCAAAGTTTTTCCCTTAGCTCTGCCGTGGGAACATAAATCACAGACTGTTGAAACAAATGGGAATTATCAGAATCATCTCTGGCATTGTCAATTTGAAGTCTCAGCAATTTCAGCTTTATGGTCTCTATTCTACCCATAACTTTGCAAAGTCTTTCCATTTCTACCTCTGCTGCTTGACATCCTCCCCCAGCCATGACACTGATCCTCTTCTTTTCCTTAGTTCTTGCTTCCAAAAGCTTCTTCAAGCTCACATCATCGCTGAACTCAACTGTATCCTGAATGCAAAAGATAAGAGAGTTGCTTAAAATCTATATTTATTAAGAGAGTTAATCCTAATATTCAAATATGATGAAGAATCAAGGAGAGAAACAAAAAGGCAAAGAAAGAAAGGGTTCTGAACCACAGGTACCTTTTTGCCATTTGCAGGTGACATGAATGAAGATCTTTTCTGCCGCTTTCTCTTTAAAACGCGGCTTAATGACTTGGGGCTCTTTCTATGGAAAACTTTTTTGACATTCTTTGGGCTATGGACCATAATCTCAGCAGAGGTATCGTTTGATACCATAACATTGTCAGCTTTTTTCTTCAATTTTTCTAATCTGGATTCCTTAAAACTATCAAGTTCCTTTCCTGTCTCTTCCTGTTGCAGAAAAAAATCAGTCAATGTTGGGTAAAAGCTTTAACTCTAAAGGATTCATGAGAGAGCAAAAAAAAAAAAAAAACATTTCTCGACTCACATTTAGAATTTAAAGCACAGAATTAGTAGTTGATAAGCCTCAAGAAGAATTTATCTTTTACTTCATCGACTCCAAAGATTGAAGACAGTGAAGAAAGATGCTAATTTAGCAAAGATTTATATAAGAAGGTAAAACTTGATGGCAGTCCAAGGTGCAGGGTACTAAACAGGTATGACTGATAAATGCAAGAAAGGAACATGAACAAAAGGAGAAAAGAGATTTGAATATAGGCATTTGAAAAATAAATGGAGTGTCACCTCACCTTTCTGTATTTAAGTGCCAAGTATCGTGCATTTTTGAACCATTTGCTAACCTGAAAAGTTTGTGTATCAAGTGTTATAACTGTATACTAGAAAGAACAAATACCTATAAACCATGGAACAAACACCTATAATTATGAAATAGTAGATTCCACCAATAACGTTTGCTATTCCCCCAATCATCACTAGCCTCACAGATTGCGTTTCTTTTATAAGTAATAAGATAAATATTTTTCCACGTAAATAGGCATGGCCCAAGTACGCAGGCAGTATACAAATGAGAAACACCTATTTACTAGCTGAAGCTGAAAAAAACTAAATCAAAACATTATAATCATTCCCATTCTTTACAAGATATTTCACCCAAAACGCGTATTAATAGTTGTATTTGATGGAGAAATAGCCAATTCATAAGCATCTGATTGCTATATATGTGTCTTTATGAAGCCACTGATGGTAGTTAATAATCCATTATTTTAACGTTAAAACAGGCTGTATAAATCAAAACACTTGCATTGCATGTGGAATCGGGTTTGTGATCCTACCTATTTCAATTGTTGCTATAGTGATGGTTTTCCATTATCATTTTTGAGATTGCTTTCCAGTATTAAAATCAATCTGAAAGCTTAGACACTTACCTTCTCTGGATCAAGGCCCAACTCCTTTGAAAGATTCTCCTTGACAGCTCTTGAGGGAAGTTCATTCTCAGCAAAAACTTGACGAAGCTTCTGGTACAGAACATAATAAGAAAAATCTCATGCGGTAAATACTGGATTACAGTTCTTATTTCTTAATTTAAAAAGAATGCTTGATTGAGAAGCTGTGTGAAAAGGAAAAGGTGGTACTTCCACTACCTCAACTGCAATATGGGGTATTCTGAAAAATGGCCTTCTAGTTGAAGTTTCGAGAGCGAATTTCTTTTTCAATTCTTTAGTCTCAGAATTTTGACACTTCTGCTCACTTTCATATAGTGTCATAAGGGTGCTGGCTGCATCAGATTCCTTTTCTCTCCGCTTTCTTTTAGCAGGACCCCAGTCTTCATCTTCACTCACTGGTTCAAAAGCAGAAGCATCCTTTCCAAACATTTCCTATTAGGGAACAAGATAGTCACATCAACTCACATAATGCCAATCTGAATACTCGATGAAAAGATTCTGCTTCATAAACAGTGTGAAAAACTGTAAACCATAATTTCCATGGGACCAAAATTTCTTGTTGAGTATATACTCAAGACGACCAATTTTATTCATACTATCTTGAATTGAATGATTACTTTATCAGAAAAAATGCAAGTTTTAATGGTGACTTATGGGTTAGGAATACATTTTACAGGCAATAAAAAATCTAGTAAATATAATATCCATCCCATCCAATTTGGTGACTCCACTAGTTCTTATATAGCTTTCATTTACATTTTTTATGGTAACTAAATCAAATATATGCAGTTTTCAGAGAGGCTAGATCAGCCCACTGATACTTTGTTACATTCTAATATCTGGTAATCTAGTAATATGCAATCACAAGCAATAAGCCTATGCTCTAATACCACATTCCGAGGTTAGCTACATACTTCCTTTGCATTCCATCAGGTAACATAGTATCAAGCCTAATACTAAAGGACATAACTATGGCTTCAGAAATAGAACACCTTGATTTTTTCCCATCTAATTCCCCCTTCTTGGGGGATGAAGAATGATTACAGAGGATAATATATATATATATATATATCGTAGACAGCTTGATTTAAGGGTAATGAATTTAATCTTAAGAATTTTGTGATACTCACATCATATAGCTTCTTATAGTCAACAGCTCTTCGCTGCCTAGGACCGCATATAATTCCCCCATTGGTGGATTCATCAGAACCTAAACTGTTATTAGCAAAATGGTGTTCACCCACCATGCCTTCTTCTCCAGAAAAAAATTCAACATCTAAAGACCAACTCAGGCTAGTAGAACTGCTAATGTCATCTGACACATTGTCATCAGAATCTGCCCCATTGATCATGGAACTGTTTTCCCTCCCCTCTGGATTATAATCATCATCATCAGAATCATCTGAAGGCCATTCTTCCTCTGGATCTAATATTGCATTTTCACCATCAGGGAAAGCAGCTTCTTCTTTGAAAACGTCCTATTCCATGTGGGACTAACTTCATTAATTTGCTGAAGAAGCCCAAAAAGAGAAAAAGATATCCCATGAGATTTTCAAGTAACTAACCTGCCAATTACTGTTCATGGAGAAATGCGTCCCAAGATGGGCATTGACTACTTCTAGAATGTCCATCTTACACTCACAAAATTTGCAAAACCATCCCTGATCATCTGGAGGAACTGTAGATTATCAATTAAACTTCAAATCAGTTTCTTAAACAAGCCATTTGATCCAAAAATCACTAAATATTACAAGAAAGAACTGAGTAGAGCATACTATTGTCACTGTCCAATGGAGGGTCAAGGCACTTTTGGTGGAAAGCACAGTTACATGTCCCGTCACATAGTATAATATCATTATCTGGGAAAGCTTCACGTAACTTGCACTTTGCACAGAATATCTACATATAACAAACAATAAAGACATAAATATGCATGTCACTGCTAGATGTGATCTGAAAGGTAATAGGCAGGGTCTTTCTAGCTGTGCACAACCACGCTAATTGTCTAAGTAAAAACCTATGAGACCAGACCAGAGGCTGAGTCTCAAACACATATTGTGTTAATTACACTAGTACCTAACCTACTCAGCAAAAGGAAAGGGCAAGAACGCTATCAGCTGAGATTTATAACATTTTTCACAAATCAAAATCACTGGAACAGTTACTTCCATATTGCAGTCAGAACCTAAATAATTTTTTTTAAAGATAAGTTACTTCTTATGTTGGAAATGATATAGAGTTAACACACACCTAGCATATAGACAATAGTTTATTGGCCAAGTCTTGCTACTCAGTACAAGAAAAATGTAATGATCCAGAAGCATATTCAGTGAATTTAGGAAATCCCAAAAAGCCCCTTACAGCACCCATCTCAAAATGAAAAGAGCAAGAGAAGGCTCGGGGCTTCTTTTTATTTTTTCAAGTTGATGTTTTGTCTTTGAGAACTTTATAGTCCTAAGATGTAGTAGATCATGATGATATGTGTTCTACATGTTCATGGTATACAGATCCATCTGGAGCAATGACAGAGTCTTCAATGCATCCTTCTGAACTAAGTGAATCCAGCTGGCGAATTGCATCACGTATTCCAAGTTTACAATTCAATATCTGCTTCTTGGCTCGTTGTAGTTCCTTTTCTGGCTTAATCTTTTCTCGACTGAAATCAAAACAATACTGAAAATGATAAACCACAGCTCTATTTATCACAGAAAATCAAATTTTCAAAAGAAAATATATTTTCTATTCTCTCTCTCTCTCTCCCTATCTATATATATATAAAGCAGGTAGTTTAAATAATAAAGAACGAGCCATTCGTACATCCCTATTTTTTTGTTCTTTCAGCAGGGTTTTCATTCATAAACTTTTCCCTCCCAAACTAGCTTAAACCATAAAACTTTCATTGAGAAGTTTTTAGTCTAAATGAGCAAGTAGGTTTCTTACTAATGGAAAGACATATGAGATAAGGTTTAATACCTCTGACCTTTCCAACCTTCTCCAGAGTAAGCATCGATAAGGTTCTGCTCTAGTTTCATTTTAATCAACAGATACCTTGTTCTTCTGTGTAAACGGGAAGCTTCATCAAGCTCCATGCTATCCTTTTGCGTTCTCTTCTTCTTCCTCTTCTTAAGATTTGTAATTTTGACCTCTCCATCAACATTTTTCCTCTTTCCCTTGGAGATATTAGGCGAGGCCTTTTCACCTTGAATCCCCAATGAAGAATTATTTCTTGAAGACTTTGAATCAGTTGGTTTATGCAGAACTTTCCTTCTGAAAAGCCTTCTACTTATAGAATCATCCTTGGGCTCCCTGCTAGCAGGGTCAGTAACTGACCTCTTTGAAAGCGTTGAACAAATTTTCTTTACATGAGATTTCGATTTTGGTTTGTGTTTTTTGCAATGGGATATATTCCTGCCCTTTTTAAACTTCAATGACGCAATCAGCTTAGACCCAGACTCTGCCTTTGAATAACAAGATTTGCCAGATTCTTGGTATATCAATTTCTTTCCAGTACCACGCATATCGATCTGCAACGTGTGATCACTGAAAAATTAATCCTGGATGGATAAGAAATGACTTCAAAAGTACCCATCCAAATGATAATGTATCTAGAGGACTTCAATACATTAGCATAGACATAGTTAGTGGACAGAGAATAAGCTCAAGGATACCAGACTACTGAGAGAATCCAAAGTTTATTCTTCTATTTCCAATTGCAGCTATCAGAACATTGCCCAAAGTTCTCCAAAGTAATTGCCTGTATGTAGAAATCTAGTGAGATAAGCTGCCTCTTCATACAGACAACAAACTCAAGTGCATGATGGTGTTTCTAAAATTAATTCTCCCGCATGATTGACAAAACATCTAAATTGAGAACTTATATCAAAATTTGCAGTTCCATCTAGCAGACTCATTGAATTCTGACAATATTGAAATAGCTAAACAACCCATAGAACATTTTTTTTTGTAAGTAATGTCTTTGAAGGTAAAAATGAATGTAGTTGTCCAACGTCCTAATGCAGCACGTAAACAACCCATAGAACATATAACAAAGAAACAATATATTTGAACGTACAAGGGGACAGATGTAAAGAAATGTCTCACTCATTACATCTGTGCACTTTTTAGTTGGGCACCAAATAAGGTCGCTTATAACACACAAATTAGATAAGCATGTGGTCCGGATATTTCAAAAACCAAACTGAACAGAGTCTAAGGTAGAGTCTTGAACACGTTCAAAGTAACTTGAACGAAGAACTTACTACTTGATCCCTAAAGGTCCCAATTTTGTGAAGACCTTAAATGACGGCCTCAAATGACAGTCCGCAATTTGCATAATATCAATTTGAACTTGCGTCTGTATAACATGAGGAAACATGCAAGGTACAGTTGAAAAATATTGCTTGCCGAACATAAAAGGTACTCTTCTTGTCTTTTCAGAGACCAAACATGCTAGTATATAAAAGTAAACTTCCAAAACAGCACTTAGACAATAAGCTGTCTTGCTCCGAACGCAAAAGAGCATTTTTCTCAAGACTAAATTGAACGAAGCGAAAAAAAGTAGGGCCCTAAGAACCCGACCAATGAATAATGATCATTCAAAGTGAAGTCAAGAGACCTTGGAATCGTATGTTTTTCCAAGAAAGACAAAGAACGAACACTGGAACAACATTAATCATTACAATGAGAATGGGAGAGTAAAGAAGGTGACATTCAAGGACGATAATCACTCACGATCGCCCAGAAAACCAAATAAGCCACTGCCAAAATCCATAAAAGAGAAATTCATGACCAATTAGAGAGACATCAAAAGAAATACCAAGAACAAAAATTTGCCAAATGTACCAAGAGAACCACACAAAGAAACGAATCTAAATGTAAATGCTAAAGAAACCCACGTGAACATTAAGAAATGAAACGAAGAAAACATAGAAATGGAGGAGGTAAACTGATTAGTTAGAACAAAAAAGGGAAGCAAAAACTGACCTGAAAGAGAAGAAGTATTTCGAGGAGATCTGCAGCTCAAAGAGCCCAAATGCTACCGTTCATATGCATATTGAGAGAGAGCGAGAGAGAGAGAGGGATCAAAGAAATTGGATGAGAGGCTTTGAGTTCATTGATTTGTGTCAAATTGTAGAATTTGAATCAATTTAAGGGTTTTGGGTACTGAATGAAGCTTTGTCGTCTAAATCCGTCGCCGGTCCGGTGAGTCTTCCCGACGCAATAAGCATCACCAACGGTCAGGTCTCTCTTTTCCCTGTCCCAGCTCCCTCTACATCGCTCGCCCTTTTATTTGCTCAGACTCTCACACACACAGTAACTTTGGTAATTATATCTCATTAAAATTTATAATAAAAAATTGATAAAAAAATATAAATTTATAAACATATAAAAAAAAATTATCATATTTAATCAAAAAATAAAAAATAGTATAAAATTAATTTTATACTCAAATTTCAAAATAATAAAATTATATAATTTTATCTGATCTGTTAAATTATAAATTTAATGAATTATAAAATAAATTATATAAAATTACGTTAGTTTATAAAATTAATTTTGTAAAATTTTTTTTTGATGACTATAGCAATCTTCTATGCGTTCTCTCCAATCCTACCTCACTCTTTCAACCCAAACATTATTAAGGCAAAATTAATAGAATGCATAGTGACGCTGTAACACCACACCAAATCTCATTATTTTCTTTATCATCAAAGTGACTGCTAGCATTAAAAACCTCAAAATTTACGGCAATATAAACAAAGAGTAATGTTATATATATATATATACATACATAAATACGATATCGTGCATTTTTTATAAATATGATGATGTGATAATAATATTATGACAGTTAAAATATTAAAAAAATATATCTATAATAAAAAAAACAAGAATTAAAAATATCAATATAAATAATTAAATTTAAAAAGATATTAAATTAATATTTATATACGATATATATGTAAAAGATATATGCGCCATATACAAATAACATTTTTGATAAACAAAAGCCCAAGCTAACGAAACCAACCTTATGCATCGAATGGAAACTCACCAAATTTGGATAGAAAAATATATAAACTGCACTATTATTTTACTTTTATTAATTTGTGTAAGATATGATATAATTATTATTATTAAATAAAAATATCTAATAAATAATTATTTAATAATGATAAATATATAATATCTTTGTATAATGACATAAAATAAAATGTGATGTGATGTATAAGATTTTTCATAAAAAAAAGTGATAGACTAACTCTACTCATCTTAAAAATAAATTAAATAATTCTTATATTTAATATTTTTACTTATCAATATAATTAAAATTGATAAGTTTAATTATTTATATTTATCTTAACAATATAAAATTTATTTTTTATTAATAATTATTTTTAGAGACATATAGAAATAGTCTAAGAATTATAATATGTTATATGATCCGTTAATCCAACACTAACCTGACATGATAATAACAGACTAAAATTTTGTTTTAATGGATTTGAGTCAAAATAAGTTGATTCATTAAAACACGATTGCTGGATTGATAATGGATTAATTCATTTTGATTCGTTATAACACACTAAGAAAGTTAAAGTTACAATTATATTCTTATGCCTAAAAGTAAAATTGTTAGAATTTCAACTTTGTTATTTTTATTGTTTAGGTTGTAATTTTGTACTTGTAGTAAGTTTTATAATTTTTATAGATTTTATAATTTTAACATTTATATAAAATTAAGATAAATTTATTCAAGCTAAATAAATTAATTTCAGACTTATTCAACTCATATAAATAAATAAATTAAAAGGAATCGTATTGTATTATATTAATCTAATTTATAATATTTACTAGTAGATCAAAATAGATTGACACGATGTATTATACTAATAAATTGTATTAAAATTTAAAATTTTAACAGTATAAAATTAATTAGTGAGATTAAAATTGAATCATATAATATAATATATTATATATATCTTTGCACGACATAAATATCACCCATTAAAGACTACACCCCTCTGAGATGCTAGGAACCTCGTGTATTTATCTCTCCGACAGTAGATACTCTTGGTTGTTTACCCATTAAGAGTCTAAGACTACCACTTTCTTTATTCGCTGTTCGACGTGATCTGATTCGATGGGGTTTAAGATCTCCAAAAGCGTTAGCTTGACGACGTCGTTGGGTATTGTATTGTATTTATATTGCAAAAGAATAAGCTACTACAAGAAAATGCTCGCTTCCCTTCACCAGTTGGTTATTTCGTACCATCCGCCGCCAGAAACGTCTCCGGTCATCTTCTCCGTAGATCCGGTCATTGGATCCCCTTCAACTACCTAAAATCTAAATACTCGATTCCTGCGCAGTAGACTGGAAGTATTGGAAGATCAAAAGAAGATATGGATAAGGAAGTGCTGGAGAGGGGCGCTTCACAAAATGAAAAGGAAAAACAACAACAAGAAGAAGAAGAACAGGTTGTGAATCCATGGGAAGTTGCGGCTAAAGGCAAGATTGACTACGACAAGCTCATCGAGAAGTTCGGCTGTCAAAGGCTCAACCAATCGCTCATTGACCGTGTCGAGCACCTCACCTCTCGCCGCGCCCACGTTTTCCTCCGCCGCGACGTTTTCTTCGCCCATCGGTACCACCCCATCCCCACCTCCACCTCTTCTTATTTTGAAAAAAAAAATGTGTTGAGTATAATTGGAATTTGATGGATGGCACACAGGGACTTCAATGAGATACTGGATGCATATGAGAGGGGCGAGAAGTTCTATCTGTACACGGGTAGAGGACCCTCGTCTGAAGCTTTGCACTTAGGGCATTTGATACCCTTTATGTTCACTCAGTACGTCAGTTCTTCTACTCCATTTGCTGAGAAATCGTGGCTCTTGGTTCCCTTTGTCCTGTTCGCTCAATTGGTTAAAAAAATAAAGGAAATAAGAAGCAGAAGCTATTTTTGCTGGCATTAAACGGAAAACCTTATCTAAACAAATGAAAAAGGATAATTTAGTCGGTAGTTCATTTTCTTTTCTTGTGCACTGTTTCTTTGCTCAGAGAAATTAAATAAAGGAAAGAAAGGGAACAAATTAAGAAGCAAAACCAACCGAAGTATTTATGTAGATTATGTTGTTTCTTAGTGTACGGTATTTCTTTTTGCTCTGGTTGCTGTATGGAAGGAATAGAGAAAAAATTCCCTTTACTGCCATTGAGTTGAGCACTAGATTTTTTGGCCAGTTAGGTTTAGGTGTGTACTATTATGTTCCAAGTGGAGTTTGTTTATTATGTTCTGTTTGGTTCTGGCGTTCTGCTTATAAAAACCAGACAATTTGAGAGGAGGAAACAAATTTTTCACTGCTTTGGTTTGGTTGTTTTGGTTCCGGTGTTTTGCAATGGAAAGAAATGAGAAAGATACACTGTGTGCATATATATTGTTACAGGTAAATAGAAATTACTAATTTCTGTTGGCTTTGGTCCGTATAAGGAGCTTAAATATGTTGTCAAATATGCATTTGAACTTTTAAATTTCATTTACTTTTGGTTTGATTTTGGTGGAAAAGAATATGTACGTGATTCAAATCAGTACTGATAAAAAAAATTCTTATGATTCCAATTAGTTGATGAGGATCCATGGCAGATGCCATGTTATTAGGATGAAGATTAGTTTGTTAGGTGCAATGTAAAAATATGAGTTTGTCCCATCTTTTAAATACAGTCAACTACGTTTCAATCATAATTGTTGTGTGCATGTGGCTTTTGGTTGTAGATATTTGCAAGAGGCCTTTAAGGTTCCTCTTGTTATACAACTTACTGATGACGAGAAGTTCCTGTGGAAAAATCTGACAGTGGAGGAGACCAGGAGACTTGCCAGGGAAAATGCCAAGGACATCATTGCTTGTGGTTTTGACATCAGAAGAACCTTCATCTTCTCTGATTTTGATTATGTTGGAGGGTGAGTAATGCAGAACTGTAACTTGACATCATAATGAAACCACAAACTGGCATCCAACCATACATTATGGACTGGTATTGAATCATTAGGCCAGGCATGAGGGATCTTATAAAAGAATGAGCATTTCTTCTTGTGGACCTGTTTACAAAGGTTTCTACCGTTTATTGTTGATGCTCCTAATATGCCATCAGGATATATTTCAAAAGTCAAGCACAAATTACAGTATTGATTTAGACTAGCTATGTTTGCTATGATATGCACCTCAAAGTGTAAGCATATATTTTAAAGCTAGTGGGGGAAAAGCCTTTTTCATAAATGGCTAGAATCCTCAGACTGATGTCTGAGAATTTTCTGTGCAGTGCATTCTACAGGAACATGATTGAAATTTCAAAGCGCGTGACATGTAATCAGATTGTGGGTATATTTGGTTTCGTTGGTGAAGATCATATCGGAAAATATAGTTTTCCGCCTGTACAGGTATAAACCTTTGCTGCTTTATATACATAAAACATGTAACGGTATGTGCATTTTGTCATGTATCTTATCAAATATTTTTGGACTATTGTGTTTTGCCTTGTTACATTGTTGTGAGTTCTCGAATGTCGACTGCTTATGCTGTATTTATCATGTTTCTATTTTCTTGTAAGCCAATATATGAAGATTATGATAGATGATGCAAAAGTTTTTGCAACAAGTTTACTTATGAAAAAAATAGTTTTTGCAACAAGTACCTGCCTCGTTAGATTCTTGTTTGGGATACCGCTTATTAAAAAAGAGATTCCTGTTTAGGAAATTAGAATGGGTTGGTCAAGATAGGAATATCTGTGGAAATCATATAATGTTCTCCCCTTTTTGTTATTGCAGGCAGCTCCCTCATTTCCCACTTCATTTCCACACTTATTTTCGGGCAAAGATAATCCCCGTTGCTTAATTCCTTGTGCAATTGACCAGGTTGACTCCTCTCATGGTGTATTGTTATTCTTCAGTTTATATACACATTTGAATCTCATTAATTTTTGTGAAACACATTGTGCTTCACATATGAGATATTTAGACCTAGAAGTCTGATTGAGAATGTATACTTTTGGTATTAATAAGGTATTCGATAGAGTACAGCAAATTCTGTTGGTATTCATAATTAGCATGGTTGATTCCATGTAGTTTTCATCATCTTTTTGTTGTGTGGAATTGAAATGAAATTGGTAAGGGAGGAAGTTATTTTGGCCAAATGCATGTGGTAACCACACTACAAAACACATTACATTTTCAGGGCATGGTAACATCAAAATGAAGTAGCAAGTGTTATACTACACTTACAGATGCGACATTGATCCACCAAGATGATGTTTTTTCATAATCTGAAATTAGAAATTGTCCCAAAGCTGTTATCCAGATAAAAATGTTACTTTTCTGGGGACTTTAGCATTCCAAATGTTCCTCTGAAGAAATTCCATGTCCTGAGGACCTTGTAATGCCTTGCAGCAAGTCTGAATGTGAAATTGATTACATTTCAATTCTCATTGTAATCCAGCGCCTCTTCATTTGGCGAAAGATTATAATGTAGCAAATCAAGAAAAGGCCTCTATTGCTCAGATTGCTGCTATTTGGAAGATGGTTCCGATATATCATGGTGGTATCTTTGGAGGGAGAGGGACGAGTGAAACTTCAAAATTTTTAAACGGCCATTATTGGATGAACTTAGAACTTCTTTTTTAACACCTTGTTCCAATGATCGATTGTAATTGATTTTAATGAATGCCCATTCATGATTTTCTTGTATCACTAGAACATCACTCCTACGCGTTGCTCTTGTATATGACCCGTGTACCTGGGCTTTGCCTATTCTTATGATTGATAAAATTTTATTTACCAATAAAAAAAAACAAGGAGATGCATGAACAAATCGGAGTTTCCCATCCTCCTGTAGAGTCAGACAAGAATGTAAAGAAACATCTTTATCCTCAAATAAGAAATGATCTAGAAAAAACTTTGAGAAAGCTTACAAACTACGGATCAAACAAATGACTATAATTTATCCGAACATCGATGATATAGTTTTTATCTGATCTGTGCCTGTTTTAGTGAAGTTAATACAAAAATCTTAATGTTGTTCTCAACTTAGTTATCTTATAAGATATGTAATAATTGTTTTGTCCTTCAATTATATGATACCTTTTCTTTGTTGTGCTATTCAGGATCCTTATTTTAGAATGACACGAGATGTTGCTCCTCGAATCGGACATCACAAGCCTGCATTGATTGAATCATTATTTTTCCCTGCCCTGCAGGTAATTGTATAATTTAGCATAGAATCAGTGGCGTGTTAAAGATCATAGGGTGACTTATGATACATTGGAAGTGGAGGACAAAAAATTGAGTTCCCATAACCATGCAGCGGGAGACAGGAAAAAATTGATTTATGCTGCTTATGGTTGATTTCTTAGAAAGAAGTCATAACTCACACAATGGAAACTGGATGCTTGCAGGGGGAGACAGGAAAAATGTCAGCTAGTGATCCAAACTCTGCAATATATGTGACTGATTCTGAGAAAGACATTAAGAACAAGGTTTGCATCTGGAATTCCTTATTTTTTTATAGCGTGGAGTATGGGTAACAGGGTTGATAGATATTTATAATCATGCAAATTGAGTGGTAATTCGGTCATCTGTTGCTACAATGTTTAGATTTCAAGAGTTAGATCAATGGTTCTTACATTAATTTGGGGTCCAATAGGTAATGCCAATTGGTCCGGTAAGTGTTTGGTTATTTGGACAATGAGAAATGTTTGGTTATTGAATGGCTTTGAGCTCTCTTCAATTAACCTAAAACCCTCTTTTCTGCTATATTTACCTGATTGGATAGCTGCTTTTGGCTACCTTTTCATTATCCATCATATGTTAGGTTGTATTTTTTAGGTGAATTTCCCTTTTCTATAAATGAATTCCTTTGATTACATCAGGGAAAAAAAAAATTAGGTGAACTTCCTGTATCCAAAGAAATTTTTTACTAATCGAAAAATAAATAAAAATAGAAACAAATATATGTTGATAGATTCACAAATATGTTATTAGTTCTTTTTGTGTTCTTTTTATTTACACTTTCATGTTTTTATATCTATAGATAAATAGGTTTGCATTCTCTGGTGGTCAAGATTCAATAGAGAAACACCGCCAACTTGGAGCAAATCTTGAGGTAAAGTTTCTTGTTCATCCACTTCCACAAGTATGTGCCGAAGATGTCCTTGAATGGACAGGCAAATCTTATTCTTCACATGTAGATTCCAAAAGATTTCTTTGTATTGGTTTACACTTTACCTGATTACATGCTGTGATTGTTTTGATTTTATCATTTTTCTCCCAAATCATAAAAAATTGGGAATGTCAAGTATATTTTACTTGTTTATCAATTTATATCATTAAAATTTTGAATTAGTTTTATTACCAACGAAATTGGCAATCTAACTTTCTCAAAGGTTACCTAAGCAAAAATATATGACGAATCTGCTAATTCATTACTGTAATTGCATGATATTAGAGTGGCCAATGCTGAATCTAAGTTATGATTTTAGGACTTCGTTGTGAGTGTGTGCCTTTCAGTATGTAAATTTTTTGGGTAATATTTATAGCACTTGGTCTTTATCAGGTTGATATACCGGTTAAATACTTAGGTTTTTTCCTAGAAGATGATGCCGAGCTTGAACACATAAAGAAGGTCAGGTTGCTCCCCCCCCCCCCCATCTGATTTGATAATTTTTTTGGCTACTTCATACAACCGCATGCATGTTTATGCTCAGGGTCTTCTGAAGAATACTTGTGTTGTCCTTTTGCAGGAGTACGGTGCGGGGCGGATGCTGACAGGTGAGGTGAAGCAGCGGCTCATAGAAGTTTTGACAAAACTGGTGGAAAGGCATCGTAGGGCTCGTGCTGCTGTGACTGATGAAGTAAGTTTCCTCAATTTCTTTATAAAATGATGCTTTGTTGTGATTAGTATGTTCAATGCCAAGTTATTCAATCTCGTGCTACGTGACTTCTAGATCACAGTTGACGGGGGTCCCAGTCCAGGAGAATTCTCTCCCTAGACTGGACCGGAACAGGCCGGATCGGATCCAATCCTCATAATATATATAATTTAATATATATATATGTATATATAAATAATAGTATATAAATTATAATATTAATATTAATATAGATCAATATAATAATATATTAATATATTAATAATATTAGTTGACTAATTGTAGTATAAAAATATAAATTATAATATATCTATATAAAGTATTAGTAATAACTTATAAATAATAAGTGTATTATTATTATTTAATATATCATTACTAATTTATCACTATTTACTAACATATAAATATATAATATACTAACTCTTAAGAACTCTGAAGTCTTAAGAGTTATTTATTTATTTTTTTAAGGATTGCTTTTTTTTCCTATTTTTTTATTTAGATTATTTTTATTTTGCTATTTTTTTTTAGAGTTAGATTTTTTAATATTTTTTGGCTTAATTTGTGATAAATACGTAAATTGGACTGAAAATAATTGAATTTAGACAAAAAAAATATTTGATTATTGCATAATTTTAAATTAAATTTAGCTCATTAAATCATATGAAGTACTCCTAGACTGGACCAAACCGTCCCTAAACCGAATTGGATCGAACCGGTATGGACCGAATAGGAGTTCGGTCTAGTCCAAGGTGAGAGAAATCTTGGATCAAATGAAACTGGTCCACAAATTTTCCAAATAGATCGGACCATTTACATTTTTCACCCATACTTGACAGTTCAAGTTAAACGTCTTTAAATAGAATACCCTGCCACTAAATTCTATTTATTATCAACCGTATTGATATCTTGGTCCTTTTCCCTTGTTCTGTAATTTGTTTTTTTGCTTTTTTCAGATGGTGGATGCATTTATGGCAGTGAGACCCCTTCCCAACATGTTCAACTAATATTAAGATGTAGAACGGACATGCTGATCCCTCCAAGATTTTGCTCCAGAAAATTTATCATCATTATTATCATCATTATTATCATCATCATCATATTGTGCTTTGATGATCGTGAACCTTCTAAAGGGGAATTAAGGGATTTTTCTTCAATACTTTTACGTTTCTAGTTTAAGAATCTTGTAAGAGATAAAAATAATTATATTACTTTGCTGTAATTTTGTTTTTTTTTTAGCATGTATTTAGGTACACGTTTTTGTATGCTTATTGTGTAGTTGGCTATGTTTATTTACCTAGAATAAAATTTCTTATTATCTATTTAAAAAATTATTATTATTATTCTTATTATATTCAGGAGATCGGTCATATTTCAACTTAAAAGTTTTCATTCTTCACAAAATCATCAAGCTTCAGAGATCCCATCCCATATGTTATTGGTGATATTTGTTAAGGAATTGTTCTGGACAATATCTACTGTTTTGAAACAGTCCATTTATATAAACAGTATTTGTGCGGTTAATATGAGTGGGCTGTTCCCGAACAGTAGATGCTGTCAAAATTTATTCTTTGTTAAGTGCAGTAGCTCTTACCCAACGGAAATTTGTGACACAGGATTACAGTTTAATTAACTTGGTACAGTTGTAGCTGTCAAATGCCAAATCAGGATGGGCTGGCTCCGGTGAAAAATACGATAAGTATTACAGTCATAAAAATATTATACAAAAATAATATTATAAATTAATATAATTTTATATAATATGTTAAATTCATTATATAACAAAAATAATTTTATAATATGATAAATTATATTATATTATGATACATTAGTTTTGTAAAATTAATTTTATGTAATTCTTTTATGATCAGAATATTCTTCAAAAAATATTAATTATCAAAGGACAGTCTACATCCACGTATGAAGATCCATCCACGAAAACAAAAACCCAATGACACAAGGTCCAGACCCGACAATCACATAAAACCCTCTTCCAAGTTATATAATCCTTATCATGAATTAAACAATTTTTTTACAGCTGAATAATATTGCAACAAATTAATCTTGTTTATATTCGTAATTCACTTCAATTCATCTCAATTCATTTTTATTTTATTTTTATAATTTTATAATTTTTTATACAAAATACAAATTTTTATATACTTTTTTTCAAATTTTAATATATTTTTTTAAAATTTTAAAATAATAATAATATTAAAATTAAACTGAATTCATCTCATTTCTAAATTTAAATTAGACTAATTATCTTGTACTTTATGTTTCAATTCCATATCATATGGAAATATCACGATTTATATGTATAGATATTTTAATTTAACTAAAAGAAGAGGCATTCGTTTGTCGTTCTTACGAATCCAAATTTTATGATATGGAATGACCAAAACAACCATGCTTTCCCTCCAAGAGGCCGGAGATTACGAAGGACACTTACGGGAAACTGGAAAAAAATGGAGAACCCGCCAGTTTGCGCCAATGGGAATAGATCCTCCAGCGAAAAGAGAAAAGATTGAATTACATAATCCTCGGGCAACAACGCATTAAACTTACGAAAAGACCCTATACTATTTTTGTTAGTACGTTCTCGTTGCGCACATTTTGGAGAGAGCGAGGGAGATTGAAGGAGAGAGAGAGAGAGTTGTTATTTTGTCGTTGGCACGACACGGTTACAGAGAGAGAAGAAAGAAGAAGAAGAACATCATCTCCTCCTTCTCTCATTCTCATTCTGTGATCGATTAGAAACAATAAAATTGAGCATTGTTTTCTGCCATTTATAATAAGAATGGGGACGTTTCAGAGCTTTAGGAAAGCCTATGGAGCTCTCAAGGACTCCACCAAGGTTGGCCTCGCCAAGGTCAACAGCGAATTCAAGGTACACGTGTGTTTCTGTGTGTTTCCTTCCGATTTTCGTCAACGTTTAGTTTTTTTTTTTTGCTGTTTTGGTTATTTCTGTACCAACTGTTTCCTTTGTTGGAAGGATTTGGACATTGCCATTGTAAAGGCCACCAATCATGTCGAGTGCCCGCCTAAGGAACGCCATGTTCGAAGTAAAGTCTCTCATTAAAAATTTGTGTTCATATAAAAATTCGATACCGTTGAGGATTCGGATCTGAGATTCGATATCGATATCGGACAAACTGTTACTCTCATTTCTGTTCTTATTTTCTTCATTGCAGGAATTTTTTCTGCGACATCAGTGGCATGTCCGAGGGCTGATGTGGCCTACTGCATACACGCATTGGCAAGGAGATTGGCCAAGACAAAAAATTGGATTGTAATGCCTCCTCTTCTTTGCATTCATTTCTGTTTATCATTCTTCGTATGCTGTTTTTGGTTTCTAAATTGCTTGTTTCTGGAACACATGCGGATAGAAGTATAAATTGTCGGGAATTTAGAACCTCTAAAGTACTTCGTCAATATTTTCTTATTATTTTTCTAGAGACCCATATAACACAAACAATCGGACATTCTAGTTTTGTATGGAGAAGGGGTGCATTAGAAAACCAGCTTAGTTAGTGTGACTGGTTGATGAGAGTCGAGAGAGAGCTTGTTTGCCCTGCCAGGGCCGAAAATGTGTAAGTTGAGTCGTGAGGGGAAAATAAAACAATGGAAATTGAGAAAAAAGGGGGTCAGTGGCCCTCTAAATATAGAGAATTACTTAAATCATGAAGAAACAATAGCCATTTAGTGCTGGAACTCTCTGAGGTTGTATGAAATGTTTCACCCCTTCCTCATTTTTGCTCTCTCTATCCGAAGAAGTGGGAATTTAAATCTCAAATGGCTTCTTTTGCACAAATATAGTGACATTGGTATCATGCTGGGGAGATGCTTTACTACATCCATATGTTGATCTGATTCAGAACTGCTCTTAGACGAACTGTTCTACTTTTTTGGTAGCAAACATGGTATATTAAGTAATTTACCAAAATGAACTCATCACCGCCTGCAGGTTGCTATAAAGACATTGATAGTCATTCACAGGACGTTAAGAGAGGGTGATCCTACATTTAGAGAGGATCTTCTGAATTACTCGCACAGAGGACACATCCTCCAAATATCCAATTTTAAAGATGATTCAAGCCCTCTCGGTAAGTTACTTCTGCCTAATGATTTACAGGTGTAGTTTTCCTTTTTGTTCATTTATTTTTTAGTCTAATTTGTAGATGCACTGTTGTTTTTAGTGGAACAAAATCTCCTTAGAACAAATTTATCTTTGCAGCTTGGGATTGTTCTGCATGGGTTCGGACATATGCACTATTTTTAGAGGAACGTCTTGAATGTTTTAGAATCCTGAAATATGATATTGAATCAGAGCGTTTGACAAAGTCATTACCAGGAGCAAGCAAGGTTGATTCTTGGCATACTTTTTGAGTCAAATAACAATTCCTTTCAACATGGTTAAAAAGTACAATAGATATCTTTGATGTAATAGGTACATAGTAGAACACGGATGTTGGGATGTGATGACCTATTGGAGCAGCTACCTGCATTGCAGCAGCTTCTGTACCGCCTTATTGGTTGCCAGGTAACCTTTTGTATGGATTACTCAGTACGGTTGGTTTTCGGGAGGATATTTTGGCATTTGATATATACTTCCTGCTGAATTATTGTCAATTTTGTTGTTCTATGATGGCCTTTCTAATATGCGCTACGTGTGCAGCCTGAAGGAGCAGCTTATAGCAATTATCTCATACAGTACGCCTTGGCCCTGGTATGCATGATATGTATATCTATGTTTTTTCGAGTAGAGCTTTATGCAGTTTCAGCTCAGCAACCTCCCTTAGCATTAAAATTGAGATCTTTTAGTAGAAAACATGTGCACGTGTGAATGTTCCTAGATGTGCTGCCCTTGTTATAGGATTTTCAATGGTTTTGCTAGGTATTGTACCTGTTTATTTCCAAGTGATACTTGCCTTGAAGGGCAGTTAACTTATGTATTTATTTTGTATATCTTTGCTGGATCTTTAATTACCTGGTTTTGTGCATTGAATTTGTTATTTTGGCTTTCTGGAACTTTTGGAACAAATTGTTACAATGCCCGTTTGTAACCTTTGAGTCTCAACACCATTGTTCATGTAGGTATTGAAAGAGAGCTTTAAGATATACTGTGCGATCAATGATGGCATTATTAATCTCGTGGACATGGTAGGACTATACTATAATTATTAAGTGCCTTTTGGACCAAATCAATTGTATTATGTACCTTTTTTATTTTTTTTCCCCCACAATACGATATTTACCCAACACTGTCCTGCAGTTCTTTGATATGTCAAGACATGATGCTGTTAAAGCTCTCAATATATACAAAAGAGCGGGCCAACAGGTGTACTATAGATTGCAGTGAATTTCTTCCTTTGTTATACAAGGATGTACTTTAGACATCCTTGTGAACTGATACCTTTAGGTTCTATTGTAATACAGGCAGAAAATCTTGCTGATTTTTATGATTATTGCAAAGGTTTGGATCTTGCTAGGAACTTTCAGTTTCCAACATTGAGACAGGTACATCTTTTGCCTCAAAGATAAAACATCTAACTAGATGCTAAATGAATTTGTTCACAGCTCTCTTTTGTGGACCATGCAGCCTCCTCCATCATTTCTTGCAACAATGGAAGAGTACATAAAAGAAGCACCCCAGACAGGTTCAGTAAATAATAGACTGGTGAGAAAATGTGTGCATATGGTTACGGCCTTTCTTGCATTCATACATGCATTTGGTTGCGATGATTTGGGTAAACTCAAAGCTTATTTGCCTTGAACTTCTTTTGTAATATAGGGTTATGTGATTTTGCCATTTGTGTTCTTTATTCGATGTTTTGAGATGGTGTACTTGAGCTTATTAATTTGAAATTTCTGCTCATGTGTGAGAGGAGCCGGTTTTATGCCCTTGGAGGTATGACATTTCTCAAAAACAATGCATTAGAAAAATAAATAAATTACCAAAGGAAACATCCGTTGTTGAAATTTCTCTTTTTACCTTCATCTTACAAGTGGTTCTTTCTATCTGTTTGCCTCTTCATTTTTGTAACCCTTTTGTTCCTCAGGCTTGGAAAATTAAATTTCTACAAGGAAGTAGAATAATGCTGCATCTCCAGAGCTGGTTGCATAAATGTTTTAGTATTTTCATTTTACCCCTAATCATAACTTTTTCCAGCTTGCTTGAGTTTACTTTCTGGCTATTGTCCTCAGGCAATCTATGTAGGTGACATTTTGAACAGTCACATCTTCACTTCATGTCTTTCTGTCATCTTTACCTGTCCTTCTGTGTTGGTTTTCCTCTACATACTCACCATAGCAAAAGGACTGAACTGGCCATCCTTTCCAAATTATTTTTTGAACAATAACCTGGAAATAATTCCTAGCTTTACTGTAGTATGTATGACTTGAAGGATATGGTTGCAGTGGATTCTGACATCCACCATTTTTTTCATATTGACTATTTAGGAGGAAGTTTTACTGCATCGCTGGGATGCTTTTTTTGAGTATGGATGCTTTTCAATTTGCAAATATCATATTGTAACTTGAGTTCCTGAAACTGTCTGTATCAAGTTGGCCTTCAATCATCCTCGAATCTGTGTTTCTTTTTTATATATTTGACAGCCTGGTTACATTAGGGGATCCTGGGACAGTCTTTAAATAGGCTGTTAAGCAGGTCCAATAGGTTTGGGCATGCATATAATTTATACATTTTTATCATCCTAGGCCTTGTAATATATCACTTTTTCTCACGTTTCTTTATGTGGTTAAGTTCTGCACATGGATCTATTTATTGCAATTCCAAAGTTGATTCCGAACATCAGAAACCTAAGCAATCTGGAATTTCAGATATGTATTTACCTAGATTTTATTGAAGCCTACAACTTTTCAGCTTAATTAATACGTGACACAATGGTTTTCTAGAGCTGCCTACTTTTCCAAGTTCTTTCTCAAAATTTCTGTTATTCTTTGGAACTCTGAAATAGTGGTTAATTTATTTTGTTTTATTTGCTTAGCTTAGGCCTCTATTCATTTAAACCTTACCCATAACGATTTAATATTAATATAAAAGGTGTGTAATAAAGAAATTGTTTGTATTTGGGTTTCTAATAGATATGTCTTTCTTACATCAGGAGTATCAGGAGACGGAAGGATTGACTGTGAAAGCTGATAGACCTGAAGAACCTTCTGAAAGTGAGAAACAAGAGGAAAAAGAAGAGGAGGAACAGCCACTTGTAGTTACTGAGGAGCCTGAGAAAGAGGAGGTGGAACCTGCACCTTTGATATCAACTGAAGATACTGGAGATCTGCTGGTAAGTTGTTTGTATATGTAGCTCATGTTTCATTGGAAGTTGATTTGGTAAGCTATAGAACATGCTCTTTTAGTCTTTGATTTAATATATTACCTTCGCCTTTTTGTTCAGGGTCTGAATGAAATTAATCCAAAAGCTGCAGAACTAGAGGAAAGCAACGCTTTGGCTCTTGCAATAGTTCCACCTGGTAGGTTGCGTGGTTTTTTATATCTAAGTGAGCACATGTCTCCATGTCAGGGTGTAATGACAGTTCCTTGATTGAATGAATATGGTCCATTTCGTTGGAAGTACTGATCGTTGTTTTCCAATTTGAGGCATCTCGATACATCTTTATTGCTGTAAGAGGCCGCTTGGATATTGAGATGAGATGAGATGTTTTGTAAATAATAGTGAAATTATTGACTGAGATAAGTTGAGATGTTTCATCTCATCTCTGTAACCAAATGGGCCCTAAATGAAGTCACTATATCTAACAATCTTTTGTTGTTATTTTTTTCTTTCCGGTCACTCCCACAATTCAATTTGATTAGTTATTTTTTGTTGATAACATTTTTTTCTGAAATATGCAGGGACTAATGCTTCAAGTAACCGTGATTTGAGAGACATTGGCGGGACTTCAGGTTGGGAGCTAGCGCTAGTTACCACACCAAGCAACAATACCACCCCCTTTGTGGAAAGCAAATTGGTTTGTATAATTTGCTTTAGATAACATTTGTCCTAATTGATCCGTTTCCACTTTGACATGATCATTGCAATTTGCTATGACATTCAAACTCATGAGCATGAATAGGCCCGTTCAGAACCCGGCCCGGTTTTGAAATTTTCTTTATTTCTTAATAATTTTGACATTTTCACTTAAGAGGTTTAAGAAAAATTCGAATTCTAAACCTGGATGAACAGGCCTGAGCATGAGTCAGTTTTGGATGCAGGCGGGCGGGTTTGACAAGCTATTACTTGATAGCTTGTATGAAGATGAAGCTGCCAGGAGACAGATACAACTGCAGGATGCAGGGTATGGATATGGAGGAATGGGGATGAAAAACCCTTTTGAGCAGCAACAGGATCCATTTGCAATGTCCAACAACGTAGCACCCCCATCCAATGTGCAGATGGCAATGTTGTCTCAGCAACAGCAGCAGCAACACCAACAACAACAAATGATGTTTCAACAACAGCAACACAACAACATGTCGATGGTACCTTACCAGTACCAACCTCAATATCCTCAACAATCTCAATACTCTCAACATACACAACACTATATGGGTTCATCTAATCCGTTTGGGGACCCATTCCATGGCGGCCACCCCCAGAGTTCAATGCCACAGCAGGGAAATCATAATTTAATTTAGGAGTTTAATTAGTTTTTTTCTGTTTCCTTGAATTTATTGTATTCTATATTTATTTGGAGTAGCTATTCTCCCCCCCCCCCCCCCCCCTTCTTTTATTAATTATTATCTTCAAGCTTAATAATCTCATTTTTTGTATGCTGAGATGAATCGTGAATGTACGTTTTTTGTATTGAAGAATTATTTGATACTGATTTTAGGCGGTCCACTTCCTGTTTTTATATTTGATTTTAAGAACTACTTTTGGATCTTGGAGTTTTTGTTTTTGTTTTTGTTTTTGTTTTGTTTATATATATATATATATATATTGTCTTTGTTCAGTAAGTGTGGCCAACCCTTTTTTAAATTCCAGTGAAAAAATGATCATGCTTAAATGGTTAATAGTAATTTAAGAAATGATTTTTTGAGCTAAGATTTAAAGATTGAAGAGAATCGTGTGTATTGGCGATTGATTAACAAATCTCAAAGTGTTCTTTTTTCTTTTTTCTAAGCAAGATTAATTATAATATTAATAAGAGAAGTATAAATATTACAGACTAGGTGGATCCTTTTCACTATCCAAAAAAATAATGCATCTAGAAAAATAGTGAGTGGGTATGCTTCCAAAAACAAAATTGGTTGCTGCCTCTTACGCTATAGAGTGTGCACACCAATTAGCCGATCGATGTATTTTCTCAATTTTCCATCTACGGAGGGAGCAAAGGAGAAGGTGAATATCATCAATAATTGGAGTGATCTGCCACGGGATATCCACCTTATGCATTGCATTGACTACCAGAAGAGAATCTCCTTTGAAAATAGCATGGTGTTCATTTCTCTGTTAGGCCATTCTGACTGCTAAGAAGTAACAACGCCGCTTTAGATTCTACTGCCAGTGGAGACGTTGAGGTAATTTTTTCCGTGTAGATCTCAAGAATTTTCCCCATCTGATCTCTACAAACTGTTGCTGCAACTGAGAACTCTTGCCTTATCGCTACATCAAAGGAATAGCTCTTGTGATTTTGTGATTTTGTTGTGTTTGGTGTGTTTTGGGGGGGGGGGGGGGGGGGGGGGGGGGGTGCACTTCTTCCTTTTTAATTTTGTTGTCTTCAGAATCCATGCTTCTTTGTAGCTTTTGTATATGCAGACTATTTGATAATTTGCCATTTGAATATAAAATTGGAGATTATTATGTACTATGTCATTCCTGCTTTTCCAAATAAAATCCATGAGGATGCCCGCAAATAGCTGGAAATTAAGTCGATCTTCTCTATTCAGTCCCAGTTTGTCTTCCGGTAATAAGATTATTTCAATCCAATCTGTCATGGATCGAATATGCAGATTTCCCAGATTCAGAGGCCAAGAGCTATTTATCCATAAGATTTGAGTGACTGGGCATTGAGTGTATAGATGAAGAGCAGTCTCCGGCGTTTGGTTGCAAAGAGCACAGGCTCCATCTTATTCTTCTTCCTTTCTTATCGCCTCATTAATTCTTGACTTTGTAGGTTGAATATTCCAAAGCAATTTCCAAATCAAAAGTTTATGTCTGTCATGGATTTTGAGATTCCATAGAGGCTTAAACAATTTTGGAATGAAGGCTGAGATGTCGGAATCCCAAGTGTTTGGTGAAAAGCCGATTTAACTGTAAAAGCCCCATTTGGGTTTGGACTCCATATGATTTTGTCAGGCCTATTGGGAAACGATGACAGAGGTATTTTCATGATCTCCCTGATGCTTTCCTCATCTGTCAAGAGTCTTGAGTTTTTCAAATCCCACCGTCTAGGATTTTCTTCCACTACATCTGCAACTGCTAATGAATGCTGGACAGAGTTCATGTCTTGGATTGGTATTGGTTTGAAATTCTGTCTCAATGGTATCCTTGGATCATTCCAGAAATTTGTTGCGATGCCATCATTAATTTGAAAGCATCTTCCTTTAGCGATTAAGCTTCTGGTGGCAAGAATTCCTTTCCAAAAAGAGGAGTCCGATTGAGAGGATTGTGCTTGCCAGAAATCTCAAAGTGTTCGATTACGTAAATTACGGTCTTATTATTCATTTTTATGATATTTATTATTTACGAGCTATCTATTATAGAGTCGCATGCGAAATTTAAAATCAACTTAAATTATTATTTTTCGAGGACTTTTAATTACAATAAGGTTTCGTTCGATAATTTTTTTAATTAACTTTTTAATTTTTTTATTAGATTATTATTTATCAACATTAATTTTTCAAATGTCTAAACAAAACATAAAAAAATAATTCAATTTTTCACATTTAAAATAAAAAGCATATTAAAAATATATATTTTAATAACATCTTAATTTGAAAATATTTTAGCCACAAAAAGATTTTATAAAATAAATTTTATAAACTAATAAAATTTTATGTGATTTATCATATTGTAAAGTTAGTTTTATTATAAAATAAATCTAATAAATCATATAAAATTATATCAATTTATAAAATTATTTTATAAATTATTTTATAATTATAACAGTTTTTTTTTAATTTTATCAAATATCTATTCGAGGGAAATGGAAGCAATGAGATAAACTCTCTGCTTATACTTATTAGCTGCGTGAATTAGCAGACGATTTTTTTTTTCTATTAAATAAATTATTTTTATTACTCACAAATTTATTAGCTAGCATGTAAATGATCACCATTGACTATAGTATGGACTTGCGACTGCGTTCATATGATAACCCCTCTCGGCCTCTTTCTCTCGGACAATGCTATTCGAATTTCGGAAAAGGTGATTCTTAATATTTTTTTACTGATTCTTTTATCATTTTTAGTGCATTTATTTTTTTATTAATTTTATTTTAAGTATTTTTTTAATATATTTAATCATTAAGAAAAAAATCTAAATATATAATTTCATTAATAATTATTTTTTTAATCATTCAATAACAAAAAAATTTAGATCTTTTTCTCGTCGTTCCTCCTTTCTCTCTTTTTTTTCTTAGTGAGGCTTTTAAAAATAATCTCCAGGTCTAGTTGTCATTCACCGGAGGGCGGGGAAATGGAGTTTCGGCTCCACCCGCCTCCCTCCATCATTAGCTCCTTTCGATTTCCTTTTTCATTTTCTCATATATTTTTTTTAGTTTTCTTTTCTATTTTGTCATTAGCTTCGAAACTAGATCTAGTGTCCTCCGACAAATTAGGTCCAACACGAGCTCAACGACCATCCTTCCTTAGCGCCGATCTTCAAGATGAGATTAAAAAAAAAAAAAACTTTTTGTTCAAGCGGCGCGTTCACCTCACACGAGGCTAAGAATGTTTTATGCCGTCATGCACATACCATCGGGTTCAACAGCATTGGATTGCCCCACTCTGATCACTCACTCTCCTCCAAGTATGACGCATGTCTTACTTGCACCACCACAGCCAACAGTGGTCCTCACTGACGATTAGTCTTAATTTTTAAATGCTCTCAAACATTCCTACTTTTCATAATAAAAATTAATAAGAAATAGACGTAAAATTTGTTAACAGTTAACGCAAATCAATATGGTGCATATATTCATTCTTTGCAATTTTTAACAACAAACTAATAATATGTTCATTTAGAAGAGACTCCATTTTAAGTAAGAGCATTCTCAATAAAATAGTTAAATTTTTTAAAATTGTACTTTTTGTACAAATTTTAAAAAAAATTGATTATATTTAATTAAAAGTTTTTAAAAGAATTATGAAAAAATGTCAAAAAGTACACTTTTATTTTAAAAAGTGAATAGTAAAATTAATTTTTCTTCAAATATGAAGAAAAATTAATTTTACTATTCACTTTTTAAAATAAATTGTACTTTTTGATTTTTTTCAATAATTTTTTAAATAGTTTTTTATCAAATATGATTAAAATTTTTGAAAAATTATGTAAAAAGTATAATTTTAAAGAAAAATTTTAGTTAATTCATTAAGAATGTTTTAAATTTTAAATTTTGTATTTTGAATTTTGTATTTCATTAATTTATCTAATAGAATATAAAACTTGTTAAAAAAAATTAAAATTAAAATTAAAAGAAAAAAATGATAAAAGATGAGTAAAAAAGTAAAAAGCTATCATTATTTTCGGACAATGCTATTCGAATTGTAAGAACAGCAGTTACAGCATGACGCCTAGCCTCCACACCATTGCCACGTGCCAATCTGCTTTCTCATAAATCACAATTTCCGTACACTTTCCTCATCTACCTGATTTCAAATGTCTATATATACCTTCTGGCTTCTCCTCACACCCACACCTCGATAAGTCTCCGTGGACCGTCTCGTCTCAGATGGCCAGAATCCTCGCGCAAAGCCTACTTCACCGCTCTCCTCTCAGATCCGCTCCCTTCAGGGCGCTATCTGTGTCCTGTTCTTGGGCCCACCGTTCCTTCTCCAGCGGACAGGCTCAACTGATCGAGATCGACCTGGACCCCACCTCTTCCGGCTCATCCTCTTCCTCGTCTTCCTCTTTTTCGGACGATGACGGTGAATTCGCGGCCTTGGCGATGAAGAAACTAGACGAATTGATCCACCGGATCATCGTGCAGAAGTCGACCCCTGATTGGCTGCCGTTTGTTCCGGGTTCCTCCTTCTGGGTCCCCCCGCGGCCTGGGACCTCTAAGGTGCTCGATTTGGTCGGAAAGCTTGCCGACCAGCTCAACCAGGAGGAGTCCCTCTCTCTCACCTCCTCGCGTGGCTGGCCCTGCTCTTCTTTCTTCCTCGACGGTATTATTATCAATTAGTATTAGTACCTCATATATGCCCCCTTTGCGGTGTCATCTTTGCGTTATGCTGATTCAGAGCACTACCTTTTTCGATCATGATAATTAGGTTACCTCTACTTGTTGCCAAGAAACTTTTTTTTTATCAGTAGTTGTTGCCAAGAAAGTTGAGGTAAACATAGGGATAATTTACTATTATGTTAAGCTGGCTCTGTTTGGCTGCCAAGAAAAAGGAAAACAAAGAAATGAAAAGTGGAGCTGTAGGTTATTCTATGGAGATTTCAGAACTTTCAAATTTGGTGATCTTATATGGAATCTCTTGTTTTCATCATCGCCAAGTAGGATCCCTTTTAAACTGAATTCGAGGTATAATCTTGTTTACTTTAAGTTGATAACACCGGTTTATTTAGATGCAATAAATTCTATCGCTTGTTGGGTAATCCAAGTGATAAGATCATAATTTTCTTCCGATCAAATTCAAAACTGTACTGGGCCGGGGGGTAAATGAAAATAAAGGAAGCTTGGATTCTATTTCATGTCATTTTTCTTCAGCTGGAAAGAATCAATTGTTAGGATGATATCCATTTCATGTAGGTTTGAGAATTATGAACCTCATTACCGTTATCATTACTTTGATCTTGAAGGTTGAAAGAGGACAATTGAAATGGTTCACCCTGAGGGCCTGAACTATCTTCTGAGACAATCGAGTGATTCTTCTTAATACATACTTACGTGTAACCTTTCCATTGATTGGCTTGGATCCTCTACTGGATTGATAAAAAGCGATATAAGAAAGTCCTGGTAGACAATGCAACAATGTTTGCTAGATGATTATTTAAAAGAGTCCTTAAATACCCATTAGATGCAAATGAGATTAGATGTTTGGGAAAGAAAACTGAAGGAAAGTTTTAATCATTTAGGATCATAAAGATTATTGTAATGATAATTCCAAGATGATGTGATAATGGTCGAAAGTATTAGACTTGAAATGTGGGAAGCAGTTTCCAGGTAGTGGATGGACCATTCTCTTTCTGAGGGGTTATATATATATATATATATTCCTTGGAAGGGCATGGTTCGAGAATGATGAACTTTGAAGCTTTCCTTTGTAAAATCTTGAAAATTATGCATTCACTGGTGGGATTTATGTTAATTATTCTCTGCCATGTGGAGAGAATTTCAAGCCATGACCATCTGACCTCGACTGGAAGGACGGTAAACCTGACTCGTAGAGCATCTTGTCTGTAATGTAAGGAACTGATATTAATTCACCACAGGGATAATACGTGTTAAGTGTCATCATTAGGCACACTACTTATAAAAAAAAAAGTGTCATCATTAGTCTTTAGTTTAGTTTATAAATTTAAGATGTCGTTAGAATTTGTGTTATTTAAAAAAAAAAAAAAGGCTTTAACATGTACTACAATTTTTTGCCATTATTATGTTGGTAAAGAATATTTCTAATTTAATAGTACACTGCTATGGTGTAATTTTGTCATAATAAAAACCCATATATATTTTTCTGTTTTTTAAGGTAATGTAGCTGCTGATTCAACAAAGGTGGACTTGGAGGACAAAGGTTCAGCTGAGGTGGAGGAGGTAAAGGTGAAGGTTCTGAAAAATTCAGCAGAAGAAACGGGATCTGAGGATGAGGAAGGATAAACAGCACATCCCTTGACGGAATGATATCTGCGGTAAGTATATTCACCTTTGGTCGCCGGTGCTGGTTTTCTTTGTTCATGTGACCCTTATGATTGATATCAGCATCTTTCTCCCCTATGACAGTTATTGTATGGCTGGGAAAATTTACAAGTAAATATCAAAATAGTAATGACAGTTGTGTGGTTTGGAACTTGCAGGCTTGCTAACCATTGTAGAAAGAGCAGAAAGGCATAAGGTTGGCGAGTAAATGGAAGAAGGTTGTGCAGGTGTAATTATGGCAGTTTTGGGGTAGGGGTTTTGCCTTTTGCTCCTTCGATTGTCAAAGACTCAAAACCCCATCTGCCCTCTTGCATTGCTACAAAAGTAATTACTTTTCTGCCGTTTATGTTTCCGTCGACAACGAAGTCAGTGCATGTTTTAAAATTCATATTTCATAAGATGCCTTTTTCTTTTCCTTATTCCTCACAATTCTTCATAATGATGTGTTTCTTCGAAGGGACTCTCTCTTCCCCCGTATTTGTGTAAATATGGTCATTGCCAAATTTAAGGGAAAAAAAAAAAGAAGAAAAAAGGTTAGGGTTTCGAACTTGTAGCCTTGTAGCAGACTAGGGTCGATAATACTATTTTTTATTGAATGAAGAAGTGGGATTACGGAATTTTGTGTCCCTTTTTGATATGTTGGAATGTGGGGATAAAGATTATTAGGGCTTTGTTTGAAAATAGATTTCATTTCAAAATATTTCTTTGTATTATATTTTCTTTTCAAATATAATTTAAAGACAAAATTTTCAGACTAATTATTATAATATTTTCAAATTAATTTTTCAACTTTCAAACAATAAACAAACAAAATATTTCAATTTTAAAATAAATTTCAATAAAATTATAAAATTATATTCTAATAATGTTTTAATTTTGTAACATCTTTTTCAATATTTAAAAAATATTCAATTCAAACTATCTTACTATTATTTGTAAATTAGCATATTATTATTCATAGATTTCTCATGTTATTTCACTCTCCAAACGATTCCAGAATCCAAACCATGTAATTTGCATTTTGTATTGGTGGCATGGTGCGGTTGAGGGTACGGGGATACAAATTTCGGACCTCTCTTGTGAGAAGAACACGTATGTAATCTGTCAAAAAATTAACCTTATGAAGAAAATTGAGTTACATCTATGAAGTTTTTGGTCCCATTTGAATTCAAAATTGATATTAATTTATCTTGCATTATAACTTTTTTTAATTTTTATATAAAACATAATAAATAATTAATTTTTTCAAATTTTAAAATAATAATAATATTAAACAATAATATTCTAATAATATTTTTTTCAAATTTCATTTCGATTCATCTCTTTTTTCTTTCTTTTTACTCTTCCTTCTTACTCTTTTTCTTTGCAATAAAATAGGGCTTCACAATTAGAGTAAAGTCTCATTTGGATTTTGATCTAAATTGAAATTTTAAATTAAATGCAACATGTAAATACCAAATTCTTAAATCATTAAATTCATTTCAATTCAAAATTATGGTGGCAATATATGATATTATCCATTAATCAAATACGAACACAATATGAAATTAACAAATTTAGGTTTAATGTTAATGGATTTGAGTTTAATGTTAGCAAGTTCAGGTCAAAACATATTAACCCATTAAGACACGATCCATTAACAAGTCACTAACATGTCAACCTATTTAATCTGTTAGTGACATGTTTTGACCCATTTAAAAGTTATTTTAAAGTGAAATTTTATTATTATTAAATTGTAATACTGATCTTTTTCGATATGCCTATGCTTTTATTATTTTTTATTATTAAGATTATAATTTGAGACCTATACTTATATTTGTTATTGTATGGTTTGTAATATTGGTTTTATTATATGTTAGATTTTGAAAAAAACTGATATATATTTATTTAGATATTATGGTTATTAATAAATATAGATTTTAATTTTATGTAAAATTATGTTACTCAGGTTAAAAGAATTATGCATTTTAGTTTAACACATTTATATGAAACAAAAGAATTTAAATTAGTCGTGTTGTAATAATATATTTCTAATTAATAATTAAATGAGTTAAAACGGATGAAACGAAATGACCGTTATTTAAATGGGTTAGATTACTGTTTGAAAGTTTGCATGTTTAGCTTAATGGGTTTGATTCGGGTTGACCTATATAATCGAATGTTCATGACTTGATACGATATGAAAACAGAATTTTTCATCCTTACTCAAAAACATCTTTACACACAGGACTTGTAATTTTTTTCAACTCAACACCCCTTACATACAAGATTTACAATCTTCTTTTACTTCACATAAATATATTTTAACATCCAAACACATCAACATTCATCTTAAGTGAGCTATACAAAACTCATTCTGTCATCTCAACTCACTACTATTTATAAAAAAATTCAACTAATCTCAATTCAGCTCAATAAAGGGCCTAAATTTTTCAGAATTGAAAGTTTAACTTTTTTCTCTCTCTCCAGGCGATAATACCTCACATCACTTCTAAGGTTTTTTTTTTTTGTTCACTATCCAAAAGGGAGTTGGAGCCTCAACTCCACCCACCCTTATCTTGTTTGCCCTTCTCATGACTTGTTTTACAGTTATTTTCCTTGTTTTTCTTTATGTTGTCGTCCATAACATATGTCAATACGCTGTCTTTCAACCTTCTTGGACATATACGCTTAACCACTAGATTCTCCAACCATTGATCTATAAATAAATAAAAGAAAATAGTTCTGAAAGTGCAGCAAGTACGTCTCATGTGTTGCTTATGCTGCACGTGAGACTTGTGCACTGTCACGTCTTGGAGAGCTTAATGCTATCACCCGTGGCTCTCTTAGGATTAGTGGTTTTAGGTCTTCTAGATCCAACTTTACTTTCATTCTTAGTGTGGTGCATGAGTTACATGAGCTGCCACACCTAATGATGATTTTTCGTTGACGATTCAAAACAATTTTTTATTGCTATATTTTATGTTTTGACTTTTCTTAATTAATAATCAAGTTAAAGTGATTCTGAAAGTCTACTTCACCAATCCAATCCCAAGACATAACTCTCTACAATGACTTTTAGCCATAGTTTTATAACATGTCTATTAGATTATATAGCGATTTTCCCTTACAGAAAATGAGAGGAAGCTAAATTTTTAGCTACAAATCTATTTTATTTATTTATTTCTCTTTTGTTGTATGCTTTGAAAAGATTGTAAGGATTCAATCTGGTCAAATTTGGTATAATGTAATCATTTAAATCCCGTTTAGATAGAAAGATAATTTTAAATAAAAGTAAATCTTGAATAAAATATTATTTTTTAATTGAAAAAAATTAATTTTTTTTATTAAATTTTATATAAAATTTAAATAATTATAATAATAAAATAAGATGAGATAAAATTATTTACATACAAAAGGACACTTTAGATATTGATGATATTGATTCAAAAAATAAGTTCTCGATGATATGGTCACTTGCTGTTATTAAAAAAAAATAATGATAGAAGTACTGTCATTTTATTATTATTTTAAAATTCATTAGTGTATTTGAAAATTTTATTTTTTTTATAATTTTATTTTAAGTATTTTTTAATATTTATAATTATTAATATATATATATATTTATTAATATTTATTTTCTTAATTATTAAGTAAAATTAAAAATTTAAAAAAAAATTAAATACAAAAAAAATTATAATTAAGTAGTAAAATAGTAGTAATGCTATTCAATGTGGACTATCATACAGACGTGGCGTATCCCAATTGGCCAAGTGGTGAAATTCCACGCAATCGATGGAAGGCAATAATCAGGAAAAAGTGAGAGAGAGAGAGGGGGGGGATTAAAGTTTCAGAACGAGGACGATCCCCGTCAGTTGCCATTGCGAGAAACCTGTTTCCTGGTAGAGATCTCTAGTAAGTAAATGTCGGAAGATCCCGAATTGGCTTCTTCGCCCTCTCAGTCTGTTTCTCCCTTTCCTTCTCCTCCTTTGTCATCGTCTTCTGCTGCTACTCCCCAGAAATCTACCTCTGAAGACATTTTCCCGCAATCTCAGGTTCCCTACGATTCTTTTTCCAGTTTAGCAATTCCTCAAATTTCTTTATTTTCTACGATTCGTTAATCCTCTGAATTTAGCATAGAAAAAAGAGAGAGAAGGGTTTTTATGCCTCTTGTATACTGCGTTCTTAATTAGGGATGTTGCATCTACGTAAATTCTCAGATTATTCTTCTTTCTTGCTATAATGGAGCTTTAGAACAATTATATTGTGAGTCAAAGCATCCGTTATTCGCAGCAGCTCCCCGTGTGTGTAACCTTTTTTTTCTTTGTTCTGACGTGAATTAGACGAAAAAGTTGATAACGCGACACGCTTGCTTCTAAACTCTAAAATTGCAGTTGGTCATTGATGCCAGTTTTCAGCCCGCTTAGAGCATTCCCAACGGTTTAGCCATTTTGCATACAACATTTAGAGAGAGAATGTTAATTTTTTTTATTCTTTCTTTCGTTTATCCTTTAAATCTTTATATATCTCATGATCACGTTCTTTTTTTTTTTTTAATTATTCTTTCTTCATTTTATCCTCTATTTCTTTATTTCTCCTGTTCACATTCTTTTTTAAAAGGAATAGAAAAATAATATTTAGATTATATAGAGAAAGAATAGTTATACCATTGGAGATTACATTTCAAGAGCTATTAGCTAATAGATAAAAGTGATTTTCCATTCGCTGTTTTAAATAAAAGTTTAGATAGACCATTGGAGATTATCTTACATTGTAGAATTCAGAAGTATTGTCCTCAAGTTGTTAATATTTACTTGTATTTGAGCTGCCCGCAATGGCTTAAATGGACCAGTCCAGTTTTTGAAAACAAGGTCGGGGGAGGGGAAGCCTGCATATGGCTCCTAATCTTCAGCATATTGGCACGAAGTGGTTGATAATAGGGTTTATGAGTTTGGAAAAAATTATATCTATTATTATTTATTTGCATATATTAATGTGGGGGACTTAAGTGTGAGTATTTAATAAATTTAAGAAGGAAAAAATTGACAATTGAACTTTTCTTTGGCTGGTTAACATAAAAATGTTAAAGCATTAAGCTTAAAGCCCTACGTGGAAAATTATGAGACGTGAGACTACGGAACCTGCACGATTACTGATACAGGGTGTTGGATAAGCTCCATTCTTGTACAAACGCATTATTACATTTGTGTGAAGGAGGAGGTACAGAGTAGGTGAAGGATAAGCTCCATTCTCATACAAATGCATTACTATATTACTTAATTAGTAGAAAGCGGCCAATTCTGGGTACAGTTCGTCAGTTCCTTGCTAAAAATAATTAAGAGAGAAAGACAGAGTGGTCACCTATATTACATTGCCCTACTATTTCTACCCCTCATCTCAAGGGGACTTCACCTTGTATTCTTTTATTAAATCTTTGTTATATTGGATGAACATCAAGTGGGTTGGCAGAAGCTCTACATTTTGTATATTCAACAGGAAATGAATATTGTGAGAAGATGCATGTCATGTTTTGCTCTATGGTTCGAAACACTTATGCGCATATATTTATCCTCATGCATTAGAGAGGTGGCTTACTTTGGGCTTCTGTCCTAATCACTTCATTGCTTATTATTCTCAGGTTCCACTATTCTCCAGTTTTCCAGCTTGCCAAAATGGTGTTTGTCCGATGTTCCCAGTCATGTACCCTGCTCTTATTCCAGGCTTAAATACCTTACAAAATCAGGAACAGATTAATCGTGGAGCTGGCGTTTATGCCATTCCTACTTTCCCATATATGGGGCCTGTTTCTGGACTTCCATCTAACACTCTTATTCCTCTTACCTACAATATACCAACGTAAGCATTACAATGGTTGTTTGTTTTTGTTTAAAGACTGATAATTGTGACTACCATTAAAATTCTATTGTTCTGATACTAAGCATTGGTTCAGATAGGGTATATTGGTACAAAAATAGAATCATCCATAATCATTCAGATGCTTTATGGTGAGATATGCTGGTGTGCAATTTATCAACAACAAAAAAAGATATGCTGGTGTACATATATGTGGGTAGATGTGTTTGGGAGTGTATGTGTGCATGCGTGGATTTACAGATAACTATTATATTGAACTTAAGAGTAATTAATTTAATCATGAAACAAAATGTTTATGATGAACCTGTTCCATATACTTGTCAAATATATTATAGTTTAATATTGCACTCTCAAATAATCACTTAATTCTTTATTAGTCATAATGCCAGCAAGTTAAAAAATGAGAAGGGGTAGGTTCTTTCTTAAGTTCATGCGCCAGATGATCAAGGTCAGGGATGTTGATTGTGACAGAAGATGTGATTGCCACTTGGGTACCTGAGGATTTTTCCTTAGACTTGCTTAGTTGAGGCTTTGTTGGGTTCGGAGAATGATGATGTTGATGATTAACTTTCTGGTTATTTATGGAGTGGCGATTATTGCTTGCAACAGTTCACCATTTGTGTGACTGAAGTGAAGCTTTATGTCATATCTGAAGACCATGCTAGGCTACAAATATCAGCAAGTCCTCCAGTTTAACTGCAGAAGTGAGAAATGCAGCTGTGCTCTAAATCAACCTGATAGGAATTAGAAAAACAGACTTTTTTTCCAGGACTAAACACAAGAAGATTCCCATATAAAGCTTTTTTTGCATCTCAATGTATAATAAATTGTTCTTGTTCTGGCTGATGTTAAAAATTTGTAAAGCCACTGGCAACAAGTTAATCCAAATTTATTGTATGCTAGTTACTGTCAGATCTAGCAGTTTTCTCTGACAACTCAGTTACTGTCCATCTCTCTTTTTCCCTTTTCCTTTTCCTTTTCGGGGGCCAGGTAGAGGGGTGATATGTTTTCTTGGATTATTTTAATATGTTAAATGTACTGAACGATTGTCCCCTTTTTCTTATCATGGTTGTATGGGTGCCATCAACAGTAGACGCAGTCCTGAGGCGGTTGGGGCTGTGGGTGAAGAACATGGGGAAGCAGGGCAACAGCCTGCACCTCAAAGACGAGTCGTTGTAAGGAGATTTCAAATTGCTTTTCAGCTTGATTTGTTGCTTATTCTAAAGCTGGCAGCAGTAATCTTTTTGTTCAACCAAGATGGATCAAGACACAGGCTCCTTGTTCTTGTGTTTTTTGCTTCACTCATCTACCTGTAAGTATGTAAACCTCTTTAACTATTTTCAATCCGAGGCTTGTTCATCACTCCTGCCACCTGTGGTGTATTGGACTCATATACACATTAGAAAAATGCTTGGTGGAAACAGTTTTAGGCTCCATTTGGGTAGTGGAGTGTTATGAGAATACTCCACTACTATTCATTATTTTATCATTAATTTTCACCTACTTTTCACTACTTTTTATTAATATTCACTCATTCAATATTTTATCATTACTTTTTTATTACTATTCACAGAATATCTGAGATTACCTACTACCCAAATGCAATCCGAGTTAGTTTTTAGGGGTGACAATGCTACTTTTGCACCCACAGACACATGTAAACATGCACGAGGGTGTGTGTCACACACATCCACCCTCTATCAAGGTCAATTATGTATCTTCAATTTTCATAGAGGCTTTGGTAAGCCTCTAGAACAACTTACACAACGTCATAGATCAAGAAAAACAATATCTTTTTATTAAAAATAGATGTACTTTAGGCATGCATCCTGTTTACATAGGCTATGCCTATTGATTTCTTTAATAAAATCCTTGATGACTCTTACTTATCAACAAAGAAATCCTTGCTGACTCAGCCAAGTACTCTTAAGCCTACATATCCAATATTCTACGCCATTCAAATACAAGCTAAGATTTTATCATTTGGTCAATTAACCCATGTTGAATGTATAGGATTCTGATCTCTTGTTATTTGGAGATTTATGTAAATGGTTTGGATTGATAAGTATGCTGAACAATGCATGTGAAAAAATGTTTGATGGACATGGGTGTGTAGCGAATTTTGTTTTTGCTAAAATAATTAAATTTGTATGAGTGAAAGCTGAATATATTAGATGTTGGGTGTGACAGATATCAAACTGGAGCTCTGACTCCAATAGTGCGGTGGCTGTCACAAGGCATGCAGAGAGCAGCTGCGCCTCACCATCCACCAAGGCCTGCTGTCAGGGCTGATAATGTTCCAGCTGCTGCCGGACAGGGAGTTGAGAATGCTGCTGTAGGAGGTATGTTCTACTTTCTTTACGTAAACTTGAGTACATACTTATCATCAAAAAAGTACTTGACTGTATAAAAAATGTTTTTCATTAACAGTCTTTGGCAGGTAGTTTACATATTATTCTCTAATTTAAAGAAATAGCATGTAGACGTAGATCTTTAAAACACAAGTGGGGCTGCAATCAACCTGACTGGCTGAACTTCTGGTTGATCATGTTGGCCTGTCAAAAGGGACACAGCCTGAGCTCGTCTGGAGCTCAAAGCAAGCCATACAACTTCAGATGATTCAGAAGTTGCTTGGTGTTGGCTTGATTGTTGAATGAACCTGAACTTTGGTCTCCAGGTCAGGCACTAGCAAACAAACTAGCAGAGCTGAGTTGAGTTTGGTTCATTGCAGCCTTAACATCAGGAATAATCTTTGATTATTTTCTAAGATGTCTGGAACCGTAGTTGGGCCTCAAGCCTCCCGTGAGCAGCTTACCTTTGTAAATGTGTCATGTACATAGACATATGTACTACTAAAACGTATTTGTCCTGATTTTTTTTCCCCTTTTAACTACTCTGTCCAAAAACCTTGCACAATACGGTTTAGGCTAGTTAATTCCTTCCTCAGCCCTGAACCTAATCAGATGGATTGCTGATTGCTTTTACTGGCCATATAGGGAGCCAACAGTCTTAATCAACGTTATCATTGTTCCTACTTGTGATAAGTAGCCAGATTGACTGATTGGACTGCAATAAGTCTTTAGGCCTTGGACCAAATGGCATCTCTTCCCATTTAAACAGTGGATGGTGAAGTCGTGGGCTTAATCCATGTGGTGGGTTATTCAGTCGTATATTTATCCATCAGTATTTCTTTTAAGGATGGATGTTTGAGTTTCAAATCCTGCATTATTTTACTTCAATTTGGAAGGATAAGGTTAATTCGTAACCTAAAAGAATTATTTTTTAAACTGGAAACATACACTCAATGATCAGCAGCATGAGTGATTACATAACAAAATGATGTTTGTTTCATCAATGCATGGCAGAAGGTCAACCTGGAGCTCAGGTCGAGAATCAGCCTGCAAACGATGGAAATCTGGTGGCTGAGAATGAGAATGTGGCAGAGCCTGGTGGGGTCCATGGTGTTAATCATTGGTGGGGAATTGTGAAGGAGATCCAGATGATTGTCTTCGGTTTTATTACTTCCCTTCTCCCAGACTTTCACAATATAGATTAAATCATACTTTTCAGGTGAACCCGTTGTAATCAAATTCAGAAGGAAGCAAAATTGTCCCCCCCCCCCCCCCCCCCCCAAAAACAAAAAAAAAAGCGTTGTATGGTGCACCATTTTGGCGGAGAAGCTCTTACTTTGGGTTTTCTGAAAGTAATCCTATTATCCTTTATTTGGTTTGCTTGTTTTCCCGTCATGTGCCTCCAACATGAGATGCCTCCAAATAACTTGAACATCATTCTGTTTTTCAATGTTCGCTTAAAAAGCTTGTTTGTTCCAACCTCTGAAATTTCTTCTAATGCTTCAGTTCTCCGGATGTAGAAACCTTGTAATAATTTTATTAGAAAAAATATAGGGTTTAGCATGTACTGTTCATGTGAGTGAGTGATGAATGTTAGATGCACTCTAGCATTACTTATTTTATTATAAACAGACTAAAGAGAAGTCGGATTACAATTTTGGCAGTTTTGCGTTCGTATTATACATTAGCAACCTAGTCGATATTTTCTTAACCAAATAAAAAAAAAAACATTAAATTATAAGGCCGAAACTGTTGAACTTAGCTATTGTTTTTTCAGTTTTTAAATAGTTAGGAGGGAAGTAGCTGTAATTTCCGTGCACGTGTTTTCATGGTGAAGAGAAGAAACGAGACAAGCAATGACTAGTTATTTTAGTGTAAAAAGCCATTTATTATGGGTTAAAAGACCATATTGGAGGGGGGGAGGGATTGGCGGTGGAAAGATTTAAACTAACCCATGATCTTGAAAAATAATCAATTGGGTTCACAGTTCACACGCCACATCTTCACTTGGATTTAATTTCGGTGCAAATTAGTCAACCAACCAACCTAGCGGCGATAAACAGAGAAATCGATTGAAAAATTAATGTTTTCATCTGATTCGTATTCATATGTTTTCACAACTATAAATATCTTCTCTCTTAAATAAAAGTTTAACTGACCGTACATAAAAACTGAGCTTGGTTAAACCGACTTGTATGAATTCATTATTTTCTGGGCAAACAAAACTCAAGACTTGCGACTGAAAGAATCGGCAAAGATAGTTAAAAATAATAATAAAAAAAATTTTGGGTAAAATGAAAATGGTTGTTAGTCGGGGTTCTGCAGCCGAACCATGGTTGCAAAAGCTCAGTCAGTAACTTGTCAGCCTGAAGTAAGGCCTGTATCAACTCTGTCTAGTGTCTTACAAGCTGGTTTATCCAATTAACCGAAGGACAGTATGATTTGTTTTGAGCCCTTTGGATCTCTCCTGAAAACGACAGACTACAAAGAAAGAAAGTTGATGAAACATATTCACTAGAACTCAGTTCCTCAAAGCAACTTTGGCATCCTCAAGACATTTTCTAATCTACAAAATTATTGCACAAACAAAATACTCGTATATACATGTTCGTCTCTGTCTCTCTAAAGACATATTTAAAATTCATCATAAAATGCGGAAGAAAGAAGATGAAGGAACTCGTTTTATTTTTGGCTCCAAAGAATAGTGTAACTACAACTTACATGCAGACCTATATATACAGGTCGATATGTAAATAAAGAGGAAAGCAGCTCACATCTCGGATAAAAGATTGCTGATTTTCCGTAGCCCCTTGAGAGCTGTCACGGCCGTCACTTGTCCTTTTTCAACCAATCCATTTTTTGATAAGTTCTCCAATGTTCCCACCTGACCCCGATCTTGCTGGAAAACGGATTCAATTACCTGTAACACAAAAAAACTTATCACTTCACAAGGATCTCAGTAACCACCCAAATAGAAAGAGATACAATTGGAAGATGATCCATTCAAAAAATTTATTCATCATCCATTTTATTATCACCCCATGATATGGCATCAAATAATTTATTCACAAGTGAAATATAATAAATAGTGTCCCATCATCTAATGTAAAGGATGAGTAGCATTACTCTAATCCATAAACCTCCACAATTTAATACGGCAAGTATTACCGTGATAAGAAGAAAAATAACATGGTTTACCAAATGCCACGATCCATTGGTTTGCCCACCAAACAAGATCCTCATTTGCAAGAACATACTAAATGTTAGATAAAGACATTATGAGCTTCTATATCTCATACCATTACCAGTACATCATCTTTGAACAAATTAAGCTGTTTCTATCCGAGTGAAGCATGCAAAATTGAGTCATTAGATATATTCCTAATATTAATAATATCAACATCACCCACAGAAAACCGTACTGCTCAAATCAAAAGCATTCTCCTAAACATACTCTAGGGGAACAAAAATTTCAATTTTACCTGAATATGTTCAAGCATAGACTGTCCAAGATTCCTCAAACTACCCATCATATTCTGGTCCATAGTATCTCCCTTGCAGCTAATAGAAGAGTTACACGAAGCATTAGCAGTAAGAGAGCCAGCAAAATTATCCTGGTTATCTGTACTGCTGACAGATTTTGTAGCCTCATGCGCACCTCCCCCTTTCTCAGATGTACCCTCGCCAGAAGCATTCCGCCCAAACTTCCAAAGCCACTGCAATTTACCTGAAAGAGGCTTTCGTTCTTTTAAACCTATCACTGAATTTTCTGGGGAGCCATTGTCGCATCCAGATTTTTGGCATACACCTTCAGGGTGATCAGAAACTGGAAGAGATGAATCATCTGGGATGGTCCTTGAATGCTCATCATTTTCATCAAGGGATAAGTTTGATGCAACGCTACTTTTGTCAGAGTAATTTTCATGGTCATTAGCCCCACTGAGAGGACTTGTTGGGTCCGAAAAAATAGATGAATTTTCTTCACTGCCAGTATTCCCACTTGAACATCTCCTTTCAGCACAGCAAGTAATTTCCTTCTCGTTGTCACCTTCCACCTCCTCCTCAACTTCTACAGAGAGATTTTCCTTCTGGCTTGAAACTACATCAGAGCATACTTTCTCAATGTCTTCATCTGAGCCCAGTTCTCGAGAGAGATCTTCTAGCAAACTTCGCCTGACAGACGGCTTGCTTTCCTTTTTGCCACTCTCAACCTTTGCTGGAGATGATCCCGTTCTGGAGAGACTCATTTTTACTTTTTCGGTCCACCCTCTTTTCGGAGCTGAATTTTGTTTCTTTAATTCACCTTGCCCAAGTTCTCCAGCCTTGTGTAAAACTCTCCACTTCTCTTCCCAGTAGCTATCAGGTACCAGATTTAAAGGGGTGTTTGGAGAAATAGAATCGGATGATAGGCTGTGACCTCTCACAACAGCTGATTTGCTCTGGTTAAAAACCCCACCAAATGGAGATGAGGATGAGAGATTAGACTTCAGTGCAATATCATGCAAGGACTTTGCCTTTTCTATCAGTTTCTTTAAATTCACATTTGCAGGAAAGTTTAATAATCTCTGAAGACAGGAAGTAGCATGTTCAGTGGCAAGCAGGGAGGATCTCAAATAAAGTAACATTGAAACTGCCATCGCTGAAATAAATGCTCCTCGAGCTGAATTAAGAAGCCCAAAGCTGGAGCCTATGTCCTCTTGAGCACTTTTGTCTAATTTACTATTATCTGATGCTAATATCTCATCCCAGATTACCAAAAGGTCTTCCAGTAAAAATTCACGTCCAAATAAAACCCGTAACCAGCGAAGCGCGAAGTATTGGGGTTCGACCCCGAGCTCAACAAGGTGGCTGTGTAGAGATGAGTCAACAATAGATAGCAGGTGATATAATGCAGCAGATGCTTCGAGGACAGGAGGTAAGCTCGGGAGGGATCCACCGGCAGGTGTGGGAGAGAAGAAATCTGCCATTGCAACTGACCCACAGGATCCACTCATCAAAGCATTAAACATGCAGTATCCATCATGTTCCATAAATTTCTCAGATAAGACAATACCAAGTTCGCCTTCCGCTCCATAAGCATCGCTTAGCAACACAATGGTTTGTATGTTAGGATCAAGCTCATCAAGACTTTTAACTTTTGTCACATTCCCATGGTCTCCATTCTCATTTTCCATAGGGTCTAGAGATTTCTTAAAATCAAAATTATAGGTCAGATCATTTTCATGAAATGATAAGCCATCAAATTTGTCAGTGAAGTGATCTTCGTGAAGCTTTCGAACTTGAGAGAGACGCTCCACATCAACTTGAAGAACATACAGTAGAGGAGCCAATAGTTCATGCATCCCTACAAAGAAAACCAGGAAGTAATCAAGCTGATATTAAAAACAGTGCAGTGTTAAACTTCCATGCAATACCATTTAGGCTCTACTTCTCAACAATCAAAGCCGTACTCCACCAGTAATCAATGCATTTAAGTTAAACACCATGAAGAAATTGAAAGCTGAAGATAATTGAGTGAAGGCTTAGATATAATAGATCGATATTGCTTAAGTTGACAAAAGTATTGCTTTGACGAGCAATTTACCTTGTCTATAACCATACTCTGGATGTCTCAGGCACCACAACAACAAGATTCGTCGTAACATGCCTTGGCATCCGGGAGTTTGGAAATAGCTTCCATGTTCTGGATATAAACGTGATAAATCCTGGTCAACCATTTTCTCCAGCTCAGCATTTCGAAAGAAACGACTCCAGGTACTATCTGCACAGACTCGAATGAATGACACATATAACATGGATTAGGGGATTGTATCAAATACTTAATAACTAACTTGCCTACCAAGGAACACAAGGTGCAAATTACTTCGTGGATTAAACATTATTCTTTATGCTTTATTACAGGTAACTGAACCATGAGGAGATAGCTAGATCACCCTGGAATCGGATTAGGTACATCAATGGAAAGAACATAAAGTCTACAACAAATATAGACTGTAATTGTTTTATCTATCACTATTGGGCTGAGTTATACCCTTGGACAATCCCTTCAACAATAAGCCTAGAACCAAATCAAGATGCACGCCTTAATTTGGCCTCTCAAAACAAATGTTGTATATAGAAATCTGAAGAGAGTAAATAAACAACTCTTAACGGATGAGGTAATATTAAAATCAAGCTCAGAAAGAATGTGCTTCAACAACACAGATTTATAATGGTTCCCAAGGTCAGATTCAACTTGGGAGAGACATGAAAATTTACCTGGGTTTTGTGAGAGTGGATTGTCCATTACAAGATCAGGAGAACTACTTCCATCCTTGGAAATATGGGGATCAACTAGGAGACGCCTTCTCAAACCAGCATATCTGACAAGAACGAAATTAACATAGATCGTGAGATAGAATTTTTTTTTTTTTTTAAGAACATGAGATAGATTTGAAATAGCAACTCTAATTTTTACCCTTACAATTGATATAAGGGTTTTCACCCCTTTGTCATTCATGTTTAAACTCGATAAATAAAAAAAAAATTAAAAAAATTTGATTAACAGAAATCTTTGCTCGAGATATCAAAACAGCGCTTCTGTTATCCATAGAAAATGGGAAAAAAAAAAAGGACTATGGTGTAACCAACATAAGTTAATCAAACAACACCCACCCCTGTTTGATCCCTCTAAACTACGACTACCGGCGTATAAATATTAACAAGTCAAAAAAAAAAAACTACGAAGATAGGAGAACGCTGACCCCCCCTCCTTCCCCCCAAAAAAAAAATTTTTGAATGCCCACCAAATCCAAAGGTCATAAACCCTAGGTTTCAGATAAAGTCACACTGTTTCGAGAATTATTAAAGAAAAAAGACAAATCTGCAGCCAAACTCGTCAAAATCCCCAAATGAAAAACATCCTCTTGAGAAATCATGCCCAGGAATGGGGAAGATTTAAATAACAAAACTCTCTGTTAGAAACTCACGCGAAGTCTTTTAATCCGAGAAAACCCAAAAATTCGAACAGAAACAAAAAAGAAAAGATAATTGAGCTGAGATTACCTCCTCCGAGAGTCTGCGGTGACCCGACGGAGATCATCAACGGAAGAGGAAGGAGAAGAAGGCAAGATTCCAAGATTTATACGCCACTGCACACTTCTGAGATGCGAGAATTGACGATTGTCCTCCACAGATCTCTCAGAAACAGAGCTATCACTCGAAGATGAAGAAGATTCCGGCAATGTCGGCTCGATCAGAGTTTGCGACATTGTTTTGGAAAAGAGAATAGAGAAATTTATTTCGACCAAACTGAGTTGCGTTTCCAGAAGAAAGAACCGAGAACGGTAGGTTTACCCGTTTAAGTAAAATTAAAGCTTGGTGGAGAATGATCGGAATTCAGAGAGAGAGAGAGAGAGAGAGAGAGATGAAGTTTTGGAGAAAAACAAAAGGCGGAAACAAAGAAACAGAGCATTTATAGAAGAAGAGAGAGAAAGGGATAGGGAACTGAACCCACGTAAGAGGGAGGAAGAAAAGGTAGAAAATTTGGGCAAAATCAGTGGAGGAAATGAAAGACAGAGAGACTTGCGTCTCAGTTTGGAAGATCAGAATCAGAACAAACTCCACACAGAGAAAGATAGGAGCGCTTTCTCTGCGTACTTTTTTTTAGAGAGAGAATAATCAGTTTTTTTTGTTCAGAGCGAGAGAGAGTACTTGACCACCTTGTTGCTTTGTTGGAAGGTGAGGTGACCTGTCGCCTTCTACTTTTTTTTTTTTTTTTCTGAATTCCCCTTTTGTTTTTTTACCATTATCAAACACACCCTCAAAAAAATAAAAAATAAAAAATCCATCCTTTTGTAATTTTCAATATTTCTCTTCTTTTCTATATTTCAATAATAAAAACAGTTTTATAATTATACTATTTATGTAAATATAGTTATATATTATGTAAGTATTGAAATTACTTTTTCATATAAATTTATATATATATATTTTTTTTAAAGTATGCAATACTTGTATATTCTGTAATTGTATATTCTTTGTACAAGGATTACAAAAAAGCTAGAGCTTGTTATTAATCAAACTATTTCTATTTATATAACGTTTCCCTTTTTCAAATTAAATGAGATAGAGTTCAACCAAAGTTTCAGACTTCAATCATGGCTTTAATTAAGAATGAAAGACAAAGTTTGTATTAACTTGCAAAACACTTGTCATATTGTTGTCAAGGTGGTAGGTTAAAGATGTTTTCACTAATCACTGGAATTTTTCCTAGATAATTGGAATTAAGTTAATTTTGGGAAAAATAAATTATTTTATTTTATTTTATTTTTCACGGAAAGGATAATAAGTCAACCCCTTTATTTCAGAATTTCTAGATGATAAACTTGTAAAAACCATATTTAAATATATCCCATTGAAAATAATTTACCAAGAAAAATGCTGAAAAATAGTTGTCTAAATTTCAAGTTTTCTTAAATAAACGATTTATTACTTTAGTATTTTTATATTTGAAATTTATATATATTTTTAATTATTTTTCTTCTTATTTATTCGGTGCTAAAAGAAAGAATGGAAGGAAAGTACGTCAATGCGATGAATTTCACACTCAGTACTTGGTTTTGCCAGTGCTGGGAACTGTTAAAGGTGCTATTGCTCTAAGCATATTCTGTCTCTATTCTATGAAAAAATGAGAGGGTTTAAGACTTTCTTTAAAAAGAAAAAATAATGAGGTTGATTAATTAAATCATTTTTTGGGGAGGTAAAACCAAATATACCAAATTCCAGGGGGTACTGCTTAAATTTTTATTCCCCTTCCAGTAAGATTCTGTGGGCATATACCGATCTGACGTGGCTGAGGCACGCCTCTTTATTTCCAATTAATAATGACACGTAAGCAACAGCGAGTAATTTAATACGCCACGTTTTCTATATGCTAAACCGGCACTCTAGCATATTAAATAGCGTCTTTAATAACGTCTGACCAATGTACTCAATTCATTTATTTCACATTGTGCTATTATAATCAGCAATACAAGAAGAGATAACAAATTAAATAAGAATACCAAATATTTTGGTCAAATGATTTATATATTATAATTTACAAAATTTGATGTATTCTTGGCGGTACGATTAGTTTAATGAAATCGATTGATGTTGTGTATAATAGATAAATAATTGTTTCTATTTAATATATATTTATTATTCAACAAAAAAACTCTTCAAATAGTACTAAATAAACAAATTATTTGAATTTTATAATTTTGGATTATATAAATAATGACAAGTTGTTGTAGACACCAATGAATTTTTTGATCAATTTTCTTTTTCTTTTACCAATAAAATAAAGAGAAAATTTATTTATTTATTTATTTATTTTATTATTATCTTATCATTTTTATGATGTGGTATCAAATGATAAATTCATAAATAAAATATAATAAATAATTTTTAATTATTTAATATTATATTATAAAATGATAAAAAGATAATAAAAAATATATATTATTCTAAGATAATAATTGATCCCGTAATCATTTAATCCATTTATTTTCAACGGGTTTTCGAGAAAGACATTGAATCTAATCTTAAATGGCGCTTGTTTATTTGTTTATTTGGCAATACAAAGGGCAGCAGTCAACCTTTCAAATAAGTTCAACCCTCGAACCTTCAAAGAAATCTTGCGAGAATCTTCGTGGCAATCGTTTATGAGAAGTGAGAGATTTACGTTTTTGTTTGAAGGTAGAATAAGTTAGGTCTATCAATTTTTGTTGAATCTTTTGTAAATGTTTTGAGATTTTGGTCTCTTTTATAATTGTCAACAATTGATTCCACAAAAGAATATATAATTTCAGTAAAAGAATTTCTTCTTTTATTATTTACTAGAAGTTGATCAAAACTAATTTTGATCTTACCGTTCAAAAAGTATTGATATAATTTTTATATATGTATATATAGAGAGAAGAGAGTTTTAATATTAGATATAGTCATGAAAATGTATGTAGGGATGATAATATGCTATAAGCCTGATTTAATACAAATATGAAATAATAATAGCCACATGTATTATAAGATACAAAACGGATTGATTCCTTAAAACACATATTATAAGATATAAAAATTATTTTTTACTCATGTAATAAGTCAGTTTAATGCTGAAGTTAGTAAGAGATATATGGTCGAGTAATAGTAAGATAGAGGAGCCTTTCAACCAACCTTCGGCATGCAGAAACATCTAGAAGCAATTCACCTTTATCTTTGCTAAATTTTAAATTTTGTTCAATGGTTACGGGTTAATAATGGATTAACCTATTTTGACTTATTATAACACGTTATGACACATTAAAAAAATTAAAATTAAAGTTACAATTATATTCTTATATCTAAATTGTTAAAATTTTAATTTTGATACTTTTATTGTTTAGATTGTAATTTTAGACATGTAGTTAGTTTTATAATTTTTATAGATATTATGATTTTAACATTTATATAAAATATTCTAAATTTAATCAGGTCAAATGGATTAATTTTCAGTTTATTCAACTAATTTATATAAACATGTTGAAATGGGTCGTATTGTATCATATTAATATATTTTGTAATATTCACTAATTAGTCAAAACGAGTTGATACGACATGACACGTTATATTAACGAGTCTTGTTAGAGTTTGATATTTTAACACGATAAGCTTAACATGTCGAGTTATGATTTACTCATATAATATAATATACATGTCTTTACACAATATGAATATAATCCATTAATACGATTTGACATCTCTAAATGTATGCATGATCAATATGTCAAATTTTTTCAGATAAGGGTTCACATGGCCATTAATTAGCATGTATAATATAAAAAAATAAAATAAATTTTTGTGATTAATTAATTGTGATAAAAAAAATTATTTATGATTAATTATAATTATAAATATATATTTTATTAAAATTAATTGATTATAAATATATATTTTTTATAATGACAATTTCCGCGAGCTTAAATTCACAGAGATTGACCAAATTACGATCGAGACTGAGGGGAGCGTGCAGTAGTTGCCGCGCTGCATTTGCATGGCGTGTGATGCATGCATGTGGAATATTGTGGGGGCCTTTTATATTCTCTGCATTATTGGTAATTTGGATGCATTTGCAAGTGGAAGTTGCATTATACAGTACATAAAATAATTATTTTCTTATTCATTTATTTTCTTTTGTTATTTTCTTTTAATTCACATATTTTGTAATGATTTGTTTTTAGAATTAGACGTACCTCTCATGCATGCGTGTCCCAAGTCCCACCCACAAAGTTCTTAATTACAAGTCATTGGTGTCTGCCGTACGTGTTGTTTCTTAATTCCATACCATTTCCTTTTCTTAATTATTTCCAAACTATTTAGAGATGAGCTCAACTCATCTCAATTCATTTCAATTCATCTTTTTTTTATTATTATATTTTTATAATTTTTTATATAAAACACAAATTCTTATACACATTTTTCAATTCCCAATACATATTTTTCAATTCTCAATATATATTTTTCAAATCTCAAAATAATAATAATATTAAAAAATAAACTAAACTCATCTCAACTCATCTTATCTCTGAATTCAAACAAGTCCTTAGACTCCATTTGTATTCGAAAGTGAGCTCAGCTCATCTCAACTCATATTTATTTCATTATTATATTTTTATAATTTTTTATATAAAACATAAATTTCTATACACATTTTTTAATTTTTAATATATTTTTTTAAATTTTAAAATAATAATAATATTAAAAAATAAATTAAACTCATTTCATCCCTAAATTTAATCGAGATCTTAATTAATTAAAGGTCATGAAAAACACACCGACGCCCCAAACTCAATCAATTATCGAGGAAGAAATAAAATAAATTAAAAACAGTCCCAATAATTCATTCTCGATGTACGCATCCCAAGAAAAAACAAGTTCTCTTGTTTTTTTTTTTTTTTGATTTATTCTGTAATATATAAAAATTGATATTTAGGATATTTAGGTTTCGTTTGAATATAAAAAATATTTTGTTTTATTTCATTTAATTATTATAATTTTTTTAAAACTTTTACATAAAATATAATATATAATTCAATTTTTTTAATTTTCAAAATAATAATTTTATAAAAAAATATATATTTTATTTAACTTTTCTTATCGTAAACCCATCTAACCTAAACTTTCTAACCAATCCGTATCTTGATTTATTAAATTTATAAAATGTACTATTTGTTAAGACTCAGTGGTTAAGATCAATGTTTTGAATACTGTATCGGTGAGCGTACTGGTCAAGGCACTAGAACAAAATATTTCGATACCGATACCATTTCGTGTATCGTTTTAGAATAGTCTATACATAAAAAAAAAATTATATATTTAAAAATATATAAAAATTATATTTCAAAACAATAGTCAAAATATGAATCAATTATATATATTAATATATATGTAAATAATCTCGTCTAAATTAGGATTAAAAAATAGGAAGAAATGAAAAAAAATCTCAGATCCGGTACTGTCTGGTACAGGCCGGTATGACCGAAATACCGGTCGGTACGACCGAAATACTGGCCGGTACGGCCAAAATCTAGGCTGGTATGAAACAGACCTTATTTCTGTACCGGTCTCTGCTTTGGTACGGTATATATTGACCATACCGATCGGTATAGTACGAAATTTAAAACATTGGTTAAGATTGTGAAACCATTGTTTATCACCTACCTTAAATACTTTATTTTTATGAGAGTCCTTTTTGTTCATATTTTAAAATATACAATATGCACGTGACATGTCACGCCAATCAGTTACAAAATTATGAAAATCAGTTATCTACTCATGATTTTATTTGTTTTCATAAATGAGATTGAAATGAGATCAAATAAATTAAGATTAAAATAAAAATTATTATAATATATATCTTTCAATATGATTTTTATATTGAGATTTGAAAAAATTAAATTTTTTATATTATTTTATATTATAATTTAAAAAATATGTATTAATTAAATGAGATAAGATAAGATAAATGTATTTTGTAAACTAAGAACATCTCTATTAAAATCATTTTTTTCATCAAAAATGTACTTTTACACATATATCAAAAAAATTATGTCATATTCAATGCCATGTCATATTGAAATTAATGAAAATGTAATGACAAATTATTTAGACAAGGAGATGATTTTTTATTTTTTTGTTTAAATAAAAGTTGTAATCACGTATTCATAGGTGATTTCTCTCCAATTTTATTAATTATTTTCATTTATAATGAAATAATATGATAGTTACAATCTGATTACTTGGAGATTACAAAAATACAAAAACAAATTCTAGCATCCAACCAATGACTTAAGGAGTATTCAACCAACTTATTTAAAAACTCAATCAAAAAAAAAAACTCAATCGTTTATTTCCAATATAAAAAAAATATTAAAAACCATTCGAATGCGAACAAAAGAACCTGCAAGAGAGAAAAAAACATAAAAAAAAAAACAACGACAACAACCAAAACACATAATAATAAATAAACAATCAGTAGAATGTCCTACCAGTCAAGAGACAAGGAGAAGACTTGTTTTATTGCATGTCACGTGGAAATTAATGAATTTCCCTAGGTTTTGAAAAAGATTATGGTGAACGAATTATGGGAACGAGGACAAAGCAACCAGAAGACGTCATCCACACGCCATTTTTTTTAAGAGATCAAATGATATTTTAGTAAATATTATACTCGTTTTAAGAAAAATGAATAAATATTAATTTTATATAAAAAAATATTAATTTTTAATAATAATTTTGCTATTTTTCTAAAAGAGAAATACTATCCACAAAGATATTATATAAAAATAAAAAAAATGTTAATTTATCTACCTATTTTGACATCTTATTTTGATTCTTTCATTTTAAATTTTGTTATTTAATAATTAATAAAGTAATTATTAATGTATTAATATATTTTTATATTTTAAAAAAATATTTTTAAAAAAATGAAAAAAAAAATTAGCCTAGAGGTATGAAATAGCAGTAAGGAGCAGGTTGGCATAATAGCATTATCTTAAAAATAATTTCATAAATTGACGTAGTATGATATAGTTTGTCAAAATATAAAATTACTTATATTATAAAACCTAACTAAAATTCCGTTAATTCATTGCTATATTTAATATCACATTAAATTTAATTAAATCACCACAAGTTTTTATAATAAAAAAAGACTCCACGTTCGTCGAAAAAATATTTTAAAAAAATCAGTATTATTTGGTAGAATCTACATTTTTACATAGAGCAAAGCCACTTCATATTAAACACACCGCACACCAACTGAGGTGAACTAATTATATCAATAAAAAAACAAACTCTCAGTGAATAAATCGTGTTCCTCTCTTTCAAAAAATAGATTTCCAAAATGTAAATATTCTTTGATGTAATTATTGTTCTTTGCTATTTAGTTCAAACCCTCTCTCTGATCTCTATAATGCTAGATTTTTGCCATATCAATTCTTTTTTAGTTGAAAAATAATATTAAATATGGGCGTTAGAAATATAGAGTTTTCTTTTTAATATGGGGAAGATACAAAGAATGTGTAAAGATCGAATCTTCAATTCTATGCCTCTTTTGATGAAAAGTCTTAAAAAAATTTGACTACAAATAATCTTGAAAATGGGGATGAAAGCCAGATATTTAATTGTTAAGAATCGTCAAATCCAAAAAACCCAACTCTACAAAACCAAGCAAAATCAATCCACGAGAATTCACTTAGAACACTCAAGTTGTCGAATTACTAACTGACTGAAAAAAAATCCACTTCTCCAAGCCAAACTCGCGAGTATTTAACAAAAAAAAAAAAAAAAACCTTGTGCCAATATTATCTAGACCAGCGAACTAAAAATTTGATAAAAAAAATCAAAAAAACAATTTTAAGAATCTTTAAAATATATTATCAATGATGGCCATGTATTATTTTCTTAATCCAATATTGAACACTACTACATGATTTATTTATTTATTTTCTTTTGACTTTGACGTCTCATATTTTTATAGTTATGAATATGAATAAATAGGAGTTAGGCAGTAGTTCAGCTTTGACGCAGTCAAAGCAGAAAGAGTTCTAATATGGGGGCTGGCTCAAAAGATAAACATGTCTAGTCTTGCTCACGATGTGACGATATGCTCAGTGGATCAAAAGCCTTAGCATTCGATGCCGAATGAATAATTACCAAACCTTATTCATAAATTTATTTAAAAAAAAAATCATCTCATTTGTTTAATTACAATATCTTTTTAATTCATACAAAAAATATATTTTAAAAAATTCATCTTTTTCAAATATTTAAAATAATAATAAAAAAAAATTATTTTTTTTATTTTTAATTTTTAATTAATCTTATCTTAATTCATCACCTACGCACCATCTAACACCATCTAAGTAGTTTATGATAGGGCAGCCACCCCTGACACCTCCTTGATTTGACGCTATTTTTTTTATTTTTTTCAGTCGAGTAGTTTGTGGCTTGTGCTCTAGTGCCTCCATTTGATCGAGATAATATTAAAAATCTGAAAGAAATATTCGATGATTTTAAGATACATGTTTATTTATTTGCCTTAAAAAAAAAAAAAAAGTAAACAAAGATGGATAAGATCGTGAGGTTAAAGTTTGAGTTCCGGGCCCCGGGTGACGAGAGAAATAATTTATTGTATTTTTGGCGTGAAAGTGGAACGTTAAGATTTGTTTTAGAAATAAAATTAAAAATTTTAATTTTTTAAAAAGTTGTTATTATATTTTAATTTTTTTATATAAAATATAATAAAAAAATAATTTTTTTTAAATTTAAAATAATTTTTTCAAATATCAAAATAAAATTATATTAAAAATATATATTATAATAATATATATTTTTTTAAATTTTTATCTCATCTTATTTTATTTTTAAAAATAAATTAAATCTAAAATTTATTAAAAATATCTTGCACAGGAAAAAGAAAAAGGTGGGAAAAAATAATAATATGATTTAATGGAACTAATTAATGTCATATTGCTTATCCAATCGAGAACAAAAGGTTGTCTATTAATCCACCAATTGCCATTATACGAGTAGGGAACCACCATGACCAATATCATAACTATATATGCTCTTTTGTTGCTTATTTTGAATGATTTAATATGCCCAATCGGCAATCAAAATCAACAGGTTTAATATATTAGTGCATCACATGAATAGACAGCAATAAATGACTCGGAGCGTCCAAACAACGATACTATGAAGGGATCAGGAGATTGTTTTAGCATAGGAAAATGCTAGTGCCTAGTGGTAGTGGAGTCCAAACAATCAAATTAATTGTTTTAATTTGTTTTTTTATTTATTTAATAATTAAAAAAGTGACTATTAATAAAAAGTGTGCATTTATTAATTAATGATTTATTTATTCTTTAATAATTAATAATGTTAAAAAATTATTTTAAAAAAAAAAACAAACAACCAAACAATAACTTTTGGTGGGTCCACTAGCATTACTCTTTAGTATAAGCTACGACATGATCAAGATTGAAAAGAAATTAAATTCCTCACAAAATAAAAAGAAAATTATGACCTTGGACTTAAACAATACTCTTGTATCCAAACAAATGTTTTTCATTTATATGCAAATTAATTAATTTATTAATAAGTTCACTTCAATGAACTATTCATGAACACATCTGCTCGTAGCTTTATCCAAAGCATGCAATGATAGTTTATAATATGATGAAAGATGCCAATCACAAAAAAGTTGGATTAGAGTTAAAGGAGAAGAACAAATAAGTGTAAGAATAAAGCAAATTCAATAAGTCCAGTACTTAAGAACATAATTAGGGTAGAACATTGACCATTGAACCATGCATGAGCAAGGCCAGACCAAGACTCCTTCTCAAGTCTCACGCCCAAGCAACATCCAGGTCCACAACTTAATCACGTTGAAATATAATTTGCACAATACAACTTTTTATTTTTTAAACCATTGATATTAATTGAGATTGCATATTTATTATAAATAAATGCCTACTTTTTACCAGGAAAATTCATACCAAAACACTTGGGGGTGCCGGAAAAAATAAGTGGAAAAAGATGGTACATTCCCATCTTGTGTTCCTTATCCAAGAAGAAAAAGCAAGTACAGTTTCCATCCAATCAATCAGTACGTATAAGCAGGCAGCAACACGCGTTCGAATATCATAATTATAAGCCTAAGTTTCAAGACAGCTGGATTTAGTTTCTATTCTTGTCTTTTCTACCTGCTTCTTGACATTTCTTTGGTAGATTGAGGGTTGGTTTTATTTAAATGAGGTCAGGTGAATTATAAATAGTAATAAGATGGATGGTTAAAATTAATTAAAATTTAAAATAAATAATTAAAATAAAATAAAATAAAAATATAAAATAAATTATTAAAAATACGAAATGAGACTTTTCAAAATAAACTGACCTTAAATCCCTAATATATATTATCAGTAATCTGAACGAAAGCTTTAGAATATTCTTAAAATATGTATGTTCTTTTATGAGTAGAAACAAATCTTTATAAGAGTTAATAATGCACCGGCGGTTGCGGTTGGGTTGTATCTCTTTATAAGAAAATGGGAAACTTTGTTTCTCTTTTTTTCTTTTATTCTTTTTTTTAAAAGAGTTTTATTCATAAAAATTCATAATACAAAAAGTTTATATTATAATTAACTGATTGACTAATTACATATTAACAAACAGTTTTTCTATCTCTTAAAAAAATTTAAGAAAACTAAATAATACATTCAATGAAGACAATTACTGAGTTTCTTTATAAGGAGAAAACTAAAACTTCAAATAGATTATAGTTTGGAAGTCTATTTTTTATTTTTTACAATTTTTATATATAGACGAAAATATACAATACAACAACAATAAAAGTAATTAATAGCTGTCTATGATGGCGCGTAGAAACCACGCGCCACACTAGGAGTTGGTCCTGCCAAAGAGAATGCTGATACCCTAGATCTACTAAGAGTCGCCAACGGTAAGATGGATTTGTCAGAAAACAAAGTCGTGTAAGAATCGGCTTCTGTGCATTTGGAGCACACCCCGCTCCGTCAGACAAAAACTCTCAGCTGATAACAATATCAGCGGGCTGAGGAAACGACGATTAAGCGCGTGTCAACCTTATGAGTTCTTATTTTCCGAACTTGTAACAGTCATTAAAACAGTAAAAGAAACCCAAAACGCACTAGTACCACAGTGATCGAAAGAAGAGAGGAGAAAATGAGGAGAAACGGAGCTGCAGCTCCACCTTCCTCACTAATGCCGATTGATTTTAAGAAAACCTAGAGAGAGAGATGGTAACATCTGTTTCCCTTTTTCTTTGAAGAATACGTAGGAGATCAATTATTTGATCCATATTAAGGCATAAAGAATTGTTAAAGTATGTGGCCCATATTTATTACATGCACAATGATAAGTGACAGATGATGGAGCATTTACTCACTCCATCATTTGCCTTGCATGTTTTATTTTAGTTGGGACGCTAATTAAGTTGGGAATGCGGGAGTGAAATTCCTGTAGTACGGTACGAGAGTATTTTTATAAATTTTTTTAAGTATGTCTATATAATTAAGGTTAATATAAATATATATGATATAACCCTACTTTAAATAATAGTAAAATTATTGCAACTCACTCTTATAAATATAGATATATTATCGAACTATATAAATTTTTATATATTTTTTTATTTTGTTTTTTTCAATTATTTTATATATTTATCATAATTATTACATAATCACAACATGAATAAAACAAAACTTGTTTAGGAGGCAACTAAAAGAAATATTATCTCTGTCCATCAATGAACCTGTATCATAATTTTCCCATGTTTTATTGGACGTTTTCAATACATCGTTACTTCATATTATTAGAGATACTAGAGTTTTCTACACACGCTTCTCAAACATCTTAATTCCCTTTCATTTTGTTTACCAGCACTTTCTGGAAAGATTCAAACGATTGGATCAGACAAAAAACGTGGATGCCTTTAAGTTGAGATGAAATGCGTTAAATAAGTTTTAAAAATTGAATAAAATATTATTATTATTTAAAATTTTAAAAAAATTAAATTAAGATTTGAAAAAAATATATTAAAATTTTAAAAAATTGTATTAAAATTTATATTTTATAAAAAAATTTTAAAAAATATAATAAAAAATTTTAAAATATAAACTCATCATCTTACAAAAAACACTCCCTATTGTATATGATGACATCATCCTAAATGGCAACCATAGGCTGTTACACGAAACATTGTTTTCATTTCTTTTTTTAAATTAATTTTTAGATTTGAGAGTTGACTCATTTTATCTTAAATTTATTATTATATTTTTTTAAATTTTTTATATAAAATATAATAAATAATTTAACTTTTTCAAATTCTAATTCAATATTTTTCAAATTCTAACACATTAATAATATTTTATTTAATTTTTAAAACTCATATAATCTTATCTTCCAAACGCTAACCTCCTTGATTCTCATTTATTCTTCTTTAGTTTCTGTGTCTGCTTGGTAAAATATATTGGAACAAGTAGCCGGCAGTTGATTCAAGACCATATATAGAGTTGGCCTAAAGGGCCCATTATGAACCGCCCACAATAACCAATTATTTGTTGGCTACAATTATTATATATACTGTGTACGTATGCACGAGACACAGTGACCGCCCGTGAACACCGACCGCCACCAACTCCGTTTTTTTCCCAATAATTGGAGGTTAGAAACGTGTTAATTATGTAAGGTAAAAATTTATTGCCACCACTGGATTTCTACAAATCTAATTGCTTTTGAATTTTTCAACGTATCGGCACTATTTGAATGTTGAAATGAATTAATTTTTTAATAAATATTAATAAATTGAGAAGGTAAAATGAATTTTTTAGAATCTATTTAAAATAAATTTAATTTTTTTAAATATTAAAATAAATTTAGATGTATTTATAAAAAATTTCAAAAAAATTATAAAATATTTGTGTAAAGAGGCATAAAATTGTTGTGAATTTTACATAAAAAGATTTTGGTTTGAAATGATTTTGGTTTGAAATGATTTTAATAATTTGAGTGTTTGGATATTATATTTATTTTTAAATTAAATAAACTAAATATATCTCAATTGAATTTAAATTCCAAACGGGCCCATAATCAAATCGATCTAAAGACCTAGACACAACATCTTCAGTTTAGTGTATACAATTTGCTAGCACTCCTTTGATGCTACAGAAGGAAAAGAAGAATATTATTTAGATTTCTACATCTCTTTGCTGGAGCAAAAATATTAAGAAGGAACTCAGAAAGTTAATATCATAATGGCTCTATATAGTGATGTCTTGGAAGTGGCCACGTGGCAATTTTAAGGACTTTAACACTTCATTGTTTACGCGAGGGGTGATGCTTGAAACCCAATCTACATAAATGAAGTCCCGCAATAATCACAGGTGCTGAACATCTCTACTTTCCACTAAACAATGAGAGGCAATCCATCATGCGCCAAGGAAAGCTTGAAAATCCAGTTATCTGTCCCAGGTTTCCATGTCATAATGAGAGGAAATCCAAGATCCAGTAGAAAAGGGAAGACTGACAGTCCAATGGGCAACGATCACAGTTCATGTTTTCCAATCCATAGCGCCTGTTGCCCAACACTTGACCACTGCAGCAAGCAGAGGTCCCCGAGTATAACATTGAGAATGACATAAATATAGCATAAATTGCATATATATATATATATATATATATAGAGTGATGGAATCAAAAATTTGTTTTAAGAAGGTCTAAATAAAATTAATACAAAATATATAAAATATTTTTATTTTATTTTTATACATTTTTTATACAGTATAAAATAATCTAATATTAAATTTTATAATAAAAATAAAATACATTTAATACAATTTATATATTAAAAAAATATATAATATATCAAGAACATGTTATTATAATAAAAAAAATATTAAAAATACATTATAACTTATTCAAATTCTTTTTTTATTTTTATTTTTATTTATAATAAAAATATGTCATCATGTTATTATATCATTTTATTTTATATGAGATGTATTTTATTTTTAAATTAAATTAAATTTTATAAAGGAGACCAAAATAAATTTTAAAGAGGGGGCCAATATAAAATAAAATTAATATTTATCCTACTAAATTATAAAAAAACTAATCTATATTATTTTTTCTTTTAAAAAAAATATTAAAAAAAAAAAAAAGAGTGGGGCCAGGGGGTAGATGGCCTCCTATCCCAACGTAGCTCCACCACTCTATATATATATATATATATATATAAATGATATTTATAGATGAATTGTATATATTTTGCATACACAGAATATAAATAATTCTCTACATATTTCTTATTTAACTATTTATAATTTTTATTTTTGTTTCCTTCTCATCATGTTTTTATCTTTTTTTAAAAATATTTTAAAAATATTTTGGCTGACGCAAAAAGTACACAAATCCGTGTACATGTAGCATTCCTTTATTAAAAAAAAACAACACTTATCTCATCCTTGCAAGCTATATATGTATGAAATGTTTAACACACTCAGCCGTGTGACGCGCAAGCAAATTTAACGACAGAGCATAGCTGTGAATGTGTAAAAATAATTAAGTGATACATTGTATTTAGACAAAAGAAGCTCATACTAAACATGTGAGAGAAACTAGCACGATCTTATGCTGAACTCTTGATTTTTTTTTAGAAACATCAATTCATTGATAAACTGATCTAATACAAGAACTGAAGCCAGTTTGGAGGTTCCTCCATGTCCACTATACAATCTGTTACATGTAAACCATTGTTTCCTAAAGTGTGGGCAACCATATTGCCCTCTCGATAGATATATCTAAAAATGACATTCTTCAAATCTTGCCATACTAGACCTGATGTTTGAGATAAGCATCCCAAAATAACTGTCATCTTGCTTCACCTCTTGAACCTCCATCTCTGCTCTTTTAGAATCCCCTTCTAAAATAATCTTCCGCCTTCTAAAATAATCCTGCGCATTCCCAATTCAAGACCAAAAATGACTGCTCTGAGTGTAGCCGAGGCTTCTGCTAGGAGGGGATCAGGAAGAGAAGCATGTTTCTTCCTCATAGTAGCCAGAAAATTACCCTCCCCATCTCTAACAGAGACACCTATACCTATTTTACAACGAGTTTTGTCAACTGCCACATCCCCGTTGATCTAGCAAAAATCTGGGGGTGAACAATCTCATATAACACGCCTTGTGCTGGTTATAGAAATCTGATTGGATTCCCTTGAATCTGATATTGAGATGTCGAGTAGTATCTGATGCACCCTGTATCAGCAGCCTTTGGGTCAATGAGAATATTTTTTAAAGACAAATTCATTTCTTCTCCACCACAAGTTCCAGAGAGTTATACACAATTCAATCATCTCATCCTTATTTAGCTTTTTGAACACGTCTTTCAATATCTCCTTTACACTCTTGTATGAAACCTGGTTTTTTTTTTTTTAAATTTTCTGGAACATCCTTATTAGTTGGTAAACAAACTGATCACATTTCCTATCAAGCTTTAGGTGCAATAAATGCAAACAGGAAGAATTACACCTTTAGGAAAAAAACGGGAGTATATCATATGGCCAAGCAGACTTCACGCACTGCCCAATTTAAAGTTCTTAGAATGTTCTTTATCACATGAATACTTGAATGAGAAAAATCCCCTATAGTGAATTTTTCAAAATTTCCGTTTACTTCAATCAGACTATGGCCAGGTGTCTTCCTCAACCCACTACCCTTCAACATATTCCTTGCCTCCGCAACATCACCCCACATCTCATCCAAAGCATACAAGTTCGCCAATAGAACATAAGGTGAACTAGTCACAGGCTGAGTCTTTAGGAGTTGTTTAGCCAACCACTCCCCGATTACAATATCCCCACGCAGTCGACATGCTGAAAGGAGGCTCCCTAAAACAACTGGGTCATGCCCAAAAGGAAATTTCTTGATGTACTCTTCTGACTTTCTTAATTTCCCGGCCCGTCCCAACATATCAATAAGGCATGAGAAATGTTGTATATCAGGAGTAATCCCATAATCTTTTTCCATTGAATTAAAAAGAACCTCGCCCTTGTCCACAAGCCCTGCATGATTACAAGCCATGAGAAGTCCAACGAATGTCACAGAATCTGGATTTAACCCCTTGGCCTTCATCTGCTCAAAAAGGTCTAGGGCCCGTTCACCAAGCCCATGATTTGCAAATCCAGCAATCATGGTGTTCCATGAAAAATTATTGCAATGGTGTATACTGTTAAAAACGTTATGCGCACATCCAATGGAACCACATTTAGCATACATGTTCACTAGAGCATTACCAACTCCCACGTCTTGATACAGCCTTGTTCTGATTATATGAGCATGAATCTGCTTTCCATGGTGAATAGAAGCAAGACTAGCGCAGGCGGCGAGGACACTGGCAAAGGTGAAGTCATCAGGTCTCACATAATAGTCATTCGCCATCCCTTTGAAAACACTTAAGCCCTTTGAATGATCATCACAATAAGAATAAGCAGCGATAATCGTGTTCCATGAAATGACATCTTTCAATTTAATTAATCTAAAGACCTTCTCTGCTTCATCTATCAAATTAAGTCTCGAGTACATTGATATCATCACATTTCCAATAAAAGGCGTGGAGTCGAGCTCAAGCTTGACTGTTTGGGCATGTAACGCTGTTCCCATTACGCAATCATTTGAATCAGTGCAAATTTCCAAAGCTCCAACAAAAGTAAAACGATCTGGTAAAAAACCTTGTTGGTGCATTAGTTTGAATACTTCAAACCCCTTTTCAAGCTGCCCATTTTCTACAAACCCAGAAATGAGAGCATTATACGAAACAGAGTTTGGTTCTGGTGTACTAGTATACACTGATAAGGCATCATTGCATCGACCACATTTCATATACATCGAGATCAGAGAGTTACAAACAAATGAGACAGATGCATAGCCAAACTTCAGTGATTTAGCATGAAGTTGTTGTCCCTGTGGCAATGCCATGAGGCTGGCAGATGCACTGATAGCACTGGCAAATACGTACTCGTTGGGCGCGGGACACATTTTAGAAAATAATTCAAGTGCCATCGGATGCTCTCCGACCTGATCACAACCCGAAATCATGGCCGACCAGGATACAAGGTTTCTTTCGGACATCTCATCAAACACGCGACGAGCAGAAACAATGCTACCACACTTCGCATACATGTTGAGGATGTGGTTGGCAGTGATGATGTCAAATTGCAACGCTGTTTTTATGGCGGCGGCATGAAGGGAAAGACCATGTCGGAACGCCTTGGTTTTCGAACAGTGGTGCAAAAGCAAACCAATGGTTTCCCTTATCATGGAACAATAATTATATCATTGCAAACTGTGTAATATCGTGATAATGATTCGCCCATCTGGTGATTCTTGAGATTAAGGCCCGTCGTTATGCATTGTGAATATGAACAGTTTCTCATATAGAAGCCAAACTCATTAAAATCCCCAAATAAAACACATCTGCTTGAGAAATCATACCCAGGAATGGGGAAAATCCAAATGATAGAACTCTCTCTCGTAGAAACTCACGCGAAGTCTTTCAATCCGAGGAAACCCATTAATTCGAAAAGAACAAAAAAAAAAAAGAAGAGAGAAGATAATCGAGCTGGGATTACCTCCTCCAATCTACGGTGACCCGACGGAGATCATCAATGGAAGAGTAAGGAGAAGAGGGCAAGATTCCAACATTTATACGCCACTGCACACTTCTGAGATGCGAGAATTTGAAGATTCTCCTCCACAGATTTCTCAGAAACAGAGCCATCACTCGAAGATGAAGAATATTCCGGCAATGCCGGCTCGATCAGAGTTTGCGACATGGTTTTGGTCCTTTGGAAAAGAGAAGAGCGAAATTTATTTCGACAAAATTGAATTGCTTTTCCAGAAGAAAGAATCGATAACGGTAGGTTTGCCCGTTTTAGTGATTCTTGAGATTAAGGCCTCGTTACTGCAACAATGCGACGCAGGATAACATCGAAGTTTCAGTTACACCGATCTTGAACAACCAACGATTTGCGGCGGCGCCGATTCATGTTTGAAGCAAAAGCTCGAGGCATAATGGGCTATTAAAGCCCATGGCGTGCCGTGATTAAAATGCCCAACAACGAAAAGCCCAAGCTGTATTCAATTTATAAATGTCGCGCTACAGAACTGTGGTCCTAACAATAAAAGCGATCAAGTCCAAGCCCAAGTTCAAGACCAAAGAAGACAAGCCTGTCATTTTGATTGCGATCCTAATAACGGGCAACGCATAGGCCTTTCAGTAGGTGGTCGGCCCGAGGTCCTGTGTGCTTTTTTTTTTCTTCTTCTCGGCGAGGTACTCTGTTTGTTTCACTCGAAAAAGATTTTTCGTAATAGCTTTTTGAAAAGTGATACAATCACTAAAAAAAAAATTCCATAAAAAATGATATATTTATATAATTTTATATGATACGATAAATCAATAAAAATAGATTTATAATCTAATTATTAAAGACACAACCATTAATCCAAAAGCCCTATAACTATTTAATATTAATTTGGTTAAACCTTTAACCCTTGTAATCATAAAATTTCATCATTCTTCCAAATTTGATGCTGACTTTTTTGGTAGCCCTTTCTCTTTTGGTGGCTTCGCTCATATCTATCAGTATTTAATGATTTAACACTGTACCCATATATAGTATTAATATATTTTAATCTAGTATATATAGGTCACCCCCTCCATTACTTGAATTCATGACATAGTCCATGATTTGATTCTAATTATTAAAGACTCAACTATTAGAACTATTAGATCTTAATTTAGTTAAATTTTTAATCCTTAGGATCATAATATTAATGTACTATATTAGTTTATAACTTTATTTTTCTAAAACTTCTTTATGGTTAAAGTATTTTTTTAATGTATGAGTGCGGCTTAGAAGTTTCGCTTAATATAAATTGACTTAAAACTATGAAAAATTGGCTTCGGGTAAATTTTTTTAGAACCGATGCTCCATAGTTTTTAAGCTTCAAATAACACTTAGTGATTTTCCCTATTTCATCAATCTCGTGTTTCCTTTCCTGATCTTTCCTCTCCTTCCTAGCTATTTCAAGTTAAATCTTTTTTGTTTTTAAATTTTTAGAGTCTTTTTAAGTTATAAGTTCTTTTAAACTTTTTTTTTTTGGTTTTTTTTTAATATTCTCGCAACTAAGCACATGAAACTCTGTGTAATCCAATGTTAAAACAAACGTACCTTATAACCTTACACCCACATTATAACATTTGAACAAGAAAATGAGAGAGTACTCCATCATCCATAATATTCTTCTTCTTTTGTTTTATTATGATTATTATAATTATCACCAACCTCTATGTGAAGAATATAAAAGAATACAAAGAATATTTCTTAAAAATAAAATCGTACCAATCGCATATGAGATATATTTTTATATAAGAATAAACTTACAAGCTAGCGTAATTTGTTATGATGAATCATATCGTAGAACGACTTTTACTATAAAATAAATATAATGTATTATATATGAACATATTAATACGCAATTTCACCTTTATAAATTAATTTTTAAACTCCACATTGTTTTATTTTTTGGAATCAGGAGTTCATTGTTCATTTGTTCTCATTATTCCTAGACTCCTCGCTCCTCAACATGATGATAAATGGGGGCGGGTTGAATCTAATAACACTATTAACTGTGGCATTGTTGTGACATAAAGAGTGACATTGGATTCTCTAATTAACTCTCTTTCTTATGAGTGGTACCTTGCTTTTATCCATTTTTTATAGGACCAAGTTGCTCAATCCAATAACCCCATGATCATCTAGATTCAAAAAGTGCAACTATCTCTAGTCGGTCTTGGGTGTTAATAAGGAAATAGATATAGCACGATGTCCTAAACAGTTAGGGTTCTATTTAGATAGTGCGTTTAAATGAGATGATTTATAAATAATAATAAAATTATTAATTGAAATGAATGAAGATGGAATGGGTACGATAGTTTAATCTCGTATATTCAAACAGGCTATAAAATTTAATTTTATTACTTATTATTTCAACAAAATAATAGAATAAATTAATAGATCGACATTGATTTTATAAGTAGAGATGAGATACAATACAATAGTTTTATCTTATCTCTATAATCAAATGGACTTTAAAATTTAATGTTGTTGTCCTACTAATTTGACAAAACAATAGAGCAAATTAATGGATAATTAATTTTATTTTCACCCGTTCTCAATTATAACTAAGTTCTATTAAAGATTATAATTTTTTTCTATAGGAGTCCGGTTATGAAATTTCTTTAACTCCATTGCTCTTTTTTATACAAAATAGTGAGTACTAATCAATAAAATTAAAAGCCGTCTTTAAAAAAAAAATTGAGGACAAATTAACCGAATTCATGCATACGGCAGCATGCATCAGCCATGAGCCAACCTTCAATCAGCAAACATGCAGGCCACACACCCACGAGCAAAAATGCAGCAATTTCAATGAAACGATCATGCTTACAATCCTACAAATCCTAAAAAAACGTTAAAAAAAGGGTTAGAAAGGACAAAAGGTGAGATTATTGAGGATGATTTGGTTCACTCAAAAAGAATAAAGTCCATATATAAAACCTTTTTTGTCACATTCATGACAACCACCCTTTGTCCCCTTTTCAAGCAGAAATATGAGTGACATTCCTTTTCCCCAACTCTCTCCGCGTAACAGTACCACTTTCCCCTGTTCCAAACACGTCTTAGGGAGTGATGAGAGAGCAGAAAGCATCCCCAACATTAATACTAAAATTCATCATTATGGAATTTTGAATTCTAACCAGCCATAATATATGCATCCAACCTTTTCTAATTTCTCCTTTTTTCTTTACCGGACAACCATAATAATAATGCTAACATAGGTAAATTATTTCACCAACAACAATGATAATAATTAAATGGATAAATGCACGGATCGAAGTATATTGGACCCACAAATATTCTATATATGGATAGAAATGAGTATTGAAAAAAGTTGAGTATTTATATGTTTTGTTTAAGATTGAATGGAGTACGAGATTATTGTGATAACATTTTGAGATCGGTAATGTTATATACAGTTAAAAAAATTAGAAAAGTTGAGTATTTATATGTTTTGTTTAAGATTGAATGGAGTACGAGATTATTGTGATAACATTTTGAGATCGGTAATGTTATATACAGTTAAAAAAATTAGATTTTTTTACAGTTTAAATAATAAACAAAAGAAAAAATTCTCATTTTAAAATAAAATTAATTAAAATATTTTCATTTACAAATCAAAAATCTAAAAAATTCATTTTATTTATTCATAAAATGTGAATATTTCAATAAAGATTACAATGCAGTCTATAAAATATGGATTTTAAGAAAATTTATTTTTTTTGAATTGAATAATACTATATACAATCTAAAAAATTAGACTCATTTACGATCCAAACAATAGACAAACAAAATTTATTATCCGTTTTCAGCCACCGAAATGGTTTGAAAAGAAAAGGGTCTTACTGGATTCACATGTGCAGTAGAAGCTTGATGAGGTCGTCGAGGAGTTTGGTGGGGGCAACCCTCACAAGTTGTTAGAATGTAATAATTCCTGTGAAAACTCCATTTTCCTTTGCATATGAATTAATTACGGGAAACATGAGAGGGTACCAGAATTAGAAGAAATTTTTAATAGTTTTGTCTCTATTGTCTTTTTTCTAACTTCTAAGGCCCGGCCATGGTATTGAGGACGTGAAAGTTCATTACAAAGTAAATAGACATGCCAAATTAGTGTTACCCGATGATAACTACATGAAAATGATGACTCTAGACTACTTCCTTTTCCTCTCATCTTTTTTTTTTTCTTTTTCCTTTTGGAGTTTTAATGCGATTAACGGCTTTTAATGTGGGCATAGTGGCATACCTCTCGTTGTCATCATAAGGAGCTAACACCCGTGCATTGTCATTAGAGTCAATCAAGGAACGTGCTTTTGGGTTTGTGGAGCCAACTTTTGTTGCTAATTTGATCATCCGATTCTACAATGATGCATTATGATTTTTTTGAAGATTTTTAAGGAGGCTTGAGACGATATTTTTGGCACTGTTTATAGTCAGACAAAATGTTAGTAGAAAGTTCACTTGAAATTTACACGATTGGTTGCTCAAGCAAACTTAAGCAAAAAGTTTGCTTGAGTCTCGCTTAATAGGTACAACTTAAGCAAGAATTGGACAAAGATTTTGCTCAAGACGCACACGAATACGTTCCACTCAATTAGCAAATTGTGCAAAAAATTGAAAATTAGTGTTTTGCTGTATTTATAAATATGTATTTAATGAATAATTTAGTATGCCTTAAATATTTTGGACAGTCATATTTTATCCCAAAAGCGTATTATGTGATTATTTAGTATAATAATTAATAAAATCCTCCGTAACTCTATGGATGAAAACATATTGCTAAATCATGTTAATTTTATATTGTATGATTAATTTATTTGTGTTAATTTTCAATTGTTTGTCGTTGTTTTTCACAACATATACTTTAAAGATTTCACTCAAGTCATGCATATCACGAGCTTTTATATTTCTCAATCTTTTTTGTTTGTTTACGGAAGTGGAAAAAAAAAGGTTTTATCCTGATCTATAGTTCAAAAGCATTTAAAAATATGAATTATCCATTAAAATCTAACAATAAACATCACGCTATATCACGTTTCTCTTTTCTAATTTACCAAACAACACTTACTAATCTTGTCTATTAATATATGATATATTAAGGATTTGCATTTCTCATATGTTCTACAACATATCATATGTACTTCTTTTTGCAACGCATGATGTATTGCGTCACTCGTATGATCTATTACGTACTAATTCTCTCTCTATCTTTATTTCTACGAAGAGAAAGAGTGCATCTTTGTGGGGTTAGAATCAACAACCTCGATATCTCCTTTATTTATTATTACAAAGCAATTTATAAGAACATACATACAATTTAAACTATAAACCAACCAACGTCGGACTCTTTTTAATCTTTGTAGAACGAGAGATAGGACATGCCATCAAGCTTTAAGGCCATGGACTATATATATTAATTATCACATGATCAAAAGATGGTTAAATTAACCAGGTACACATCCATCTTAAGTACTATCATATATATGCAGCAGTTCTTTGCATGCAATTAAAAGGTTGCATGGGCATGATTTTTATGAGGGATGATGGCGGTTAAAAATGTAAATTTTTTTGATTAATTTAAAATATTGCATCTCTTATGAAATGTTAAAGTATACAACACTTTGATTAATAATTGTGTCATTTATTAAGAATTGAGTCATAAATCAAAGTATTGCATCACTTACTAAAAATTATATCATTAAATAATTATTGAGATATCAATAGTTATGATTCTTTCAAATAGTTGCTTGGTTGCTTGTAAATAGAAGTTACTAGTACATAAATCATCACTCACATTCTTATTCTTGTCATCACTAATTTGTGGGACAAACACTCTCACGTGATTGTCACTATTTGTGTTCATACTTGTTCTTCATTTTCTAACACAATGTAGCAAAAAAATTAAAAAAAAAAAAACCAAACTAAAGAAGAAGAAAAAATGATTAATATTTGTCCAATGGACCTAGCTTGCCTTTTTCGACTAACAATGCTAGCACGCGCTATAAAAAATATAAATTTATATGATCAATTAAATATGAGAAAAATACTATTTGTGATTAATTTTAATTATAAATAATTATTTCATAGAAATTAACTAATTGTAAATAAGTAATTTTTTTTTTGTAATGATATGAGTTGTCTCAATATAGAACAAAATAAGTTTTGTATTTTTGTATTTTGTATTTGTTTTTTTAATGTTTTTAAAAGTATTCACAACATCATTAAAAAAGTATTTTCTTAGTTAATAATAAAAAATAAAAACATGCATGCATGCAGCCAACGAACTTCTTATTAGCGACAGGCAGTTTGATGGTAGAGATCTAGCCACGGCCAACGAACTTCCTAGCGACGTGAACTGCGCGCCAACGACCTCTTTTCCTTGTCAACGAACTGATGATGTGTCCATCTAGCATAGTAACAGCTAGCTAGCATACGTGTCTTTCATCCATAGGGTTTCCACCGTTTATTTATAGGGGCCACCATGTGCTTCTATATAATCCATTAATACAAATTTTATGGAATAATATTTGTAATATCATTTTCAACGGGACCACCATAATGGATTTGAGTATTATAAAAAAAAATAGATGGGTAGTAAAGTTAATATTATTTTTATTAGTTGATATATTTACTATTTATTTCTTATTTATTTATTATTTTAAGTGTATTTATCTTTTTTTATTTATTTTTAAATATTTTTTTAACATTCTTAATCATAATTCTTTTTTAAAACAATATATAATTTGATTAACAATTACTTTTTTAATAATTAAGTAATTTCTTTTAAAAAAAATAATTAAAAGATAATAAATAAGTAGTAAAACTATCATTATTTTTATCAGATTATATTCATAATTTTGAGAATTATATCATCCATTTTCATTGTTCATCATGACTTTAACCTCTAATGCAATTTATTTAAAATATTAAAAAAACATAAACTTTTGTACTAACGATCAAATAAGCTGTCACCTTGTGGGGCAACATGCTTTTGTTTTTTAAGTCTCTTATTATGAGGTGAAATTGATCGGAAATGTGTCTAGTTTTAAGGGGACTGCTAGAGCCATCGCCAGTTAGGACTCGTTTCGAGTCTCATTAGTTATATTTTTTTTGTATTTTATTTTATATTATTTTTTTAATGCTTTTAAATATTTTTTAAAAAAGAAAAAAATATAATATTATTAAATACTATTTTTTAATCAATAAGTCAAAAGAAAAAAAAAACGGAACACAAATAATATTGTCCTTATCATTTTCTAATTTTTAATTAATGTCACAAAACCAGATCAAGATTCCATACATGAGAGTACTTTCAATTTTGCTTTAGACATATAAATTTGCATACATATAAAAAAAATTATCATACTTGATTAAAAATGAGAAGAAAAAAATAAAATAAAAAAATAAAAATACTTTTTATCTTTAAAAATAAATAATAATTCTTCAAATTTGAACTAAAAGTAAATAATAATCTTTCAAATTTGTTCAAATTTGAAAAGTTATTATTTATTTTTGAAGATAAAAATATTTTTATTATTTTCTCCTATTTTATTTTCTTTATTTTTAATTAAATATAATAATAATTTTTTTAATATATATGTAAATTTATAATTTTTAAAAGAAAATTTTAATCCATTCAATGAGAATGGTCCAATGATATCTTCTAGATTTGAATCAATTAAGTCATCGGATCTATAGATCATTGCCACGTGTTTGATCATTATAAAAAATACGAGAGAATTCAGTTGTCGGGATTGGATCCAAGATTCCAAAGCCAGAGTCTAAGTCGACGAGATGTTTCGGCCAGACTTAGATTTTAAAATTATTTCAGATGTTGTTTAATACACAATAAAAAATATTTATAATATTATTAATTATAATTCAAAAATTATTTGTGATTAAAATAATTAATTATAATTAAAATATCATAAATACTTATTATTATTATTTTTTATAGTGATATATAACTTGACAGTTTGGTTTAATCCGTATAAAACATTACATTTGTATTTGATGATATTATTTAAACATATATATTATGATTGATTATAATAAAGAAACATAAAAATTAAATTTTTTTTGCACAAGTCTTAAATATAAAGTTTCGCGCAACTCTATAAAAAAAAATACTCTACTTTAATTAAGTGTGAAAAGAGTATTCTTTATTAGTAAAATTTTTATTTATTACAAAGAATTTACATAGAGACTTATTTAATTATTTAAAATTTGTACCTAATACTATTCAAAAATCAATATCAATAAAAAACTAAAAAGAGAGTTCTTTAGTAATTATATCAATTTCAGATACGAAATTAAACTGATACGAAATTATTAATATAATACATATAGGGTAAAAATAATTGTTGGTGAAATAAATGAACAATAATTCTATTTATCATTATTACATATCACACATTATATTTATTTTATTTCATTCCTTAATTTTTCTATAATAAATATTTAATATATGATTTATAAGTAGAATAATTTAATTAATTTTATAATAAATTAATTTTAAAATATATAAAATTAAAATATGTGGTATAGATTGATCAATTGCAATAAAATTACATTATCCATGAAAGCTTCGAAATTTTGATCCCCCATTCTCTCTCTGCCGCCACAGATCACAAACTGAGAGAGGTCAATATCGTCACTCCACACAAACCGTCCGACAGCTTGCGCGCGCCCCCTCCCCCTACAAAATTAATTAATAAATAAAAAGAAAAGAAGAATTTACAATTTATTTTTCCTTCAAAAAAATAAACATATCGAATTTTTCTTATTATAAATAAATATTTACTATTAATTATTCAATAATCTTAAAATAAAGATATGTGATATTTTTGTTTTATTAGAATGATATGTGATTAAAATTTAATTTTAAAAATAAATAAAATGAATATATTAAATTTTGTAATTAAATATTTATAAATATATCAGCATTTATTACTTATCATTTCTACGTATTGTACACCACATTTATCATATTTTATTACTTCATTCTTTTTATAATAAATATATAGTATATAGATGATGAGAAGAACAACTCAATTAATTTATTAAGAATAAAAAAATATATTTACAAAATAAATAATAAAAAATAAATTAAAAATATATAGTATAAGATGATAAATAGTTTTTTTTTTTCAATTTAAATTACAGTTATTTTGTAAACTATTTTTTCCGGAAATGAACTTTAATATATAAAATGGTTGCCATATGACACTACCAGTCCCAGCTCCCTCCAACAGCTTCGCCTTCATCACTGCCAATCATAAAGCCCAAACTCTCTCTTTCTCTCTCTCTCTCTCACACACACACACACTCTCACATTCTTAGTCTCTCTTTCTCACTCTGAATCCTTTTCGCTGAGCTTCACTTTCTTCTCCAAAATGTGGACCGCGCGCTAGATCTCCGATCAGTGCAATATGTTCAACGCTCTCTGATCCGTCCAATCAGGGCCGTCCATTCTCTTCTCTTTCCGGCAGTGGTGCGAATGTGAATCCCTTGTCAAAGCTCATTCAAGCTTCTTGTACCAGCAGGTTTCGTGGTTAGCTTCTGTTTCTCTAAAACGCCAGCTTTTATTTGCACTTTTTTAATTTTTGTTTTTCCTTTGGTGGTGATCTTTTTTAGTGCTCGGCTATCTTTTTTTTTTTTTTTTTGGGGGGGGGGGGGTTCTTTAGTTGGTATTCTTTGCTTGGATTGCTGATTAAACTTGAAAGTCACTGATTCTTCTCTTTCTCCTACTTTTTCGTCTTCTTCTTTTAAAACTTCTAATAAGTAGACATGGTCCATGAGGATCGGATTGGAGAGTCTGTTTTGGTGAAATGCGGTTTGATTTCTGCAATTGGGTGTGAATGCAATCGTCAACCCCAATTTTTGGGTGATTGATTCAATGTCAGATACCGCATCACTTCTAGCGTTTCGCTTTTGTTTTCGTTGTTCACTTCTTCCTTTTATTATTCTCGCTTTTGCTGTTTCTAATGCTTCTCTTTGGTTGAAGCTATTCTTTCGGCGATCAAAGCTGCTTTCTCTTGCTTATTATTTACTCTTAGCACCGTTTTTTGTTGTTCTGTAATTGGTTTAACCAACTGCTTAATTAGCAATATGAGTTCTCTGAATTGAGTTCTTGTTATTTTTTATTTGCTGTTGTCGGCTCGACTTTTTAAAAAACACACACACACACACATCTATATATTCATTTTTTGTTCATAGTACTAAACTCTCTGTATTGGGATAAACAGATAGTTTGGGCTACTTAACCAATGAATATGTGCATATCGGAACTTTGGTGCGCTGTTTTGGTGCTATTCAGCGTTTTGATTATCGGAAAAGCAGAAATTTACATGGTGACAGTCGAAGGAGAGCCTATAATAAGTTACAGAGGTGGCGTTGATGGTTTTGAAGCCACAGCTGTGGAGTCCGATGAGAACATTGACACCACCAGGTATCTTCTAATTATTTTTCTCAAATATAGGACGAGAGTCCGAGACTTATCCGAGTTACATACAATGCTTGCCAGCCTGACATGCCTTGATCATGTTATTTTTCTGAGTGGACTCTAGACTTGAAAGATATATGTATTGACTCTTGACTTTTATTGAATAATCTGTACATTATTTGGCCTCATTTGAATTATCTTTGCGAATACATTTGTAATGTGAAAATCATGTGTGGGCAAGCTCTTGAGTATGCATGTGCATATAAAATGTACAATGAATTTCGAAGTATATGAAGTTTGATGCTGAGGTAGCATATCTGGTTAGGTCTAACTTAGAACTCCACCCTAGCCATCTTCAACTAATTATTTGTTTTATCTAGAGTTGTAAAGTAGTTATAAGTGAATCATTTTTCTATTTAAATATTTCATTATGTGATCAAACTGAATTAAGTTGAATATTTTTTAAAAAATGAAATATTGGTCATAAGATTCTTAATAATTTCCATAAAATCACTATTTGTTCCAAAAAATGCAAAGATATATATTTTAATTATTTATATTATATTCTTAACATTATTTCTTATATATGAGTCAGACAACCTCTCAATGACTAAACTCAATGCATGAAATATTTAGTTTAATTAAATAATATAAAATGTAAAGTGTGAGTTCAAACTAAGGATATATGCCTCTAATACCATATAAATTATCACAAGTCTAAAAAATTTAAACAGATAAATAAGATAAATTTTAATTATTTATATTATATTCTCAACCATTCTTGTTATTTACTAAGATATAAATACCAACTTAATTTTCTTTTTGTGATTATTATTATTTCCGCTGACACTGTGGCTCTTCTTTCAGCGAAATTGTGACATCTTATGCTCGTCACCTCGATTTAAAACATGATATGCTTCTCGGGATGCTGTTTGAGCAGGGAACCTACAAGAAGCTCTATAGCTATCGGCATCTTATAAATGGATTTGCAGTTCACATTTCTCCTGAACAGGTAAAAAAGCGGGCAAGTTTTATTTTTGGACTCGGGAGTTTTTTCATATTCATATTTCCTCTCACGTCCTCAGTCTTATGATTTTGGTTGTTATTAGTAGGCAGAGATCCTAAGACGTGCCCCTGGTGTGAAGTTTGTGGAGAGAGATTGGAAGGTGAGGAAACTTACCATACATACCCCACAATTTTTGGGGCTTCCAACCGGAGTATGGCCTACGGGAGGTGGCTTTGATAGGGCCGGAGAGGATATTATTATCGGATTTGTGGACTCGGGGATATTTCCGCACCATCCAAGCTTTGCAACCCGTAATACTGAACCATATGGACCTGTTCCAAAGTACAGAGGAAAATGCGAGCTTGATCCCGACACTAAGAGGGACTTCTGTAATGGGAAGATTATTGGAGCCCAACATTTTGCTCAAGCTGCAATTGCTGCTGGGCAATTTAACCCTTCTGTTGATTTTGCCTCGCCTCTGGATGGTGATGGCCATGGAAGGTTAGGCCTCCTGTTCCTTCTATAATTTTGAGTTTTGGTTGGAAATCCTGTTCTACCGTATGTTCATATTGATCGGTGTTGCATTGCATGAATGGAAATGTAATAGCCTGCATACAAGTCGCTAACTTCCATGCTTGGGAGTTATTTATGGATGTAATTTACAGATTTGACTCTGTTAGAGAATCCAACTAGTAAATATAGAAAGGCGATAAGTTAAAGGTGTGTCGATCCATTCTGTAAACTGGGGGTTAACTCTTGGTGGTGTAATTAATTAGATAAAATATAATATTAGATTAGGGACCACTCACATATTGGTGGTGTCATGACCACATTTTGGCACGATTTTAAGGCAATTATAGAATCATAGATCTTCATACATCATATTATTGTGCAATGATTAAGAGGTTGTTTGGATTGAGAAATATCTCAACCCATCTCATTTCATCATTATAACTTTTATAAATCTCCACACAAAATACAATAAACAATTCAACCTTTTTCAAATCTCAAAATAATAATAATATTAAAAAATAATATTCTAACAATATTTTATTTAATTTTCAACTTTCATCTAAAACCCAAACAACCTCTAAATCTTACAGATCACACACGGATGAATGGATGAATGGATCATGCAGTAATAAATGTTGACAATTAGTCAATTGGTATTTATGTGTTCTGGAACCTGGATTATTTTGTTTCTTTTATAGGTAAACATAAAATTTGATTGAATTACTAAATGGTGTAACCCTAATACACATGAAACATACAAGAGAAAATGCCTAGAAGAAGTTACGTGCTTAAGAAAGAAACAATAAACTCACGGAAGCAGGAACCATTGAAGTCAATTACAGAAGCCCATAAAAATAACTAGAAACGAATAATTGTTTTGATTCTTAGAAGGTAAAGGGCTACTGTGCACTTGATACAGTAGGTTGTAGCACATATGGTGGTTGTTCAACTTTTGGTTTCCTTTAAGATATCTCGAGTGTTCTGAGATTTTGAAATCGATGGTAAATGCCAAAGTATATGTAGAGAAAAGCTCCACAGGAAGCATTAGGGAAGAAAAGGCCACTTCAAAATAAGAATAACTTCCCCACTTTGCAGCATTCCTCTAGCCCTGTTAAAAATTGGAGAAGTGGCTCAGTCAATAAAAATTAGCAAATCACTATCCTTTCTTCTATAATAGATACATTTCTCTGCATATATATTTATAGGTTATAGAAATTTTCTGCTAAATTATCTCTGATATCATTCCTCCAACAACTCTGTTTTGTGATGGCAAGATTTCAAATTTCTAGTTTTCAGTAGTCTTCCTTCTTTTTCCTTAATATTGGCAAACCTTGAGTTGGATATGAAAATTATTTTTATATCACCAGTAGTTTGATGACCTGTTTCCATGTTCCATGAAATCATAAACTTTTGCTACAGTTGCGAGATCTTTAGATCACAATGAGCTCATCGATTTAATGATTACAACATGGAATATTGCCAGTGTTGTGAAAATAAGGAAACAATACCCATGAAAGTTAATCATCCAAACTAGATGGAGTCCCCCCCCCCCTCTTCTTGTTTACAAGATCTATTATTATTTTGTTTGCATTTTTAGTCCTTGGTATTTGACAATATCAGTATTAAGCCTCACGAGATTTCCCCTCTTACCTTTTTATTATTGTCTCCAGTCACACAGCTGCTATTGCAGCAGGAAATAATGGAGTTCCTGTTAGAATGCATGGCCATGAATTTGGGAGGGCAAGCGGAATGGCGCCTCGTGCCAGGTGAGGAACAATAACCTTCACTCATGATAGGGTATTCAAGTTGGTAAAAAATATCCTTTCTTTTATAATAGATACTTAAAATTGTGTATACAGGATTGCTGTATACAAGGCACTCTACAGGAATTTTGGGGGTTTTGTTGCTGATGTAGTTGCCGCAATCGATCAGGTTTGCTATAACTAAATGGCTGGTGTAACACACTGCAAGCTTTGCTGTTCTTCTTTCTTGTTGGTTATTTCCCTTTTTTTTTCTTGGGGTATATGACCAGGGCTTTTTGGGAGGAATATAGCTATCCACATTTCCTTATGATGGTTATATTTTTGCTTCCTTCTCATTGACATTTGAGCAAAACAAGGTTGGGTTGTTAATTCTTTGCTGTAGTTTTAACATCGAAAGACATTCATATATAGGTTTTGTATTTTGACCTCCAGAGAAACAAATTTTGTAGGGTTGTTACCTCCTTGACACGCATGTCTCAATTTAGTATTATCATGGTGAAAAGGGGAACATTCAAATGGTTTTTAGTTAATTGCATAGAAGAGTGCATCCTCTGCAATAGACTTTAAATGTATAGACTATACTTTGCCAATAGGGTGTTATAATTGGTACACTTATACTAGCATAACATTTTTAATTTGATAGTTTTTTTGTGGACAGGCTGTTTATGACGGGGTGGATATACTCAGCCTCTCAGTGGGACCAAACAGTCCCCCAGCAAACACGAAGACCACATTTTTAAATCCTTTTGATGCCACGCTTCTATCAGCTGTGAAAGCTGGTGTATTTGTTGCACAAGCTGCTGGAAATGGAGGTCCTTTTCCTAAATCTTTGGTTTCTTACAGCCCATGGATAACATCTGTGGCAGCTGCAATTGATGACCGCAGATACAAAAACCATCTGAATCTCGGAAATGGAAAAATCTTAGCTGGAATTGGATTGTCTCGTAAGTTTTATAAACTTTTAGTATTTTTTTTTCCCGTCTGTCAGCCTTTGGAAAGAAACGCTTATTAACTTCTTTGGTTTGTTTGATGACATGATATTGAAGCTTGATATGGAAAATTTGTGCGCAGTTATTGCACCATGTCAATTTGTTCACATTGGGGTTGAGAAAGGCAGTAGTTTTTTGTTAAACAAACTACTATTTAATTTTGTTTGCGCTTTGTAGTTTTTGAAAATGAGACAGTTTATAATGGTTCCAATGCCTAAAGAACATGATATCAGGGCACAAATGCAGATGTGACTTCTTTGTCCATGAACATGCTTAAAATATAATTTTTCTTTTCCCCCAAGGATTAAATTTATCTTTTGAAATAGGCTTTCATTTTTACCACACTTTAGGAAAATCGGAGACCAAGCCCTATTCTTGGGCTTCTGTCATTGATTATGATGGGTTTAGTATACAAAATTTGCTTGTTTCCATTTCTAGTTCCTAGTTGTTGCTAGGTGTATTCTGCTGTGTGAAATCGTGAATCATTATCATCTTCAAGTAATATTCTCTTATTGTACTTTTTCTTTTTTACTTGAGGATTTTGAATAGGATGATGAAACTTTCTCTGACCCATTTGCCTTCCTGGAATGTCATAAAAAAAAGGTGTATTCTGTGTATACTTCCTATGTACTTGGGGCTATGCCTATTTTCTACCAATAAATTTTTATTCTTATAGTAACAAGTACTTGAAAATGGAAGAAATATAAGTAAAAGCCATTTTTTAAATACAACTGCAACACGTGCTCTTTGTGCCTTTGTTGACTTGTAATTTCTTGTGGATCCCGTGACAAATCTCATGGTTTGTTCTGTAAAGGTACTTCAGTTGCATTTATTTTCATTCTTATTAGTATATTTAGCTCACCGAACTTCAGAATCTTTCATGCTCAGAATATTATACTTAGAATTGCCCAGCTTCCAGTTAGTTGGCAGCCATGTTCTTTTTCTATTATTTTCCTTTCTAAAACTGAAGTACATGCTCTTATGCAGCTGCTACACATTCTAATCGATCATATACCTTGGTTGCTGCAAAAGACGTACTGCTGGATTCTTCAGTAATGAAATACAGCCCCTCAGACTGCCAGAGACCCGAGGTTCTAAACAAGAACTTGGTTCAGGGGAACATTCTTCTTTGTGGCTACTCCTTTAATTTTGTTGTTGGTACAGCATCGATCAAGAAAGTCTCTGAAACAGCCAAGATCCTAGGTGCCATTGGCTTTGTTTTAGCTGTGGAAAATGTTTCTCCTGGGACAAAATTTGATCCCGTTCCTGTTGGCATTCCGGGGATTCTTCTCTCAGATGTCGACAAGTCAATGGTAATTTTTTTTTCTCCACTCCTTCAATTTTATGGCTTTTCCCAAAGTTTACTGCTGTTCATGAGGGGGCTGATATATAACCTGAAATTTGTTAGTAACAATCTAGCAATGGTGTTATTGCTATGTGATTGACACTTAGCCTGGGTTGGATAGCAAAATCCTCCCAACTCATCCCATCTCATCTCAATACCCAAACACCACAAACACAAACATTTTTCAATTTCAAATTTTCAACTTTTTTCATCTAGTCATTGCCTAATCATTACAATTTTCTCAAACTCCCAAACAAAACACAAAAAATAATTTAACCTTTTCAAATTCCAAACAAAAATAATATTAAAAACTTATATTATAATAATATTTTTACTTTATAATATTTTCATTCAACTTTTTTTGTCATTTTCCAAAATCCCATAAAACATATTAACTCAAATCATTTTATTACTATTCACAAACTATCTCATATCGCTATCCAAACGAGGCCAGGTAGAATAAAGGGTTGTAAAAAAGGTTGTATGTCTATCTATCATTTTCCTTTAGGGCACCAATATATCTATAGCTTCGAGATTACAATTTTTATTTTTGGTACCACATAATTCCTCCCAACTTGTGATCGGAAAGGTATACTATATGCTTGTCATGTGGCAAAAGAAGATCAAACTAAGGGAATAAATTTATCTAATTCTTTAGAGAGAAATGATATTTGCAGTCCTAGAGTGCGTAAGCCCCACACACTCCATTTAAAAAAAGTGGGTAAATATGGGACCTACATGTAAAATTAATATTTTAATGGTAGACCCCACCCTTTTTCAAAGGGAGTACACGGGGCTTGCGCACCCTAAGATTGTATCTAGCATTACTCTTCTTTATATAAAACCTAAACACATACACACATAGATAGTAGGGATGAACAAGGAAAAAGAGTAGCAGTTCTGGTGCTTTTCTCTCCAGACTTAACTTTTGGCATGACTGAACTTTAGTTGAGCATGATATTACTGGTAAGAAAAGGTTAGAGTATGCTGTTCTTTAAGAAATATTGGTTATTTTGGTATTTATGTGGGTTAGTTTGGTCTTGGTTTTCATTCCCCCCCGCAAACAAAAAAAAAAAACACACCTTTCTTTGTCATTTTTCTGACTTGTGATGATACTTATAATTATGTGAATTGGTGCTTGGGCATCACTTCTATATCTAGGATCTTATAGACTATTACAACATCTCTACATCAAGAGATTGGACTGGACGAGTGAGAAGCTTCAAAGCAACTGGTAGCATTGGGGATGGCTTGATGCCTACACTCCATAAATCAGCACCTCAGGTGGCATTATATTCTGCTCGAGGTCCCAATATAAAAGATTTCAGCTTCCAAGATGCAGATCTTCTCAAACCAGATATTCTGGCTCCTGGTTCTCTGATTTGGGCTGCTTGGTCTCCAAATGGAACGGATGAGCCTAACTATGCTGGTAAGGCGTTAATGGATACATTCAATTCTTTTCTTGGTTTTTTATGTTTCAAACTTTTGGCCTATGCTCTAATCATTTGGACGTCTCTTGTATGCATCAAATGTACTTGGACTCCGCCTATTTTCTACTAGTATGAATTAAATCTCTTCTATTTTTTATAAAAGAAATTCCTTTGGATTCGGTCAAACTTAGTCCCTTTTATGCGAGTTGGTAGAGAAGTATCAGCAATAGACATTGGAGTCCAGTACTGGTGAGTAACTTTTGTGGGAAACATGATTTTGGAATGTCTGCCAACTTTTTATTCTCTTCTGAGCAGATAAGGGAGAAGACATGAGCAGCTTGTAACATTGATATATTTTCCTTGCATTCTCGACTATAAAATGGGAAAACGAAAATTACATGCTTAGAAAAACAAATGCATCTGGAAATTAAAAAATGAAAAAATAAAACTCTCATTTTAAGGGATTGTTTTGTCTGTGCACAGGAGAGGGATTTGCCTTGATATCTGGAACTAGCATGGCTGCGCCACATATAGCAGGAATAGCTGCTCTTGTAAAGCGTAAGCACCCTCATTGGAGCCCTGCTGCTATCAAGTCAGCCTTGATGACAACATCAACGACATTGGACAGAGCAGGAAGGCCTCTTCAAGCGCAACAATCTTCCGAAACAGAAGCTACAAAGTTTGTCACTGCTACACCTTTTGATTATGGTAGCGGCCATGTTAATCCAAGAGCTGCTCTGGATCCTGGACTTATTTTTGATGCAGGTCAAGTTTGATCTTCCTCTTCATATTGTTTAGCTTTTGGCTGGTCATTTAAAATGGCATTGGATTTGTTTGAATGTTGAAGTGGAGGGAGAGAATTTATTTTTGTTTTCACCATAGGGACAGACTTTTGACTAAGGCAAATAGGTAGTACAAGGAAAATATAAAGGGTAAAAGTTTATCTTTATCATGTCTTACTGAAAGTTAATATAAATTTGGTGGCTTTTTTGTGCATACACCACAGATGTTTCCTCTTAGGGTGTGAAACAAAGGTTGTTAATCATAGTCAGCAGGTATTGTGAATAAAAAATGAATTATTAATTTTTGTTAGTTGTTGTTTTGTAGGTTATGGGGATTACTTGGGGTTCCTGTGCACAACTCCAGGTATTGATGCTCATGAGATAAAGAAATACACAAGCTCGCCCTGCAACTACACCATGGGACATCCATGGAACTTCAACACCCCATCAATAACAATTTCCCATCTTGTGAGGACTCAAACTGTTACTCGCACAGTCACAAATGTAGCCGAAGAAGAAACCTATGTAATCAGAACCAGAATGGCTCCAGCCATTGCCATTGAAGCCAGTCCTCCAGCAATGACTCTGTTACCTGGTGCTTCACGAAAATTCTCCGTGACGCTCACTGTCAGATCAATGACTGGAAAATACAGTTTTGGAGAGGTTTTAATGCAAGGCAGCCGAGGGCACAAGGTGAGGATCCCAGTGGTAGCCATGGGATACAAACGATAGATGGGTTGGTGGATTATGGATGGATTTGTTAATCTGAAAACTATGGGGTATGGGTGTAATATTCTTTGTAATATGTGGGAATAAGAGGCTAGGTGTATTTTGTTCTGATATATAATATATATTAGCCAGAAAGAAGTCTTACAAAAGTAAACTATGTGGTTTGATGTGACATGTTAGATTGTAACTCTACTTTTATTATAAAGTAGATCTAACTTATCATATGAAGTCATGTTAGTTTATTGGCTTACTTTTTTAAAATTTCTTTATATAATATTGAATTGCTGTAAAGATAGCTGGTATAAGGGGGAGACTTCTGCAAGTTTCTTCCACTTACTAGTTTTGCTAATTTGTTTGTTCGGATTGTGTAGTTAAGTGCTTTGTGCTTTGTGCTTTGTGCTGATGATGTAACCGAGCTCTTCTGATTGACTTGTTTAATAGTAATGTAAACGTAAGACAAGATTGAAATCTAGATCCATGTTGTCAGCAACTTGTGATGATATACGCTTAGCGGGTATGCAGGAGACTAGATGATATATTTCTTTTTGGTTCATTCTTGATGAAAATTGAGATAATTGAGCACTATGATTCTTTAATGCTCGGTTTGATTTTACTGATAGGCTTAATCCATTTCATCTCAACATTTAAAAATCATTTAGATACAAATATATTTTAAATTTAATTATTTTAATTAATCATTACAACTTTATCAATTTTTTAAAAAAATACAAAAAACAACTTGACTTTTTAAAGCCATCCAGAAAGGGTTTAATGTAACTTTTCTAAATTTTCTTACAAAATATAATAAATAATTTACTTTTTCAAATCTTAAAATAATAATAATATTAAAAAATAATATTTAAATAATATTATTTTCAACTTTCATCTAAAACCATTTAATCTCATATTATCCTTGAATCTAAACCGGGCAATCTTAAAAGATATTATAATATAATATTTTTATTCAATCTTTTTTCTTTTATTTTTAAAATTTTATAAAATAATTTAACTTAAAACTATTTTATTATTATTTATTAAATTATTTCACTACTATTTATAAATTCTTTATCTCATTTTCTTCTGTCTATATAATAAAACTAGAACTTCATTTGATTTTAAAAGAATGGCCAGCGGGTCTGAGTTTAAATGAGATAAACATGGTTTCTTCTGCTTTTTGGGTTCGAATTTTTGGTTTATCTCCTGAATATATGACTGAAAGCATAACTACAAAGATTGGACGAGTCCTAGAAAATTTCTTGGAGATAGATGAGTCTCTTCTTCTGGACGATAATGTTTCACCTTTTCTGAGAATTAGAGTTGAAATTAGGACAGATTTGGCAAGTAAAACACTCAATATTCTCTAAGATTCTTCACTATTATTTATTACTTACTTTTATTACTATTTATTATTTTTTATTATTATTCAATATTTTATTATTATTTTCACATATTTTTTATTGCTATTCACAGACACTCACGAACACTCTCAACACCCAAGCGCAATAAGAAATTAGAACAGATTTGATAAGCAAAACACTCAACATTCTCCAACATTCTTCACTACTTTTCATTATTTTATTATTATTATTTATTTATTTTTATTATGTATTTAATATTTTATTATTATTTTTCACATATTTTTTATTATTATTTATAAATATTCTCAAACATTCTCTTAACAAAAAGACATTAGTGGACAGTGCCAATCTTCCTGGGCTTAACATGAGTCCAGCACACTTAACGTTCAAGTACGAACGGTTATCAGATTTTTGTTTTCGATGTGGTAGACTTGGACATACTCATCATGTTTGCACTTACATAAAAGGGTCCAATGTAACATTGAAGTTTGGTCCGTGGATGAAAGCAGAAAGTCCAGCATCTCGACGTGGTTTTTTTTTATGGTGCACAGGCTCAGTTATCTCACACTCCCTCTCAGACATAAGGGATTAATCTTCCTATCCTTAGTCATTTGCTACCTCCTGTACGTCCGCATGCAGTCGTATCATCTGTAGCTGGTCCGAGTAACAATTCTCAAGTGGAAAGATTAGGACCTGTCCAGGTTAAGCTGGTCAATACTTCTGAAGGGGAACGTAGACACTTCTGTATTAGTTCATTATTTTCAGGCCAGTTGAGTCTGCAGATTCCTAATCGTGAAGAAGACATTGTGCAACAATCAGATAGGGATTTGAATCAAAGGCTTGATTTTCATTCGGAAGAGACACTTGGCAGCAATCAAGCTCCTATCCCGATCCAATCTCTACCCATGATTGAAGCAAACCCATTCGGCCTCTAAAACAACAGAGAAAGTAGTAAAATATATTTTTCCTTGATTTTTAAGTGTATACAGCAACTATGATTTTATAGAGATCTCTTAGCAACTCTGTTCCTACATATCAGCTATTTGAAAATAAAAAATAATACAGCTACAACGTAAACTAATGATCTGGTGAATCTTTGAATAATTCAAATCTAAACAGCAACATAACAACAACGTAAACCAATTCTGGTATGGTGGATCTTTGACTACTTCAACCTGTATCTCCAATACGCCCCCTCAATCGAATGGGCAGCTGTTGAACATGAAGATTGTCACGTAAATATTGAAAACGAACCGAGGATAGCGGTTTCGTTAGTAAATCAGCAAGCTGATTTTTTGTGGAAAGGAAAGAGACATGAAGTTTTTTTTCCAAAACTTGATCATGAACATAATGAAAATTGATTTCAATATGTTTTGTTCTTGCATGGAAAACTGGATTAGATGATAAGTAGGTTGCTCCAATGTTATCACACCACAATATTGGGCTGGTTTTTAAGGGAAGTTGCAGATCATGCAAAACTGATTTGATCCAACTTAATTCTGCTGCCGTGTTGGAGAGTGATTTATATTCCAATTCTGTGCTATTCCGAGCAACCGTTGCTTGTTGTTTGTAGCTCCAACTGATTAGATTTGATCCATGAAAAATACAATAGGCTCCAATTCTACGTCTATCATCTTTGTCAGTAGCCTAGTCTGCATCACTGAATCCTTGAAGAGAGTGATCAAAGTTAGGATGAAAATGAAGTGCATAATCAACTATGAACTTTAGATACCTAAGAATTCTTTTAACAGATTGCCAATGAATATCTTTAGGTTGATGCATGAATTTGCTAACTCGGTGTACTGCAAAAGCAATATCGGGACGAGTAAAGCCCAAGTAATGTAAAGCTCCAACCGTGCTTCTATATAGTTGAGGATCTGAGAAATCGCTGCCATCATACTTAGATAAAGCACAAGTGGTACTCATAGGCATTGAACAAGGCTTGGCCTCATGCATGTTCGCACGTTGTAGCAGATCGACTACATACTTACGTTGTGACAAATAAAGGTCATGGCTATCGAACAATGCTTCCACACCGAGAAAATAGGAAAGCTTGCCCAAGTCTTTCACTGGAAAAGCAGAGCCCAGTTTTTGAATAAATATATTAATTTCGTACAAGGATGATCCAGTGATGAGTATATCATCAACGTAAATAAGAATGAAGATAGAAAAGTTAGCCTTGTGAAGAGTGAATAAGGAGTTATCGGCCTTTGATCCAATGAATCCCATTTGCTGCAATTTTTCGATTAATTTGGAAAACCAGGCTCTTGGAGCCTGCTTAAGTCCATATAAGCTTTTCCTTAAACGGCAAACATAATTGGGAAAATCAGGGTGAACATATCCTTGTGGTTGATGCATATAAACCTCTTCATGTAGTATGCGATGTAGAAATGCATTGTGAACGTCTATTTGCTTAATAGGCCATTGCCGTGTAACAGCTAGAGATAAGAGTAACCGTATAATTCCTGGTTTAATCACAGGGCTAAAGGTTTCGGTCTAGTCCACTCCTGCTTGTTGATGATATCCTTTCGCCACCAGTCGTGCTTTAAAACGCTCAATATTCCCATTGGCATGTTTCTTAATTCAAAAGACCCATTTATTGCCAACAAGGTTTGTATTTGGTGTGGGTAAGACAAGATCCCAAGTACCATTTTTTACAAGAGCATTGAACTCAAGATCCATGGCTTCATGCCATTTATGATGCTTAGAGACCTCAGAAAAACATGTAGGTTCTGCAGGACAAGAAACACAATCAATCATTAAACATTGAGGTAGGGGGTATCGGGCTATACCAACATATGGTGCTTTCAGTTTAAGAGAGTTTGTTTGAGATCTTGTCATCATACGGTTTTGCTGCTAGTGTATAACTGGTTCAATGGGTTTGGGAATATTTGGAGATATATTCGGGATGCTATTTCTAGTTCCAGCAACATGACTTGAATTTTGAATGGAATTCCGTTCTGGTATTGGAGCGCCATCTAAGCATAACAATGACAACTGAATATCTGAATTTTCTTGATTTGGTGGAGTGATCTGAGTATTCGGCAATGGATCAGGTGGAAGTATGATAGAACCTGCATTGTTAGCGTGGGTACTCGGTGGACAGAGAAAGGATGGTAGGGAAAATAATTCAGGTTGGAGATTGGCGGAGATTGAAGATTCTTTTTGGTATGGGAAAAAAGAGTCATAAAAAATGACATGGCGCGATACATATATTTTACCCGTGGCTAAATCAAGACATTTGTAGCCCTGGTGTGATCGACTGTAACCAAGAAAAATACAAGTTTTAGAGTGGAAGTCAATTTTATGTTTGTTAAAAGCGCGCAAGTTTGGCCAACAGGCACATCCAAAAACTCGCATGAACAAATAGTTAGGTTTTTTATTGTAAGCCATTTCAAAAGGGGCTTTGAGATTTAAAACTTTGGAAGGAAGACAATTAATAATATAAGTGGCTGTTAAAAAAGCATCTTCCCAATATGGTTTGGGTAAATTTGAATGAGCCAGTAAAGCTAAACCCATTTCAACAATTTGACGTGTCGACGTTCAACCAAACCCATTTGTTCATGTGTGTAAGGATAAGCTAAACGATGTTGAATGCCTAAAGTTTAAAAATATTGATTTAAGCATCTATATTTACCGCCCCAATCAATTTGAATAGCTTGGATTTTTAAATCAAAATGCCTTTCAACATATTGTTGAAATTGAAGGAAGATGGATTCGACATCTGATTTTAATTTTAAAGGAAATATCCAAATAAATTTTGTAAAGGCATCCAAAAGACAAATATAATACCGAGATCCATAGCTAAAAATAACCGAGCTGGGCCCCCAGACAGCGGAATAAATCAATTCAAGAGGTTTTGAAACAAAATGAGTTGAAGCATGAAAAGGTAAATTATGGCTTTTAGCTATCTCACACTCAGGACAAACATGTTGTCTATTATTTGAACCAACAGGTAAATTATTATTATTGAGCACATGCCAAACAGTAATATAGGAAGCGTGACCAAGGCGACGATGCCAGTCTGCAACAGACACCCGTACACCAACAAAGGCAAAAGGAAGACAACGTTGAAGAGATGGAGAGAAGCAGTAAAGGCCATCCGACATGAATCCTTTATGAAGGATGTTCCCCGAGTAATCCTTAAGCAGAAAAAAGAACTGTGAAACTCAAAATAAACATGATTATCTTGAGCAAATTTTTGAATTGAGAGCAATTTTTTTTAAATTGTGGGATGATGAGAATTTTATCAAGAAGAAAAGTAGACGATGAATTAGAAATAGAAGCGGTTCCATATGAGTGATTTTCAAACCTGTACCATCACCAATTTGAATTTGATCATTGCCAGAAAATTCATCAGTTTGGATATTTAGATTACTCATGTTGTTGGTCAGATGATGTGTCGTACCAGTGTCGGGATGCCATTCTTGTTCATGAGACTGCTGTTGAGGTTGGTTGGAGGCTAAGTTGGCTTGTGGATTTGGGTGGGGTGGAGGAGTTTGGAAATGAGGATCAAACCATTTGTAATAGGGGAAAGCTGTGTGGCCTTGTTTGTCACAAAGTTGACACCACAAGTTGCTGGTGGATTGACCACATCCACGGATGTTATTGAATTGAGCACGCCCCTTGCCTCGAGGAGGGAATGAGTGGCCACGACCCCGTCCTTCTGAGAATTGTTGTTTGATGGCAACATTTGCCGAAGCATTTGGCAATGATAGAGGTTGATTGTTATGTTGAATGCGGGCCTCACACGTCAGGAGCATGAAAAACAGATCTTCCATGGTGAGGGAGTCATTTTGGGAAGGATTAGGTTAGACGTGGGTCTTGTTGGCTTTGTGATACCATGTAAAACGACAAAGAAAGTAGTAAAAGATATCTTTCATTGATTTTTAAGTGTATAAAGCAACTATGATTTTATAGAGATCTCTTAGCAACTCTGTTCTTACATATCAGCTATTCGAAAATAAAAAATAATACAGCTACAACGTAAACCAATGATCTAGTGAATCTTTAAATAATTCAAATCTGAACAGCAACGTAAACCAATTCTGGTATGGTGGATCTTTGACTACTTCAACCTGTATCTCCAATACAGCCAAGCAGCTATCACCTCATCATTAAATGTTGCTGATCTATTTGGCAATTCTTCACTCAACCATCAGCACATGGCTTTGAAAGGCAAGATATTCTTGGTATCGAATCGGAGGATTTAGTTCCTTCTCATCCACCTAAGCCTTTTGCCTATCTCTATTATCCGGTTCAATTTCACTTTGATGGGCCCATTTTCCCGACCCGTAAACTAGCTGTCAATCCATTTGCTCTAGCCTAGTCTGCTTTTAATTCGACAATCCCAAGCCCGAATCGTTTTAATTCCAACTCATTATCCACTGCAATGATCAGCCACACTCCCCCAATTGAGAACCCACAAGGGCCGGATCCTTTTTTTCAACAGATAGTTGATAAATTTAATCATCAATCAAGGTAGAATCTCTCGACTGGTTCTACTCATAATCTTTTGTTTCTTTTCTCTCAACTTGGTCATACTTGTCTTGCTCTCAAATTTGTTCACTACCAACCCGATCATCATCTTCAGCCGAATCCACAAGTTCAAAGTGATCCAATGCAAACTAGGGTGACAGCTGAAAACATTAATATGATTCCTAATTTTTTTCCAGCAGAAGTCTTGGGAAAGAGAAAATCTTTATCTAAGGAGAGTGATGGAAGTTCTCATCCACAGAAAAATAAAAATAAAAAGGTTTCTTAACTCATCTCTTGTGATTAAAGATGCAGGTTATCAAAAAAATGAAGGACAAGTGTATTATCTAAACCAGTCTCTTACTTACAGTGAGCAATCTCGACAATTGCAATCTCAGAAAAAAGAAAAAGCTCCAAAAATATTTTCAAAGAAGCGGTCTTTAGAGCTATCTCTAGTTGGTAATAAAATTAAGAATCAAATTTTGAATTTTTTTCCTATAAATCCAATGGATGAGGCGACAGAGTCTAATCTGTTCCCAACATATTCATAAGATTATTAGCTTGGAATTGTAGAGGTATTGCTCGACCTCGTGCAATAAGATCCTTAAGAGCAGTTATCAGGTCTCACAAAGTTGATGTTATCTTTTATCTGAAACTCTTTTGGTTGGTGAAAACTCTAGTGATATTGTGCATAGACTTGGTTTTCAGTCTTTTGTATATATACCTCCTCTAAGGAAATGTGATGGTCTTTTGTTGATTTATTATCAGGATGTGGACTTAGAAGTTGTGTATATGTCTAATAATATTTTGTTTATGTTAGTCTACTCGAATCAGTCTCATTCTCCTTGACTTTTGACTTTAGTTTATTGTCTTGCCTGTTATGATAGAAAACAAGTATTTTGGGATGGTCTTACTAAAATAACTACTGTTTATCTGGGTCATTCTCTAGTTATTGGTGATTTTAATTATGTTCTAACTCAAAGTGAGAAAATTGGTGGTAATCCAGTTGCTCAATCCTCCAATCCTAAAGGTCTTTGCTCATTCATGGAAAAAAATGATTTTATTGACCTAGGTAGTAAAGGTCCTCGTGTCACTTGGAGTAACAATCGCCATGGTCATAACCTTATTAGAGAAAGATTAGATAGGGGTTTGGCAAATCTTTAATGGCTTAGTCTTTTTCCCCAAACCTCGGTCACTACTTTTTTTAGAACCACCTCTGACCATGCTCCCATTTTTCTTAATAAATCGCCATTTACTACTCATCTAAAATCTTTTAAATTTGAGGAATTTTGGATTCGTGATACTTTTAGTTTTGAGGTGGTTAGGCAAGCGTGGTTATCATTCATTGAAAGTTCTCCTCCATTTATTCTTGCTAAAAAGCTTAAACTCATGAAGAAAACTTCGAAGCATTGGAATCTGCATTCTTTTGGTCATATTTAGAACAATCTTCGTATCCTTTCTTCTAAACATCTTTGGCTTCAACAGTAATATAACCCTTCTTTTGATTCTTTATAAGCTAATTTGCAAGAATCGATACACGACCTTCTTACCAAAGAAAATTTTTTTTAGAGACAAAAATCTAGAGCTATCTGACTAACTACTCCTGATCTTAATACTAAATCATGCCACAACCACAATTAGGCATAGAATGAATTCTATTGAATGTCTTAAGATTAGTATAAATAACTAGACTTCTGATCCTGATGTTATTGCTACTATTTTTCAAGATCACTTTAAGAGAATTTATTTTTCTTCAAATCCTCAACTCCCTGAAGATTTGGACTCTTTGTTCCCTCTCAAAATTTCTGATCATGAAAAAAATCTTCTTTGTGCTATACCTATTGAGGATGATATCTTCTCTATTGTTAAGCAACTCTTATCCTTGAAAGCTACTGGTTTTGATGGTTTATTGGTTTCTTTTACAAAACATTTTGAGATATTCTTTGGGATTTGATCTCTACAGTCCAAATTTTTTTCATTAATGGGAAAATGTTGAAAGAGATTAATCATACTAATATTGTTCTAATTCCCATTTTTGACAATCCAAATGAAGTTACTCATTTCCATCTCGTAAGTCTTTCCAATGTATGTTATAAAATCATTGCAAAAATTCTAGTGAATCGGCTTAGGATGGTTTTTCCTAATATTATATCTCCTTGTTAAACTGCTTTTGTCTCTGGACAGCTTATCCAAGAGAATCCTATCCTGACTCACAAGATCTTTCATCATTTGAAGACTAGAAAGGGATCACTGGGTAAAATGACCATTAAAATTGATATGGATAAGACATTTAACTCTATGGAATGGTCTTTCCTCCTTTTCATCCTTCTTCACGCTAGGTTTGACTCTAAATGGATCAACTGAATTAAGGAATGCATCACCACTGTCTCGTATTCTATAGTGATTAATTGGTCTCCACATGGATTTTTTCAACCTTTGCTGGGTCTTAGACAAGGTGATCATCTCTCACCTCTCTTCATTTTGGGAAGTGAAGTTCTCTCTCATCTTCTGAATAAATATGAGAATCTCAATCTTCTAACAAGTCTAAAAATCTCAAGGAATAGTCTTTCCATTACTCATATTTTTTTTCGCTGTAACCTGTTTTTATTTGGCACTGCGGATTCCTCCACTGCCCAAGCATTTTTTGATTGTATAAACATGTATAATTCTTGGTCTGGTCAAAGTATTCATAAGCATAAATCAGCTATTCATTTGAGCAATAATACTCTTTCGGGTGTAATAGTAAACATCAAGTCCCATTTCCATTTTAAAGCCACGCCCCTGAACACCAAATACCTTGGATTACCTCTTTTTAGAGGAAGAGATTCAAAATATTTGTTCAATTCTATAATTGAAAAAATTCATATTAAACTCCAAGGTTAGAAGGCGAAACTCCTGTCGTAAATTTCCATAACTATTCTAATTAGGTTTGTTAGTGCCATTCCAAGTTATACCATGGCTACTATTTCTTTTCCTAAGTATGTGACTCATCATCTTGATTTTCTGTTTCGACGTTTTTGGTGGGGTATTGATGAAAATCATAAAAAAAAATTACCCAAAAATCCTGGAAAGATATTTGCATTCCAAAGTCTATGGGAGGTTTGGATCTGAAGCATATGTCTTTCTTTAATTATGTTCTTTTGTCTAAATTTTCTTGGAATTTCTTCATCAGTGAAAATAGTCTTTGGAAAGAGTGTGTGTCCAAGAAATATCTCATTTCTACATCTTTTCTTAATGTCACTCCAAAATCTACTTATTCTAGATTTTGAAAGTCTATTCTTAAGCAGATGGATTCTCTTCGCTCTAGTTATTGCTTCCAGATTATCAATGGTGTCAATATAAAAATTTGGAATGATCCTTGGATTCCAACCATCTCTTCCCATCGGCCTCAGCCAAATCTTGATAATATGTACATTGACTATTTCACTACTGTTTTTGAGCTTATCCTTGAGGAATTTCGAAGATGGAGTACTTTACTCTTAGATACTCTTTTTTCCCCATCTTCTGTGAGAGTGATCCAGAAAATTCTTCTTGTCACCCATAATTTTCACTCCACGCCTGATAAGATCAAGTGGCTTTATCACTTTTTAAGAAATTTTTTTGTCAAATTTGCCTATGCTGCTTTGGTTCACGCTCAAGAATCTTCTCTCTCCTTAAATCATAATTTCAGGTGAAAAAATCTTTGGAAGCTTAAATTACAAGATAGACTCAAACTGTTTTTGTGAAAAGTTTCAAATGATATTCTTCCTACTAAAAATCTCCTTAAAAGATTTCTTTCCTTGAATGATGGTCAAATTAAATGTCCTCTTTGCTCCACTATCTCGAAAGATCTTCAACATTTGTTTCTTAAATGTGTGTATTCGAGAATTGTTTGGAAAACCTCTCAATGTCTGATTGATATTTATGTTTTTGCTACTCAACCTATTACTACTTGGGTCAATAATTTCATTAATCCTAATTTTTGTTTGAAAATTCTTGAGTTTGAGCAACATAATTTTTAAATTTTTATTGTCATTGTCATGGATTCTCTTTGATTTGTTAGAAACAAAATCATGAGCAAGTTTAGATCAATCCAAGTTTTTTTGTCAACCATGCCAACAAAAGATTTCAAAAACAAAAGCATGTACGGACAACGAAGATGAACACATTAGAGCAAAATGTGAATTCCCCGCTGGACCAACCTGAAGATAAGATCGTATTCTTTAACGTAGCAGTGAGAGATAATTGTATCTTTATCTCAGCTATATGTCATGATGTTTAGGGAGCTATCTTTTTTATAAAAACAGATTTCATTCATAATATTCAATCATATATAAGAAAGCTTCTGCGATTCTATTGGCTATTTAGGAAGCTAGAAAAAGGAATTTTGGTCCTATAGTGTTGGAAGGTAATTCACAAGTGGTAATCAATGCTATTTAAACCTCCTCAGCAAACCAAAACCAAATAATGGATCCTGTAGTAACTGACATTATTTATTTATTGAACGAATTCACTTTTTGTAAAACGAGAAAAATTCACCAACTTCAAAATTAATGTGCATACTCATTAGCGCAATTGGCATCCTCAAAACAAGCCCTTATTGTATCTCCCAACATCTTGTACCACTATCCCTACTCAATTTTCATAGTGGCGAGAATCTCCCTTGCAATATATATTATAATTATTAAAACTTTTCTAGATATTTGTAATAGGTTTTCTTGTTTATTAATAAATATTTATTTGTTCAAAAAAAAAAAGAACTAAAAATATGGCTATGCAAGGCACTGCCATCCTAGCATCAATTCCAGGTCACCCGTTTAAATAAGATATGGTGGGATAGAAATTTTCTTTATTTGACTTGGAATTAAACTTATTTTCAGAAATAAAATAATTAGATTTTTTTATAAAATATATACTAATGATCTGAATGCCAATGCAAAAAAAAAATAATAATAAAGTTTTATTTGAATTTAAAGATAAAATAAGATGAGATAAGTTTATTGTTTAATATTATTATTATTTAAAAAAATTAAATTATGATTTAAAAAATATATATTGAAATTTTAAAAAATATATATATATATATTAGAATTTATATTTTATATAAAAAATTAAAATAAATTAAAATAAGTTAAAAAAAATTTTAAATCCAAACGGGCTGAAATTATTGTCCTTATTCGTTGGCTTAGGATAAGAGTCCCCCGTACTGCGATCCCACCCGACATTGCGAATTTATACGACGGCGCCCGCATACATTGGGATTTCATGGATATCGTGTTTCGCATTAAAAGCGGTGATTACGTAGTTCAGCTGTCAACCACCATTTCCTTTTTTTAATGTCATTTAAGAGCTGTCTGTCAGTCAAGTCAAGAAAACGGGACGGTTAGAACTTTGGCCTCGTTCGTCTCTCTCTTCTCACTCTTTTTTCTTTTTGAATAATAATAAGATTATTTCTCATTTCTCATTTTTTTATTTTTTATCTTTTAATATTTTTTACTTAATAATTAAGAAATAAATTAAGAAATAAATAATTAAAAAATAAAAAAACTATCCTTACTTTTTTTTTTTAAATTCGCTCCTCACCTGATTTGGTGTAATGGTTACGTACTGAGTTGGGTTACCGTTGTACCAAAAATATTTATTGCTCGGATTATGATTGATTAGAAAGTTGATTTATAATTTATAATTATTTTAATTAAGATATTTTATTAAATTTTTAAAAAAGTAAAAAATTAATTTCTTAAATAAAAAACTAAAATAGATTTTTCATTTTGAAATTTATAAAAATTATAATGATTAAATAAATAATTAAAAATTAAAAAATATTTTATATTTGAGTGATATTAATTTAAAAAGAAAATTATGAACTTTTTTAAGAATTTAACACTTCATCTGATTTACCAACTTAAGATATCATATTATCCTTCCATATCGTATATGTAAAGATGTTTACTTATATAAATATATATATAATTTTGTTCTTTATAATTATAAAAATTTATGTTATAGCCATGATGTATCTTTATACCTACTGTAGGATCAGTTTTATCTAAAAAATATGTATTAAATTTAAATATTTCAGTTTAAGTAAAAAGTAGCATCATATTTATTTGTTTCTGTATATTTTCATGAAAAAAAAAACCGGCTGAGTGGAATTAGGAGAATATAGAAAAGGTTGGCTGATCTACCGGCGCTGGGAGCTCTTATTAGTGTATTTTTTTTAATACTTGAGCCCGGCCAGAGTAATCATGATTTGTTTAAAAACAGCACATTTAACTTCTTTTATTTATATTTATAGAAGACTTCCTTTCAAGTCTAAATACAAGCCATATAACGAGTCGACAGCTAGTGCTTGATATTTTTGGGATCAGAGAAACAATAACTTGAGTTATTTAATTAAATAGGTAAGGCCCTTAATCTTAGTTATTCTTTATTTTGTTTTGAATTCGTATTAAATCTAAGAGTCTCGAAATTGAAATTGTTAGTAGATGTTATGTGAATGTTAGGTTCAAATAATGTTAAATCAAGCTTGATTCATATATATGTATATAGATATATATTTATATTATACAGGAAATATATTTTAAATTTTTAAAATTAACAAAATCTAAGGGATACAAAATTTATTTTAGAAATTCAACACCGACCTCGTTTAATACTTTTACAAAACTTCTCAACTCAACTTATGTTATTTCATGATCTAATTATTACAATTTTTTTAAATTTATATATAAAATAAAATAAATATTAATTCAATTTTGTTTAAAATTTTAAAACAAAAAAAACTATTAAAAACATATTTTTTAATAATATTATATTCAACTTTATCTTTTATTTAAACTCATCTCTTATATGAAAATAAATAAAATCTAAATTACAAAAATTTTAAAAGTCAATGATTAGTTTTTAATTATATCGAAAGAAAAAATTTAGTCAACTCATTGCAAAAAAATTATATATTTGTAATTAATTATTTTTTATTAAAATAATTATTTTTTTATTAAAATTAATTTATTTTAATCATAAATAATCATCATGCTTATAAATAATATTTTATTATAAATATTTATTTTTCTTAAAATGCTCCATACCTAATATAACTGATCTGATCTCCTGATCGTCAGCTTATAAAAAGGGCAACTGACCTTAGAAGAAACAAACCGCACAGGTAGGGTAGATAGCATGCTCCTACGATCCCAAGTCTCAATACTTATCACAACCTCAATCGGACCATCTCAGATTCTCAGCAAAAGAAAGTAACTTCCGGCCGGGAATCAGCTCCACACATCTACGTACCTTTAATCCTCAAAGTCTCTTCATAATCATGGTATGACTACCTCTCCCTCCTCTCTTTCTTAAACGCGAGTACATTTTATATATATGATGAAAAGTAGCACGATATATATATATATACCCATATATATCATGTCGATCTATGTTTTGCATTACATCATGACCATCCGTCAACTTAATTAGCTTCTAGCTAGCTAGGGCTTTTGTGTTCTAGCTTTGAAAAAATTCGCTCAGAATCCTTTTCTATGATGTTTCCAAGTGGCTGTTCTCCGGCATTTGTAAGCGGTTTCTGCCGGTAAAAGCACTTTGCCGGCCATTACTTGGTTGAATTATGAATATGCTAGCTAGATTGATCATATAGACACGGCTAGATTCTATTTCTATATATATACGTACGTTGATCGATCTGATGGAGTGGAACGGCAGAATTAAGCCAGCTTTCAAAACGGAAGTTTTTTAAATATTTTTTAATTATTTTTTTACATATTTTATTATTATTATTATTTTTTTTTTACCTACTTTTTATTATTATTTATGAACACTCTCAAACATTTTTTAACATTCAAATCCAAACACGACCTCAAGCTCGACATGACTCTCTTGCCGGACTGCCTAATCTTCTTGAATAATTTTAAAGAGTGTCGGTTTTAGAGAGTCGAGAGATAATCGATTTTAGTTTTAAATGTTTTTTCTTATTTTCAACTTTGTTTTAAATTTTTATATTAAAAATAAATCAATAGAATTCGTTAAATTTATGAAAATAAGGATGAAAATAAAGAAAATAAATTAAATCTTATTTTTAATTTTTATATCAAAAATAAATTATTAAATTTATTAAATCTATAAAATTAAAATTAAAATTAAAGAAAAAAAATTAAAATTAACTTAAATTAAAATTAACTTTCTTTCATCTCTCTAAAATTAACTCTCCCTAAGATTATTGATTATAACTGTGAGTGGATATGATGCTGCGCTCGTCTAATACAGCTCATTTTCTTTTTTACCTGACACCCTTTAGCGCTAAGATACGACAGCATTGCAGATTGAGGGTGTCGTAGAATCCCGCGTGCATACCTAATAATGAGTAGTGTCATTTAGGGCAGGTTTGTTTTATCCTAATCAGTTTTATTATTTATAATTTATTTTATTATTATTTATAATCCATCTCATCCTATTTTTTTTTTAATCGAAACGGAGCTTATCACCATATATATTTGAAAAATAATTAAGAGCAACCACATTCAAGTACACACACTTATATGAACAGTAGCATGATCAGTAACATGCTATTGTTCATGTAAGTGTGTGTGGTTGAGTGTGGTTGCTCTATAGTGTTGCTCTATATATTTTTGTCGATCATTCCTTTTCCAATAAAATCATTGCAGTCTGACTTGGTCGTTCATTAAAACTAGTTCATGATCTGATCTAATGAAACAATATATATATATAGAACAGTATGAATAAATAAATGAATTAACATTGAAAATCATGAATACTACACTCAGGAAGAGCTACGTTGGACAGGTGGTCATGGCCTCTCAAAAATTAAAAAAAAAATGATTATTTATGATTTAATAAAATAATATTAATTTAATCTTATTGATTTCCTTTTTAAAAATTATTTTAGTTTTCTTACAAAATTTAATCTGATTTAAAAAATAAAATATATCTTATTATTAGATATGAATATTTTTATATTATTTTAATAATATAGATTGTTATTGACCTATTATATATATTTTTAATTAATAAATTAAAAAAATTGTATTAATACAATATATCATCATGGTGTAAAAGATCCGATCCAAAGTTTAATTTGTTCGTCTGCCTTGCTAGCTAGCTATATCAATCATGCTTTTGTATGACAATCACAAATTGTTTTTTATCTTTTGCCCAATCCTATTCAGTACACTACGTGCTCCTTTTGATCTGACGTACGTTGTTTGTGTGTTCATTTTGTTGTTTTATCTCCGGATCGCACTTTTTCTTAATGGGCATTTATACGCACAATAAATTTATCTAATATATTTTATAATAATATTATAAAATAAGAGCATTTGTATAAAATAATATTTTTTTTATAAATTGTTTTATAAAATTATTCTCTATTTAATTTATTATTGTAAAATTTATTATAAAAATATTGTATAAATATCATTTTTCTTTCCTAATTTGGTGATCTTTCTTTAGTTTCCTCGAAAAAGGTCTTCGATCTTTATAATCAGCAATATATAAAATTTAGATCGAGAGTCAAAATTTAGATGGGCTGACCAGAAGAATAAATATTAATTTTCTTGACGAAGACTGATCGAAACCATGGGGACCAAAAGAAGAGGAGGATCTGGATGGCAGATGAGAAAAGATTTTTTTTGAGTATTAAGAACATTAGTATTAGATGCATCAATTTTTTTTTTAAATATAATTTTGTATATATATTAAAAAAATTTAATAATATTTGTTCAAAAATTAGAAAAAAAAAGTAAAAAAATATAATAAAAGTACTTTTTAAATTTAAAAGTAAATAGCAAATTCAAAATTTTCTTTAAATTTAAAGAAAATTTTGAATTTACTATTATTTTTGAAGATAAAAAATATTTTTATTATTTTTTAATTTTTTTCTCTCTACTTTTAATTAAATAAGATTAAATTTTTTTAATATAGATGTAAATTTGTACTTTTTAAAAGAAAATTTTAATAAATCTAAAGCTAATGCTCTAATATAAATTATTTGTTTTGTTAGCCCTTTGTCGAAGACGATATTTTTTGCGTTACCTTGGATGGTTTAAAAATTAAATCTAATGATTATAATTTAGATAATATAATTTATTTTAAATCTATATTAAATTATTAAAATTCAAATAATTTCGTTGAAATAAATAGTAAAATTAAAATATTTGTCAAAAATAGCCAATCTGTTATAAGAAAGGCTGAATTATTATTTTATTCATATTTTTCATTTTCTTTCTTACTTTATTTTCTCTTTTTTTTTTTCTAGTTTAATTTCTTTCACTCATAATTTAATTCAAATATAATTATTAATTAATATATAATAAATAAAATAGTCAAATATAATAAAATTAATTTAATGATTATAAATAATTAAATATTTTTTTAATTATTAATTACTTATTATTACGTATTTTTGTAAATAAATAATCTAATATAAAGATTTGATGTAAATAGTTAAAATCAAATCTTAATTATATTATTTTATTATTATATTTTGAAAATATAGTTATTTCAATGGAAGTATTATATAAATGGAATTGTCAAAAGACAAAATTTAAGTTATATTGATTGAAATTGTATTTTAATAATGACAAATCCAATGAGAGTTGTTAGGTGCACATGAATTTTTTTGAGTTTAGTAAGTACTATTTACCATGTGTTGGTAGGATTTATAGTTAATATCTTTTAGAAATGCATATTAATTTTTTTTGCAATTTTTTTTATCATAATTTTAAAAAAAATAATATTTATAATTATGAAGTGTATAAGTTTAGCATACTCCACACTTTACTTTTTAGGTTGATTTAGAGATGAGATGAGTTGAAATAAGTATAATTTATTTATTATTATTATTATTATTTTGAAATTTAAAAAAATTGAATTTAGATTTGTAAAATGTGTATTGGAATTTGAAAAATGTGTATAGAAATTTATGTTTGATATAAAAAATTAAAAAAATATAATAATAAATTGATATGAATCTCGAATCCAAACATGACTTAAAGGGAGAGCCATTACTTGTGCAGACAGGCTAACTTTATGTTTGAAAGTGTAAATCATCTTATCTCATCTCATGATTTCACATAATTTTATTATGAAATATAACTCAAATACAAATACTTTTTTTTTTTAAATCTAAAATTTTCATCTAATTATTATTTAATTATTACATTTTTTCAAATAAAACATAAAAAATAATACAAAAACTTTTAAATTTTAAAACACAAAAGTATATTAAAGAAGTATATTTTAATAATATTTTAATTTTATAATATTTTTATTCAAATTTTCTCACTCATTTTTCAAAACTTAATAAAATATTATAATAATTTTATTACTATTTACTATTTTCAAGTATCTCCTAAAACTATATATTACATTATTCTACTTTTAGTGGTTACGTACGTGATGTGGCCCCCGAGCACGAGTACAAAAAAAAAAATGAAAAATGAAACAATAACAAATGTAAAACAATTCATTTCCAACTAAATGTTAAAAAATAAATTTTTTTCATCTATTTTAAACGGTTGTTATGATAGCATTTTTGAATTAAAGTGAAATAATAAATTTAATATAAAATAATTAATACACTGTAGAGTAGTTGACGTTGTGTCATTTTCACTGTCCGTGGTTAAAAGTGGCTATATAATGCGTGAACCGTGGCATTAAATAAATGTAGGAGCAGCAACTGACCCAATTGCAGGAGGACCGTTAGCTCTCATCAAAGGCTTGGTTTATTTTTATAGATAAAATAATATAAAATAAATTAAAAATTAAATAAAATATTATTATAATATATATTTTTAATATTATATTTATTTTAAAATTTAAAATTTTGTTTTGAAATTTAAAAATTTTGTTTGGAAATTTGAAAAATTAAATTGTTTATTTTATTTTTAAAAAAAATTTAGAAAATTAATAATAATGAGATGAAATGAGATAAAATTATTTGTAAAAACAAACAAAAAAAATTCAAAAAATAAAATAAAACAATTTTTTATTGTTCATTTTTATATATTATATTACGTTATATTTAATTCAATTTTTTAAAAACTTTATATTAATTAAATTATTTATTTTTTATAATGTATAATGTGAAGACGATGAGTATAATATTTTAAAATAAAATGTTATAAAATAAGGAAAAAGTACATGTGACACTTGCTTCCAAATTTTAAAGAGTAATGCTACGTACAATTGTGAAGTGCATAAAGTCGCATAACTACTTTGAAAATGAGTAGGATCTACTCTTTAAAAATTTTTTTTATTTATTTTTTATTTTTTATGTGAGTTTTATATTTTCTTCATTTTTTTAAAATGATTGCACAGTAATTATCTAATTCATAATTGCATAAATCTTTTCTCAATTTAAAAAGTAAATTGTTGTGTATTTCTGAACTTTTCGAAACAACCGCATTAACTCGAGAGCAAATTGAAGTCCCAAAATATTTCTAAACTTTTAAAGTGATTGCACAGTAATTAACCAATTCATAGTTGCATAATTTTTTTTTAATTTAAAAAGTAAATTGTTGTGTATTTCTGAACTTTTCGGAACAGCAACCGCATTAACTCGAAAGCAAATTGAAGTCCCAAAATATCTTTCGTGTATTTATGGTTTTGGGTTTTTCATTTTTGAATTTCTCCTTTGTATTTAAAAACAAGAAAAATTAAAAGGAAAAAACTCTAGGTCGAATAAGTGTAAAAATGAATTTTTCACCGATCTATAATAATGTGTCACGTAGACATTCCATGAAAAAGTGAGATAAGAATTCGTGCACCGAATCATACCGCCTCGAGTCCTCGCTCACTCTCTCTCTCTTGTTTCCTTCCCGAATTGATTCTAGCCCTAGCCGAGCCCCCACTTGCATTCCTTTCACCCAATTCAATCCAGTAGATTACTGCAAGCATCAAGGTGTGCATTTTTTCTTGATCTGTAAGAAATTATACATTAAAAGCAAGAAAATATCACACTGCGAAATTTGAAAGAAAATTGTATGGACAATTGCTACACAACTTATACATTTTTCTACTGGAATTTTAAAGTACTTGGAATATTTTTCTTAAACAAACTAGATTTTAAAAATCTCTCAATGGCAAAACCCAATCTAATTCAGTCAATAGGTGGCTTCCATGGTTAACATCTTTGAAACGTGCTAAAATTTGCTGAGATGACGAGCTCAAGTAGTTATTCTTCTTCTAAAATATGAGTTGCCACTCTTCCGATTTCTATCCTGAAGAACAAAGTCAACGACCCTTCTCACATTCTACAAATCGCCCAGTTCGATGGCCCTCGACCTGCGTTCCAATTTATTTTTACAAGCAGTCCATCGTGGGTTTTGTCGTTCTGTCATGGGTTGAAGGTGGAGGGCCGTTGAACTAGGTGAAGGAAAGCAAGTGGAGGCTAGGTTAGGGCTCGAAAAGGAAGATCGAGTACCATAAAGAGAGGGAGAGGAAGAGGGAGGATAATTTGGTGCACTCACACTCACCTCATTTTTTTCATAAAATGCCTAAGTGATATGTTACTATTTGTCGGTGGAAAACTCATTTTTCCACCCATCTGGCTCTGAGTACCACCCAAAATTAAAATGACATCATATATTCAAAAATGTCTTTCTTCTTTTTCTTCTATTTTTGGGTATATCTTTGTTTTGTGCTGTAATGTGAAGCCAAGTACATATTTTCATGTTTTCAAGAAATTTCCTTTTATACCATATAAGAGCACTTTTATTAGATTGTCTAAAGTTAAATGATAATTTTATCCATTGTGAATAGTATTTTAATTTTTGGTCATTCTATTTATATAAGTTCTTACACTGAAATAATTGTTTTTTCATTATATAATATTAAAATAAAATAACAATAATTTGGCTTTTGTTATTCACATCAAATTTTCATAATGAATCTGAGTAATGTTAGGGACAAACGTAAACTAATATGATATGTTAAACAAACGCCGGATAATAATTTCCTTCAGTTTCGGATCTATTTCTTCATTCCTCAATTCACAGATATTGTGCAGCACAAAGCAGGCACCACATGTTATCAGTTGGCGTTTGTCCATGGCATTTGTCCCTAACATTTTTTATTAATTTATTCATTTATGAAAATATATAGTAATGAGTAATTAATAATTAAAAAATATTTAATTATTTGCAATTATTAATTTATTTTATCATATTTTACTATTCTGCCTATTATATCTTAATTAATAAATATATTTTAATTAGATAATGAGTTAATAAAATTTATTAGTAATCCTATTCTATTTTTTTGTATAAGTGTAATCTTATTCTATTTAAATTAAATTACTAATAAGAGTTTGGCAAGAGAGAGAAATTAATAAAAAAAAATTAATTAGTAATTACATCTATGTGATGAGGAAGAAAAGAAAGAAACTAAAAAAATAAGAGTTTGGTAATTGGTTTGAGGTTGCCAAATTTAGGTTCATTAAGGTCAAAATATATGAGTTTTAGATAATTCAATATGGGTTTCTTTTAAGCTAATGGCTAAATTCTCATTAAATTTAACTTTTAGACAATCTAATAAGAGTGTTTTAAAGTAGGCTACTTTCCTTAGATGATTTGCAAACACTAAACATATATAATAAGGGCCTCCAATCAAAATAATAATAACAAAATAATTTCGATTAAGATATTTTTATAGGATCTTGAAAAATAAGAGTGGAAAAATTAAATTAAAATATTCTAAAATTAACAAATTATTTACATATAATTTTTAATATGATATTTGTTTTAAGGTTTATAAAACATATATTGATTTTTTTGTTTAGCTAATAATTAAGTAATGATTATAAAAAATTTAAAATTTAAAAATATTTTATATTTGAATGATGTTTAAAAAGAAATTATATTTGCAGTCGTGAATACGCAGACGTAATGCAATTGCTTTAAAAAATATTGAATAAATTCGAGATCTACATTAAAAGAATTAATATGTTAATAGTAAATTTTATTATTTTTTAAAATAATTGTATAATGCATAACCACTATATGTAACTTTACTCTTGATAATAAAATTAAAAAAAAATTATAGATCAATAATTAGTTTGAAATGATTGAATTGTGTTGAACACCAAACACACCGATCTCCAATGTTTAGGGGTGTAAATTTAAACTCAAAAACTGGTCCACATTGAACCGAATCGGATTAGAAATTTCGATGTTGGATCGTTTAAGTTCGATGTTGGATCGTTTAAGTTCGATATTGATTTCATAAATTGAAAAACCGGATAATATAGGCCCGGTTCCAGTTCCGTCCATTTTAAGATCGGACCGAACATGTTCTATTTACTTTTTTAATTTTTAATTATTTTTTTAGTATTATTATATAATATGTTTTATGCTATATATAATAATATAAATTATAATTAGATATGAGATATTGTAGATTTTTTATAGAATAGTTTTTTTTTTAATTTTATAACAAATTTTCTAATGTAGATTTTTTTTATTACAAATTTTGTTAAAACATATTTTTTTATAAAACTGTTTTTTATTTTATAGTAATTTTTTTTAATGTAGTTTTTATTTTTATTTTTATTTTTTATATATAATAGAATTTTTTACTAAAACAAATTGTGTAATGGATTACAATCTTTTTACTGAAACAAAATTTTTAAGTTAGTTTTTTTTCTTAATTTTATTTTTAAATATATTAGTTTTTATAAATTTACATTTTATTAAAATTGAAAAATCAGATCAAAACTGATAAAATCAATATTATTGGTTTTTTAAAATAATCAAAGCGTAATTAATTTTAAGAAATATAAAATTGATGATACGAATTCGATTTTTAATTTTGTTTAAGATCGAACCAAACCAGATTCATTACTCCTCTACCAGTGTCCACTTCCGCTTTGAACTAAACTAACTCTCAGTGAAAGGATGAGCAAAGTTCGAATGATATGGGAAGAAGGCCTTGGACAAAAAGCGAAGGATCCGAGAAAGAGTGAAGGAAATGAAAGAGAAAGGGAGGGTGCTTTGAGACATTAAAAGAGGGGGGTGGAAGTGAAAATAGGGTTTCCATTGTAGTTGAATGATAAAAAAAAAACTGAAAAGGAGTTTTTTCTTCTTTTTTTTTTAATCTTTTTGGTAAGAAAAATTTATTATCGATGTGTAAGTGGTGGGAAATGTTGCAATGTGTTGCAGGTCACCGAAGGGAAGAGGGAGAATAGAATTGTTCTGACGAAACCAGCGAGCTTAGAGGGGGAATCGGATGCTGATTACACAACTCCTAATCCTCTCCAACTTATTTTGAGTCTCTTTAAAAATGTGAGGCCAGGATCAGATCTCTCACGCTTTCAGGTAAGTAAGTCTCTTCTACGTTGTATATTTATGAGAAATGATGTTAGCAAATTTGGGGGTGTGAAAGTAAAATGCACTCATTTGAATATAGAAAAAATTCTTATTGCAGTCTTGAGTAGAGAGGAAGATTGTATTGAAGTCCCATTGATAAATTGATAAATGAGGCTAAAAAATATATATTTTAAAAAGATATGATTATAATTTCAAAATTTATTTATATTAAAATTGTATTACATGAAAGAACACGTCGCCTTGTTGGAAACTTAAGGATGACTTATGTGTCACACCTTTTAAAATATATTATATATATTTATTGATTTTAAGAGTTTTATATTTATATCAAAATTCTGGGTAATTAAAAAATAAAGGTACTACTCATTTAAATAATAAGAGGTTACATTTCTTGATGGAAGGAAACAATGCCTAGTGGAAGGTAGGTGTGACAATATGTGACACGGCACGATAAAAACGGGTGAGCTTTAGCCTTAACGGGTTTTGGATCAAATCGTGCCAACTCCTTAAAACATGATTTGATAACGGGTCAAACCCTTTAAGACACGTTAAGAAATTTGAAATTACTTTTTATACCCTTGATCTAAATTTCAAAAAATCATAATTTCAAATTAGTTTTATACTTTTAGACACTTAACTATCTCATTTAATGCTTATTAAAAAGTCATTAACGAGTTAACCCATTGTTATTTAATATGTTTGAGTTATAATTTTAATATTTTACAATACGTGGATCATATTTATATATTTATCATATTTTATAGCGTACTACATATTGAATTATAATTTTAAGATTAGTATTTGTAATTAATTTTTTATATTTTATAACTATTATTTAAGTTTTAATATTTGTATACAATTAATTAGGTTAAACTCAAACGGGTCATATCGTGTTGTGTCGTTCGTGTCATATAGTGTTAAAGGTTTTAACGGGTCGTGTCGTGTCAACCCGTTATATAAACGGGTCGTGTTCGTGTTGACCCTTTAAGTATTATGTACACATTCTGATACGACATGAATACGATTCGTTGACACGTTTTGACATCCCTAGTAGAAGGGATTTTGGTCTATCTATAATTTATAAATAACGCTTATGATTCTCCATTAGTCACATTCATCAACGTAAAAAAAGATAGACTAAAAATATTTCTCCAATACTCTCCATATTTTAATTTGTGAGGATTCACAATAAAAAAGCAATCGATTCTTACGCATACTCTCCATAAGTGTTTTGACAATTTTTTTATTATGATATGTTCTCCCAAATTTTAATTATAATAGTGGTATCAAAACAAACTCTTGTGTCATATTATTTAGTATGGATTTTGATTGCTATGTGAATATTTATTAGAGATCTACATTCAAAATTTTAAACTCGATTGCAGAATAACTTACGTTTGATTCCAAAAATCTTGCATGAGACTTGAATCCTGGATGTTTGAATGGTCACAGATTTGCACGTCTAAATCAGTCTTAACCTTCATTTTTATTTCATTTTTAAATACGAAGCGGTCGCCGGTGATGAAATGGTGCATTTCGCATAATGAAATGTTTTCAACCGTGTTCATCTTTCCAGTTTTTTCAAAGTCCTCATACTTGTGTACCAACTCAAAAATATTTATAGCAGTGATGATTTTAAATAATAAAGCGGGTTTCATTCTTTTGTAAAAGCGTTTGTCATTTATCTGGCATGACATGAAATCATCCAGCCATCTGATTCATTTTTGAAACGGTTTCATCACTTTTTGTATAACCACTACGTTGATGGTTTGAACTTTTATTGCATTAATTGATTTGTTGAGTTTCAATGCTCGTAAGCATTAATGTCAATGGCATTGATGGTTATATATATAATGTAATTTTGGATGCCTGGATGTAGCGTGTATATATCTTCTATATATATAATTTGACTATGAAACAGAATTTGTTGGTTTAACGTTCGTCCGTTAAATTTCTTTATTTTTCTATTAACTTGCCGTCTATATTGATTGTCTCGGTTTTCTTGGCATTTGGTTAATTTATTTCCCACTCTGTAACTTCCGTATGCATGCACCAAAAATTCCCTCATTCATGTATGGTAGGCGACGTTCCCCGATTTAATCTTGGTTTTCGATTCATAATTGGCCATTTAATACGGTTGCAATATATATGCTACTCGTATTATCAAGTTACGGCCAGCTGAGATAAAAAAAAAAAAGTCAACCAACCACGAGATTCACCTAATGCCGAGTCCCTCATGCACGACGGAAACATCTCAGCCTGATCAACACCATGATTCGCCCTGAATCACCACCGCAAACATCTCCTATACCCACTACCCAAGTTCATAGCAACACCTCTGTTTTAGTGACCTGAAAACAGAGCAGCCACGTTAGCCACTATGGATGTAAATCTCCACCACAACTACCCAGAAATCTCCTCGACGGAACCCCATGGTGTTGCAACAAAACAGAATATTTTTCCCCTGTGAGTAACAAAGCCACCACGAGTCAGCCCCTACTGTGCACTAACTCCTCGTATATCAAGCCGCAAGCCTCTGTTTTCAGCCACCCGAAATAGAGGAATGTTTTTCTGCATGTCGACCATGATTTTGGGCCACCCCTCAACCACCACAGACAGCGTCGCCGGACACTCTAAGCTGATCCAGGTCGGCCATGACCACCTCTCGATAAGCTCAGCAAGCCATGCTCCATCTTCTCATCTCTTCTCGTTTCGCACCACTCTTGGACTCGCCCTCACATTATTCTCTCTCTCTCTCTCTCTCTCTCTCTGCTCTCCACCGTTGCTCGCACCACGCTATTGCCATCCAACTCTACTCAAAACTAAGTTGTCCCTGCTGTCGGATCCATGGTGAATGTTCAAACACTCTCTTTTTCGGTGCGTTACCTCCCCATGGTTGATACGTTTGTGTTTTGAGAGTTCTGGAAAACAATAAAAATACGTGGCTGCCCTTTTTGAGTTAAATTACGTGTCATTAATATTTGTTTTAAATTACGTTAATGGCCTTAGTGTTTATTGACAGATTGTACTTGGAGCTAATGGCCTTAGTGTTTATGTTTGTGTTTTAAGTTATTTTTGAAAGGATATTTAAGACTTGTATCCGATCGGCTGGAATATTGGCATATTGAGTTTGGTTTTAGTATTCAGGAAATAATAATATTTATACAATCATGAATTGAGTAATCATTACGTAATTTTATATACCTCACGATTATATGTAATATTATTCATAAAAAAATACTATAATATGTTAAGTGTCTATAATATGTTAAGTGTGGTTTATTAAATAAATATGTGAGTTCAGATTTTATTTTACAAAAACTTTTTCTTGTAGAAAATGTTTAAGGTCTTAAATTATATTATTAGATATTAATTCTTACAATTTCCTAACTCCAAAATGGGGCATAAGCTTAGCTTGTATGGTTTATATGTATTATTAATTTATTTTCTTCTAGGTAAACATGTTTTGCATGTTATCCTCTAGTAGTATATATATACACATAGAATAATCCTATAAGTGTCAGTTTAATATATATATTACTTTCGGTTTCGGCTTGTGCCATCTTAATGATTGAGTATCTGATGATATAATATCATTATAGATGAATTTATTGTCATGTTGTCGTGATTTTATTTATCGGTAATGTTGGAGATCGGTCGGGTTGTCGCCAGCGTCAAAAGCAGTCTAATAATAATTGGACTACTTTTTGACAATAAATACAATAAAAAAATACAATAGAAAATATAATAAAAAGTACAATAAAAATATAATAAAAAGCACAATAAAAATATGATAAAAAACACAATAAAAAAATAAAATAAAAATGAATTTTAGGGAGATTCAGCTCTTAGTCGAACGGAGCTGCCGGCGGTGGTAGGCACGGACCTATTTCGGATTTAAGGCCACTGGGACTTCGTCGGAGGTTGCCGTAAGTCGCCATCGTAGGAGTGGACTCGCTTGAGCCCACCGGTCCTAATGGTACCGACGGTATTGCCCACCGCCGCCCCCGACGGCGGGCTGCTTTTAATGGGGGGTCGGTCCCCCATCTTTTTCCTTTATTTATTTATTTGTGATGCCATATTAGAATTAATATTATTATGTATTGAGAATAGTTACAACATCTCAAGCCAAATAATATTTTAATATATTTGATTGTATGATTTTATAATGGCATTTTAAATTACAATTAAATTATTATAATAATTACTTAGTCCTACAGGGAGGTAATTATTATAAAATGTGATGATTTAATTGCAATAAGATATAGTTATTGTTTGATTCAAAGTATTGATATATGTTCTTGGTTATATTATTAAGGATTTATTGATGATTTTGGGATAAGTATGAGTAATGTTCCTCGAAAGATAGAGTAAGATATAAGGAATTGATTACATCCATGCATGAAAAAGAAATGATTGTCATTCAAAGAAATGAATCTGATAACCTTGAAACTCAATCAATTCAAGAACCACTACCACCTAATGAGAAACATATCAACTTTGACTCTACAATCAAGCATCCATATAATATGGATGAAACTGTAGAATTAAGAAGATCTTCCAATACAAGAAAGCCTACTATTTTTAATTATTATTATGTATACTTATTAGAGTCCGATTTTAATGTAGAACCTAAAAATGATCACATTTCATTTTGACATGTCATGAGGGGAGAACATTCAAAATTTTGGCATGATGCTATGATAGAAAAAATGAAATCTATGGCCAAAAATAAAGTTTGGGAAATTGTCAAGTTGTCTAAAGGAGTTAAAGCCATTAGTTGCAAATGCGCTTATAAAACCAAAAGAGACTCAAAAAATAACATCGATAAATATAAAACCAGACTTGTAACTGAGGGATTTACACAAATGGAATGTATTGACTACCTCAATATTTTCTCTCCAGTTTCTAAGAAGGATTCTTTTAGAGTGATCATGATATTAGTAACTCACTTTGATTTAGACCTAGATCAAATGGATGTGAAAATGACATTTTTGAATGAGACTCTTGAAGAAGAGGTATACATGAAGTAGGCTGAAGGATTTCACAGGCAGAGTTCATAGCATGCTTTGAAGCAATTTCATAGTTCAAATGGTTGAGGAGTTTTATCATAGGGTTTTGAGTTGTTGATTCAATATTTAAACTTTTAAGAGTTTACTGTGATAATATGACAAACAGTTTTCTTTTCTGAGAATAAAAAGAGAGAGCAAAAGTAAACATATTGATATAAAGTATCTTGTTGTCAGAGAGAAAGTTAAGAATTAATAAGTCTTAATAGAGCATACAAGTATGTCATTTATGATTGTAGACCCCATGACAAAATGACTCTCAATAAAGGTGTTTTCAAAATATGTAGAGAGCATAGAGTTGATGAGCTCATTTTATGGTTGATTTGTTCATTGTATACAGTACTTGTTAATAATATTTATATTCATGCATATAAAGTATTTACTCCCATTCTATAAAGTGTAAACCCAGGATGACTTATAGGAAGTCATTCATAAAGAGAAATACCACATATGAAAAATTATTTAAAGAGATTAATACAGTGTAATACATGGAAGGAAATGTTGATATAATAACATAACTGTCATGATTCATGTATTATATCTTTCTTCTAAAGGTTACGGTTTGAGTAGGTTTATATGTGATCATATTCGGTTTTGTTTTCCCAGATGATTTTAAATGACTACCACGTAAGTCAAGTGGGAGAATGAAAGAACACGTCTCCTTGTAGGAGACTTAAGGGTGGCTTATGCGTCACACATTTTTGAATATATTATATATATTTATTTATTTTAATAGCTTTATATTTATATTAAAACTCTGAATAATTAAAAAATAAAGATACTACTCATTTAAATATCAAAATGTTACATTTTTTGATAGAAGGAAATAACACCTAATAGAAAGGGATTCTGGTCTATCTATAAATAAGGCCTCTGATTTTTTATCAATCACATCCATCAACGTAAAAAAAGATAGACTGAATAACCCTTCTTCAATACTCTTCATATTTTAATCTGTGAGGGTTCACAATCAAGAAATAATCGGTTCTTACGCATACTTGATTAACAATGGTCATAGGTAAGTGTTCTAACGATTCTTTTATTACAACATGTTCTCCCAAATTTTTAGATTACAGTCTTCAAAGTGAGGACTATATTTAGCATTGCTTGCATACTCGAGGACTTTGCATTGCATGTGCTTGAAATCGTATCATCTAGCAATTATAAGAATTTAATGGCTAGAGTCACGCGATCATGTTCTTCCATTTCTTATAACTTCTTTTAGGGATACCAAAACTCAGTTCGGTTGGGAGAGCTGAAACAATTAAATTTAATTAAAATTTGGTATGGAATCGAGATATTTGATAGGATTAACAGCTTGCCATAAGTTAGTCAAACCTCGTTAGAGAGGTTTCATACCTGCATCAAAGATGTTAGAAAGCTAAGAGTAGTGGAATGTTGGATTCATTCCGCCAATCACAATTATATAAGATGAATATGATGACTAATTATTACCTGTTCATAGTTGATTTGCTTGATAAAGGGAAATTTTGAAGTAACTATTATGTTGTCGATTATTAAATGCTTTAGAACATCGTACAGGGGCATTATTCTAAGGGACGTTTTAAGAGTCCAAGTCCTGTTGATAAAAAAATCTTTCTTTGTACATGATTATAGTTGGTTTCATACTGCATATAAACCACAAATGGCTATGGTGGTAGGAATCCAGTTTTGGACGGGTGGTAATAATGCTGCATTTCGTATTTCCTCAGTGACGATGCCTCTAGTGGCAATATGATATCACATTTCATATTTGAACCTTGATGTAATAGAGAGTTTGTAATTTCCAACATCACAAGTGGTGATGATGGTAACATGGCGTTACCATGTTACTAATTTTACCTAATGTTTATTTTGCAAGTTTAGTTGCCCCCTCTCTTCAACCTTCCAAAGTCACAACTTCAGAGCTATGGAGAAACAGTGTATTGCACTGCTATCGATATGTTAAGCAGGTGCAACCGTGGAGAGGGCCCACATGAAAGACTCATAGATGTTGTAGCATGGAGCATTTCCACTCTTCGTCCTGTGAAATTTGGCGTTGCTCCTTACAATCCTGTTCTGGGAGAGATGCACCATGTTTCAAGGGGAAATTTCAATTTTATACTTGAACAGGTATTTGTTTTACTTTATTAGCAAGCGGAAACATCAGTGTTCTACTTGAGTTTCTTATTAGCTTTCTACAACTCTCTAGAGCAAACAGTGGAAGGATAACATTTATAACCCACTTGGCTGTCTCAAGATTGCTACATTTTGTACCAAGCACTTACAAAGGCCTGGCCATACTCGATCTTGATGCAAGAACAGCTTGTCCTGGTTTGAACAGCAGATTTATTTGTTTTTTTGGCCTTACTTTGGCTGCACTCCTTGTCCTGTCTTCAGGTTTCGCATCACCCACCAGTATCTGCACTCCATGCAACCAATGAGGAAGAAAATGTCGAATTGACTTGGTGTCATCGTATTGCCCCCAAATTCCATGGTACATGAGTTTTAGTAGAGTAATTAATATGATTTTATTTTTGGCTGAGCAAGTACATCTTTTTAATGTGATGTAAGTTGAGCCATGGCCATTCATTCGTATCTGAAAAAAAAAGGCTTTGAAATTGTGGACTAATTATTTGTTGTATCAAATTGAGAAATTACGGTCCATGTGTGGAACTTACCTGTTATCTTTCCGGTGTATTGCCTGTAGATGCAGAAGGCAGTATATGAACCTTGAATTTACAGCTGTAGTTTTTCAGGAGTTTTTTCACCTTTCTTTTGTAGCACCTTCCCACACCTACTTCCGCACCAAGACCAAGATTTCTTTAAGTAATACATCTATCTACCTGATCTGTTTATGGACAGTTCGATACATAAGGTTTTTAGAAGGGACAGATACTGGTTTTTTACTATATGTTTTTTGGGTGTAGATGGGATCAAATTCTGGTAGTATTGATCGATAGGAATATTTGATACAATTGTATACTTTTCTTACTATTTTTACCTTAGTGTTGATCCAACAATCTCTCTAGTATATTGTCCAACAAGAACTACCCAAGTAAGGATATATTTATCTGCTCTTTCTTGTTTTGAAGTTCATTAACCAATTTTCAAAATCTTGTAAATGATTCAATGTATGCTATGTTTAGTTTGAAAAATTTATTATTCTTGTGCACAGCGCAGGTCTATGACATTGACTAGTGGAGATAACATTGTGCTTTGCCTACAACATATATTATATTTCTCTTCCTTCAAGCAGTAGGTACTTACATGTTTTTAAAAACCAATATAGGTACTTCAGTGGAAGCTGTGTTGGAAGGAAAAAGGCAGCTGAAGCTACTAAATCATGGAGAAACTTATGTTATGAATGCGCCAAATCTATCAATCAGATTTCTTCCAGTACCTGGGACAGATTGGGTTGGCAATATCAGGATCCAGTGCCAAGAAACTGGTCTGGAAGCTGAGTATTGTTGCAAGAGCAGTTCTTTTATGTGGCGCAGAGGAAATCATCGATCAATTAAAGGGAAGATATTTGAGTCATCATCGTTGAAGACTCTTTATGAGATTGATGGTCACTGGGATAGGTACAAGTGTCTTTATTCTCCTTGCTTGCTATAAAGAGTACTCAATTCTTTAGTAAAAAATGCTACCTTTTCATCTCCTATCGCAGAATTGTCAGAGTGAAGAACATCGATAGTGGGGAATTTACAGATATATACAATGCAAAAGAAGTCATTTCAAGGCTGAATGCTACTATTGTCAAGGATCCTAAGGTAATTCACTTGTGAAACCCTCGTCTATCTCTCTTTTCCCATTTTTTCTTTCTGTCTTGAGTATGCCTTTCATAAACATAATAGGAAATAATGGCCTTACCTTTATTTTCAAGCACATTACGACTGCAACTTGTATACAAACACTTCTATCAGAGAAGAAAAGATGACCTTTACAAAAAATAAAAAAAATAAACCAAAGTATGCATTACTGCAGTTATTGATAATCCAAAATTTCTATATGGAATCCCACTCCTTGTCACAATCTAAGCTGGGCCATTTTTTGAGGTACTGAGCTACTAAAAGAATTGCAGGCACGAATCATGTCTGTCGATGATTTTGTTAATCAATAGTTAGTCAGTAGTTGTTTTGTGTTTTAGTAAAATATACATGTCAGGGATGTGTAGCAAAGATGGATGCTAAATTTCATGTATTTTTTCAAGAGTCTTTGTGTGTATCTGAGCATGATTTGAGATTGTTTCTCTGGCAATAGGAATTGTGGCCAAGGGAATCAGCTGTAGTGTGGAGTGAGGTGAGCGAGTGCATCCTGAGCAAAGATTGGGAGAAAGCAAGAGAAGCAAAGACAACTGTTGAGGAAAATCAGAGGGAACTACTGAGAGAGAGAGACTCAATTAGGGAAAGTTGGGTTCCTAAGCATTTCACTGTGTCTTATAGCAAGGAAAATGGGTGGGATTGCTCGCCCATTCTGAAGCGGGTCCCACCAGGGCCCATAGTCGTGCCCCTTTGATTGTTCATGTTACATCAAATTAGTTACTTGCAAGCTACTGCTACTTCCAATATCAAGATATCTGCCTCAGTTGTACCTGATTATAATGAGTCCTCTTCTTTGGTAGCCGAATTAAATGAATTTGGTCCTATCTCCAAGCATTACTATACAGATATTCTTTTTCAACAATTAGTTGAAGTTGGGCTAATGAATGCATTGCTTTGGTCCTTACCAAGTTTATTTAGACGCTTTGGAAAAAAAAAAAAACTGTAACCCACCATTAAAATCTAACTAAAGGAATAGCAGAGAAATTATATAGCTGCAATTGAAATACCACGAGAACTTGCTAAGTATTATAAAGGATTAAATGCAAGGGCAGAACTAAGATTTAGAATTTGGGGAGACAATTGACAAAATATATAATACTTGACATTTTAGAAGGACGTTCATAAATAATAGAAGTATTACATTTCGTTGTTATCAAGCATTCTAAATATATATTACTCTCTAATTTGTCTATATCTTTCTTTTTAAAAAAAGAATCGATTATTCTTGATCTACTCATATTTTTCTATATTTTAAGTAATTATTATTTCTTTTAAAATTATTATTTCCTTTAAATTTTATAATTTAAGATTATTATTTCCTTTAAATTATTATATAATTTAATAATTTAATTAATTATAAACAGCGGATCCAAGCCAATAACCATACACTAAATCAACATATAAAATTATAAAATGTATGAAATATTAAAAATCTAAAAGTAAAAGTCTAAATATTTATGAACTATTAAAAACCTAAAAATATATGGCACCGACAACTTCTCAAACAACAATAGAACCAATTTGTCTGGAGATATTAACCTAAAAGTAATTAGTCTAAAAGTAAAAGTGTAATATATTTCCGTAAGTAATTAATCTAAAAGTAAAAGCCCAATATGAACTATTACAAGCTTAAAAAAGCCTAAAAGTGAGTTAATAGATAAGTTAGAATAATATAAGCTGCAAGCTTAAAGCAGACTAGTAAAGATAGTGCCGACAACTTCCCAAAACATTGAAGCAGCCTATCTCACAGAGATGAGAGATGAGTTTCGTTTGAAAATGCAGAGGACAACTTCTGCAGGTGGGTTTCGTTTGGAAATGTGACGTTAGAACAAAAAGATTTGCAGGTTTCACATATTCGTAACCAACATGAAACATCGAGGAACAATAAGCTTATTTTTAATGCCGGGTTTCGTTTTGAAATTTAAAGTGATTTGTTTCTTTTAGAAGTGATTTATTTCTTTTGAAATTGATGAGAAGTGAGAATAGAGAAAGCCACTTAGCTTAGAAACGTGGGTTTCGTTTGGTCCGTTTGGAAGTGATTTGTTTATTCGAGAATTGATTTATTTCTTTTGTCAAATGAAGAAGACATAGCTGATAGCATATAGTCTCGAGCCCAGCAATGATATGGATAGTCCAAGGGTCCGAAGGATAAACTTATAATTTATAGAAAAAGTTAAGCAAATGGACTAAACATTAGATCGGTCACAAGGGTGGAGTTACTGCACTGAGAGCTGCAGCAACCTACTAGTATTAGCAATTTGTACTTGTAGAGGGCTAAGTTCAGAGTTAAGGGAGCTACATAAGGTAAAAGTTTTGTAGGTATCAAAAAAGTGAGAGCAATTTATCTACTAACTAAACTTTTACAAAAAGTTTTCCCTAAGGTTCAACGTAGTTCTGCCCCTGATTACACGACAAATCATATAAGATTCTTTACAAGAATGATCTGTCTATCCTTCGAGTGATGTTATTCGCGTTACTCCATTGATGAATTAAAATCTCTGAGGCATTGCTTTCAAGTCTAAATGAGCTTAAATCCCAATTTATTGTGATATGCGATTTTTAAGATCAGTCAAGCTAAATCTCTAATCGAGACAGAATGTAAAAATGATTATTCTCATTCACTGTATCATATGTAATTACAGAAAGACTTTATATACAAAGCCATGTACAAATCCATCCACTGGTGTCCCTTACCGGATAGACAAATAATTAATAGAAACACTAACTCTTCGATATACACGTGTAACAAATAGAAATGCACATGAGCTTTACAATACATAATTCAAACTTGTAAAGACTAATACCCCCTCTCATGATGGACTATATATATGTTCACTAGTCCCATCTTGTCAATAAGGTGATTGAATTGATACAATCTGAAAAACGTAGTCAAAATGTCTGCTATTTGATTATTGGACTTGACTTGAAAGAGCTTGATAACTCCACTAGATGACAATCCAATTCAATATAATTTGTCTTCTCATGATAAACTGAGTTTAAAGGTATATGGATTGTTAGTTGACTATCACAGTACACTAGAACAACTTTTGATTGTTCAATATCAAAATTAGCCAATAAGTTCTTCAATCACGATATCTCACAAATAGTAGCAGTCATAGTTCTATACTTTGATTCAGTAGATGATCAAGAGATGGTATGCTGCTTTTTGATTTTCAACCAACCAAATTATCACCCAAAGACACAGTGTAACCAGTTACTGGTCTTCTTGTATCAGGGCATGGTGCCCAACCAGAATCAATGTATATTTTGAGTTGAAAATCAGTTGAAGAAGAGAAAAATAGGCCTGGTCCAAAGTACTTTAGATGTATTGAACTATCCTGTGTGCTGCTACTAGATGTGATTTTCTTGATTTATGCATAAACTGACTTAATAAGTGAGAAGGATTTTCTAACCCATCACCATTGCTAGCATTAAGTTTTAAATCCTGTTCTATTGGTGAATTAGCTGGTTTACAGATAATCAAACTATAATTTTTAATGATTTTTAAAGAATATTTCCTTTGATAGACATTAATTCCTTTAGAACTTCTAGCAGCCTTTAGACCTAAGAAATATTTCAAGGGTCCTAAATCCTTCAACTTAATATGAACATTTAGATAAGCCTTTAAGGATTCTATTCTTGCAGCATTATTTCTAGCTAAGGTTGTACAAGATACCTGAGTTCTGAACCCGCCTTATTTTTCGACCCGATCCGAAACACTGACTCGATAGTCACCCAAGCGGTATCGGTTAACCGACTCGTTTGTTTTCCCCCAAAATGATACCTGCTTTCATGTGAACTGATAGCCTACTCGCCAACGGCTCCTTGTCTCGGCAAGCATATTGAACTCATCGAACCCATAAATTTTGCGACAAAGTCTGAGATATTTGTCTAAAATTGTATGCTTCATCGAACTCATGTGAACCGATAGCCTACTCGCCGCATGCAAAGACAATTTTTTGGAAGAGAAAACAAATTGTTTGCTTCAATGGCGGTTCTTGCTGAATTTGATTTCCCATAAATTCATTTCTGAATACAACGTTTCTACAGTTCTTGACAGTTCTAATTTACATGTTTTGAGTAATTGGGTAATCAGTCAATGCTCCAATAATAGGATTCCAAGAATACCGAAATCCTAGAAAACTTTGCTATTGATCTAAAAGAAGATAACCCAGTCTCTGACGATTCTGAGGTTACAGTGTCCTCCAATGTTAATGCCGTGATTGCAAGGATATGATCAATAGGACTTGACAAAGATCTACAAGATGCGGAGATCAAGACGCTGACTACCATGGATGATCAGGTTGATCCTTGGAAAATAAAAAAGACACTGACGGAAAGTGATCTTAGTCATTGAGCCGACTCTTGGTGAAAAAAACTTGGATAATTCATCATGTTTTTTCATTCTTGAATACTGATATCATTATAGAAGTTAAGAGTGATAAGGGCAAGCAAGTTAAGGTTTGGGATCAAATGGGTGAACTACTTATCGAGTAATCAGCCAAACGGGGTGAAAGGAATGAGGCACTGATGAATTGGGTCAAAATTACTCCTATAGAGTCGGGTCGAATTGGGTGAATATCCATGTTGCTAGCAATTAAAATGTCATTAACATATACTAAAAGCATGGTGACTGAGTTAGTTACCTTTAGCTTTTTGGAAAAGGAGCAATCTGACTTCGACTGAGTAAAACTAGTAGCCAATATGGTGGATGAAAACTTTGCAAACTACTGTCTTGATGCTTACTTTAAGCCATACAATAATTTTTTAAGTTTGCAAACTAAATGAGACTTTCCCTTACTATCAAAATCAGGTGGTAAAGACATGTAAATCTCTTCTTGGAGGTCACCATTTAAGAAAACATTATTCACATCCATTTAACTAACGTGCCAAATTTTTACAGCAGCAATAAAGAGAAAAACTCTAATTGTTGGAGGTTTTGCTATTGGACTAAAAGTCTCATAGTAATAACAAACTTCCTTTTGAGTGCATCCCTTAGCTGCCAATCTAGCTTTGTATCATTCTATATTGCCATCTGACTTGAGTTTTAGTTTGTATACTCACTTGCAGCCCTTACTAGATGCTTTCCATTATGTAAAGGAACTAAATTTCAAGTTTAATTTTCTTCTAGAGTTGAGATTTTTACTTGTATAAAAGATCTCCATTCAAGATAGGAGATAGCTTGAAAGTATGTCTTGGCTCAATCAAGGTGGAAGTAGCAAGAACAAAGGACTTATGAGCAGAAGATAGTATATCATAGGTTAGGTATTTGTTGAGAGGAAGACAAGTACCTGAGGTAGAGGAACCAACATCTTGTTGAGGTGAAAAATGAGAAGATTGTAGATTAGCTTGTTGACAATGATAAGACTAATGATATGTAAGAGGGTGCCTAAACCTAGTTGGTCTTCTAAGAATATCAATTGGAGTAGGTGTTCCAAAAACTAGAAAAGGAACAATATTAGAATCTGAAAAGGGAATATCGAAATTAGGAGCAGGAATTAGAAGTGAAGAAGTGGAAGTAAAATAATATGTGGCAAGCAAAGGTGTGAAAGAAGAAGTATCAAAAGGAAAAACTTCTTCATGAAACAATACATCCCTAGAAATGTAGCAAAACTGAGTTTTAAGATTTAAGAGTTTATATACTTTAACACCATAAAGATAACCCAACAAAATAGATTTGATGGTCCTTGGTAAAACTTTTGATCGACTGTGAGAAAGAGTAGCACCAAAGCACAAACAACCAAATACTCTTAAATGAGAGTATGAATGAACTTTGTGATAAAGAAGATCAAAAGGAATTTTATTTGAAAGAAGACGACTTGGAGTTCTATTAATGAGGTATACAACAGTGAGTATGCTATCCCCCCAATAATAGAGAGGAAATTTTGAATGAAACGTGAATGATCTTGCCACATTGAGGATTTATTGATGTTTACGCTCTACAACAAAATTTTGTTGTGGAATGACAACACAACTTAACTGATGAATGACACCCTTAGAGGCAAAAAAAGACTTTAAAACAAATTCAGGCCTATTATCAGACATGAGAGCTTTAATTATAGCAGAAAACTATGTTTCTACATGAGTATAAAATGATTGTAGAAGAGGATCAGGTTCTAATTTAGATTTCATTAGATATATCCAGGTGTCCCTAGAAAAATCATCTACAATGGAAAGAAACTATCTAAATCCATCATTAGAAGACGTTAACATTGTCCCCCATATATCACAATGCACTAATTCAAATGAAGCAGTACATCTATTATTGCCAACAGAAAATGACAATCTTTTTTGTTTAGCAAGAGGACATGTCATACAAGAATCAAATTTAGAAGATAAAATAGGAATATGTGCATTTAAAAGATGCATTCTAAAAGCAGATGGATGTTCTAACCTGAAGTGTCATAAGGCTGCATCAAATTGGACATAAGAAAAAAGTAGAAGAAAATTGATTACTATGGATAGCAGAAGAACTAGAATCTGCCAACTGGTATAAGCCATCTTGCAATTTATCCATCCCAATCATTTTCAAGATTGCTAGGTCCTATAAAAATAATTTGTCAAATTTGAGAATCAAACAACAATTTAAGGATTGTGTTAAGTTGGTGATAGAAAGAACTTGGAACATATAAAACATTGGTTAATGTAAGAGTACCGCTTAGAATAATATCACCAATGTGTATAACTTTGGCATAGGTGCCATTAGGTAGCTAGACTAAATTAGATACAATTGTAGGTGAAGTTGTGTAAAGATTTGGAGAATGAATCATGTGATCCAAAGCTCCACTATCAATTATCCAAATTTGCAAATCAACATAAGGTGCAACAACACAAAAAGATTGGAGAGTACCTGAAAAATTAGGTGCCAAAACCATATTGACAAAAGGAGAGGCAATTGGTGGTTTGAGTGAGGCCAGAAATTGTTGGCATTGATCCATTGTGAGAGGCCAAGTAGAAGAATTCTTAGGGAGCATAGCAGGGGATTGAACTGAATTAACAGAGGCAGCTTTGGTACTATCCCTAAACTTACAGTTAAGGGATAACTATGTAAATGATACTATGCAATATTTGAATCCAAGGAACTAAGAAGCCACGATAAGACAATCGTGTTGCATTTGCTCCAAGATGAAAACATAGGATCATCTTTGTTTCGAACAGGAAGAGATCCCTTAATAAACCCTAGCTTATTTCATTGCCTTCAAGGAGAGGAAAAAGGATCGTGACCACGAATAATAATTGTTGTTGTTGTTGAACTTCTCGATAACTAGAAGAATTCCAAAATGATCAGCAATGGTTAAGCAATAAGGACTTCGTGGATCGGCTTCAACATTGGCAACGGGATTATTAATAGCCATGAGCGAAAAAGGAAATTAGAGAAGAAGACCTAATTTTCTCTTGATATTATATTAAGATCTCTAATTTCCTGAATATAAAAATGATTATTCTCATTCACTACATCAAATGTAATTGCAGAAAGGCTTTATATACAAAGCCATATACAAGTCCATTCACTAGTGTTCCTTAATGTATAGTCAAATACATTAATACAAACATTAACTCTTCTATATACACGGGGGTGGATCTACATAGTCCAAACCAACGGATAAACTTATGTGCTTATAGACTATAGGTCTGCTTAAGTCCCTGTATAGACTTATAGTTCAAGGACAAAGTCGATGATATGCTAAGTAGCCACTAGTCAGTGTTTTTTTTTGTACTGTTGCATGTTGGACTTGTAACTTGTTGGCGTTGCCACTTGTGTGTTGGTGTTGCCTTCGAGTTTCACAACTTTGTTGAACTGCCATGGCTGAACTTCATCTCAGATTCCCAATCTCAAGCTTTATGTCGTTGCCTCGGCCCCCCATGCCATTGCCGAACTAACTGTAAAGAGTATATTTATTTTGCTGTTGGAGCGTGCTTGCTATTGGAGACTTGGAGCTTGCTGCTTGGTCTCGAATTGCAGCATATATATACTACAAGTTCTCAACTTCTTAGTTGTTGGATTTGCCTCCATGATTCCATCTCGGCTGTTGGTGCATATATATATATATATATTTTCTCTACCATTTGAGCCTATATATCTTTTTTATTATTATTTTTTATTTTTGATGGAAAATGATTCATTTCATTTCAGAAATAGAAGTTACATATGTGACTCATAAAAGGGAGAACCCTAGTTACAAGTCAAACTATTCAGCCGTTAGAAGTACCCTCACACACAACGAGCATTGTCTTAACTTCTGGAAAAACTCTCAACAAACAAATTTCTATTTGTCTGAGAATGTACAAGCCCTTTTCTATAGAAGAAAGTGGGTTAGAACAAGCTCATCCTCTAAAAGAGAAGAGGGGCGGAAACCCACCTCCTTCCTATAAATAAGAGGAGAGGGGTAGCTAGTCCACATCCTCCATAAGGAGGAGAGGGTAACTACAATTATCCTAATCTAAATTATTTAAATAAAACTAACAAAGAAAAATACACAAAAGACAAGAAAACATGAAAAAATCAAAATAAATCGATTTTTAACTTTGGAGGAAACTAAACTAACACAGACACATTGGAAAAACAAAAAAGACCAAGACAAACGGCTGACGTGGTGCGTGAGGGACACGCGCTACCCTGAGGAAATCGACGATTCCACCCTACAAACAACCGCTGCCGCTGAACCCAAAAACACCGCGATTGGAGGCCACGTGCTTACTACACATTGCGCGTGAAGGCCATGCTCCGCTGCTTTCGGCACACTCTTCGGTAATTTGGTAGATCGGCGGTTGGTGAAAGTCATGGTGAGGCGCGTGGCGGTTGGAGATTACCGCAAACCCGTCCTAACGCCACTTCTAGCTTGGCCTGAAAAAAACACAAAAAAACCAAATAAAAAAACACAAGAAATAGAAGAGAGAATTAAGGAGGAGAAAATGAGGGAGGAGCAGAGGGGTTCTTCCGGATTTACTCTAGAGAGAGGCAAGAGAGGGGTTTTTTAGAGAGAGAGAGAAAATTTTTCTTCTTGAATTGGAGCGTATATATCTATCTATATATATATTTATATATATATATATATATTGCCGTTGGAGCCACCTCCATCTTTACTTTCAACAGATTCGCAACTTCTCTCTACAGACTATACAAGCTTATATTTAACTTATATTGAAAATTTAGGCTCTCATCTGTTAGAAACAAGGATTAATCCAATATAATGCAGCATATATATACTGACTTCATATTCTAAACTATTAGTTTAATTGTATTTTATTTTAAGTTATTCTCTAATCAGGTAATTAATTTACTAACTTATTTAAAATATATCATCAACAACTAAAAATTAGATGTAATTGCTTTTTTGCTTTGGCTGGCCTGGAAGCCGAAGGTCAATTAACAGCATATAATTCATATTTATTCGCAATTAGTAGGAAATATCAATACAAATAATTCATATTTAGCCCAGCAAATGATGGGTTTAAGAAGTTGGAAGTGTATATTATATGCTGATTTAGTGCATGGCTTGGATCACCTGATTGGTTTATAATTAATTAAATAAACCTATATACTAAAATTAATTGAAACTAGTATTCTCTATTGTGCATTATGCATTTATGTATATTTGTGTAGCGCAAAAAAAATTAAAATATGTAATGATCTCTAGTAAATTAGGAAAATTTTAAAGAAAATTATTTTCTAAGATGATTTATATTCATATATTTTTAAAATATAATTTTATAACGTATGATTATTATTTTTATATATTACACATAATCGCATACTTTATCAATTGTCCCCCTACCCAAACTTCAAATCCTAATCCAACCCTTGCACGTTTAACAAATAGAAATACACATGAACTTTACAATACACAACTAAAACTTGCAAAGACTAATATACATCACAGAAAAAGAGAGCAAAAACTACTTCCATCTTGAATCTCTTGCACAATAATACAAGCCTACCTCTTAATTCAAGTGATATAATGATATTTCCCTCTATGGCTATATTTGAATGCTTTTCTAGCAAATCTGACAATTCTACGACCGAACGACATCTCTCTAATGGGGTTCAATATTGACTTCCAAGAGGACCTTCGTGCAGCACCAATTGCCACCATGCTCGCCTCTGGCTCTGACTCCCAAAACCGGTTATGACTTCTGTATGGTGAATTCAGTAAAGGGTTCGAGTCGTGTGGACTTATGAAGGGACTAGGTCTGGAAAACTGAGCCTGGGACCTACAGTTGGTTCTTGCTACCCCGGTCAGCCTCTTGGCTGTGGAAGCCAGGTCCAGTAGGGAAATCTCAGTATTCAGAAAAGGGGTCGAGTCGTGTGGACTTATGGAGGGACTAGGTCTGGAAAACTGAGACTGGGACCTACGGCTAGTTTTTGCTACCCTGGTTAGCCTTTTGTATGTGGAGGCCAGGTCCAGTAGGGAAATCTCAGTTTTTAACATTGAGGATGGCATCAAGAAATAGAGTTTGCCTGGTTCAAGTTGGGTATCAGGCTTTAGAAGGTTGGAGACAGTGTCGGTGACAATGAATGGAAACTGAGCTGGGGTGCATACGAAGTGCTTTGGAGGCTTTCCAGTGACTTGGCTGACTGATATTGGGTTTTCGAAATCCTCCACAAAACCACTGAAGTGAACCACTCTTATGCTATCGAACGCTGCCGAAGATCTGCAAGAATAACAAGCACCCATTTTTCTATGCAAAGATCTGCAATGGAGGATGCATTCAGGGAGATATTCGACCCTATATATCTAATATATATACAGGCCTGTTCATCCGGATCGGGTATAATCCGATCCGATTTAAAATTTTATTTATTTATTAATGTTTTTAATTTTATTTTTAAAAAATATTTAAGAAAATTTTAAATTCAAATTTCAGATTCTCAAATCTAGAATCCGGATAAACACCCACATATATATATATATATAATATTATATACTGGAAGATGGGCATTGCCAAATAAAATTTTCAAGTCTATGGAGATCACGCTTGGATCACCATTTTACTTCTCAAATAATAATCATTTATCTGTTTAAATGTAAATGGAGGATTCTCAGTTTTAAACGTATCCTCCATTTACATTTAGGGAGGTATTCGACCCATATATTAATATATAAGTAGGGAAAGGATAGACACACATTAATTTATACAATAATTTGCACAATACATATAAAGATAAGGATATTTTTATAAATTATTATTAATTAAAGTTGATAAAATTACTCTTATTTTTATATTTGTATTGCATAAATTATTGTATGAACATCATCTCTCGTATGAATATAGTAATGATTTGGTCAGGTTTAAGAGGCAGGGCCTTTCTAATCGGTTTTGGAACTTTTTTCTTTCTCTAAGCCCTTTATCTATCAGTCTTATCATAATTGGAGCTTGATGCGTCATGCGAGGCATGGCATGATTGGAGCCTGATGCGTCATATGAGGCATGGCATGATTCGTGATTGATGCGTGATGCGAGACATGGTATGATTCGTGAAGATTTTTTCAAGTTCCTATTTCCAATTTATGATTTTAAATTAAAAGAAGAAAGATAAGAACGGAAGGTAGATCTAATAAGTGAACTTGCAAAGCAGCAAAATGCTTACGAGTGTTAGATTACTCTAATGACATTCCCCACCCCCCCCCCCCCCCCCCACCCCCATCCCTCCCCACCCCCCCTCCTCCTCCTCCTCCTCCTCCTCCTCCTCCTCCTCTCCCTTCCCCTCCTGCGTCAATGAGTAATGATACAATTATAATTTTTTATATAATTGTGTTTTAAATTGAGAGTATTTATAGAAAATGATGTTGCTTTTGTAAGTGTTATGTTTTCAACACGTGGTTGTACCATAGTTTAGAAAAGAGTTATAAGTGTATCATGTTTCATTGCGAATTTGCCATTAACAAAACAATTCCTTGCTTTCACCGAGAAGACTATTTATGTTACGAAAGGATAAAAGTAATAATTATGATTTGTACTTAAGATATAAGTAAATATTTAGTGAACATTTATAATTGTTTAAAAGATCTAAACAAATAACAAAATATTATAAAATTTATTTATGTTTCTATTTCTTTATTTGATGCCTATAAGTACACCTAATAACTTAATAAATATTTTTTATACAAAAAGAGATTTTTCATTCCTAAATTAAGAAAATTTAATATGGTAGCCTTTTGTGATTTATCGTGAATCTGATTAAGATGTATTTGAATATAAATAGGTTGAGATATGTGCTTGAATGTATGGAATAGGTTGAAATGAGTTTATTTTTTTTTATTTTATAGGAAATTGAAAAAATAGTAAATCCTATAATAATTGTTTTGAAATGAATTGAATTCAGTTCAACAACAACAGACAGATTTTTGTTTTTTCATGCTTTGCTCTATTTTTTTGCCTCCAAAACATTTGAAAAAGTGTAATGGAGATAATAGAGGTGAAATCAAAATAACCATATTTTAGAATGACACTTAAAGTTTAGGAGAAATTCTACTTGGAAGTCTTACACTACAGACTTTTATCTAATCAAAGTGTAGTTTATCATTTTTGACGTTTTATCTTAATGCTTAAATATCCGTGCTTAAATAGAAGGACAAAAATAACAATTCACATGTTGATTAGGTGGAAGTATATTGAAAGAACACTTTTACCCCACAGATTGGGCCTATCGTTGTTGGTTAAAGTCTACTAACACAATTCATTAGCCTGCAACCAAGGAGTATACAGTACATCCGGCTGAAGAGGATCGTATTATCCAATCAAGAACAAATAAAGTAATTGTTATGAATAACAACAAATCTTGTATAAATGAAAGGCATTTTCAACTCGGCCCAACTCGAAAACCTGATCCGTTAGGCGTAAAAACGGAAATCGGTTAACTCAACCCGTTGGCCTTTATTAAAAGGGTAATACCCGATACCTCATATCAATTTAACTTGTAATACTGATTGGCTCTTCACATTTATGTTTCTCCTATCTTCTCTCTTGCTCGACAACTCAATCTCTCAATTGAATGTGGTAGTCTTTCATGTTACACGCCAATTAAGAGAGCTAGATAAAATTAGGGCTTTGTTCTCTTCAAATGAGCTCTTACAGAAATGAAAGGACAAGGAAAAAGATAAGAAAGTTCCTGATTTCATTAAGCACATGCAGCAAGAGCCATGCTACACAACTTTTATAACCTCCACACGCGATATTATTTTCATTATTTTTAATTTATTTTTTTAAAACTAATTGAATTTTTTTATTTATTATTCATATATCAAATATTTGATAAAATAATGAAATAATAAAAATTTAAAAAGTATAATATGTGGAAGTTTGGAAGATTATGTAACTTTTTTCATACAACAAAGGACATTTTCAAACATATAAACGGCAGTGCTAACATCTGAATAAAACAAAAAGGTCAAAAGAGGCCAAACCACTAAGAGCACTCTCATTAAATTAGCTAAAAGTCAAATACAATAAGAATTTAGCTATTAAGACTTAAAAGAAGCCAACATCGAATTGCCTTAAAATATAAATTTTGACCCCAATAAATAGTAATGCTAAATAAAATCCAAATTTGGCAACCCCAAGCCAATTGTCAAACTCTTATTTTATTAATTTTTCTCTCTTTTCTTCTTTATCATATAGAATATGATTATTAATTAATTTTTTTATTAGTTCCTCTCTCTTACCAAACTTTTATTAATAATTTAATTTAAGTAGAATATGATTATTAATTAATTTTTTTAACTCACAATTTAATTAAAATATGATTATTAATTAATATATAATAGATATAATGGTAAAATATAATAAAATAAAAATTATAAATAATAAATATTTTTTAATCATTAATTACTTATTACTATATATCTTCATAAATAAATAATCTAATATCAAATTTTAATATAAATAGTTAAAGTCAAATGATTATTGTATTATTTTATTATTATATAATAAAAAAATAATTATTCTAAGATAGAGATTTATATAAATAAAATCATGAAAAAATAAATTACTCTTTATAATGATTACAACTGTCATTTAATAGTGGACAATCCATTTAGTGCTCCAAGGCTAAATGCAAGCAACGAAAGCAGAAACAAAACAATGCAGCAAATAAGGCTATAAGCCTGTTCAACAACAAAATCATTAAATACTGATATGGCCATAACTAAAAGGCGGAAGGCCCGGTACTCTAACAAAGCATAAATGAAATAAAGACACGGTCTCGCATTATCCTTCGGCCCAGCCTGTGACTCACAGCCCTTGCATGATCCGTTTGACCAAAACTTAGTAAGAAGTAAGTACCCAGTTCACTTCTAGTTGACCGAAAGTCCCTCTCATCTCGACAGCCTGCATCATTTCACTCGATTACTCTCACTCTCTCCCTCGCGCAGCTCTCAATCACTCTCTCCCTCAAGTTCAAGGCTTTTCAGGTCAAACTCTCAACCGGGTTTTGTTGTTTTTGTTCACATTTATTCGGAAACAATACTGGTAGCAGACATCTTCTTCTTCTTCTTATTCTTTTTTTTTTTTAATGTGTCTACGTGAAGTATGTCTCTGATTTTGTTTGGTTGGAAAAACAAAATGCTTCTTGATCTTCGCAACGAGGAAACTCTAGCTGCCTCCATTTATTTATTTATTTATTATTATGAATAGCTCTAGCTGCCTGTCGAATGTGCGTTTTCGTCGTCTTTGGAGATACCATTAGCATGATTCGTAGTTTATTTTGTTTGATGAAAAGACCAACTTATTTGATAAGTCGCCCTTTTAATTCCAGGTGTGTTCTTAGTTTTTCTATATGCCTGCGTTACGGAGTTTGTGCATGAAGTTTGAAAGTTTGGGATGAAGGTGTTTGTTTAATTGTTTGTGAGAATTTATCGGGTAGTTATAAAAGGATGTGTGTATGTGTAGTGCAGTGGGGCAGAATTTGTGTGTATGTGTGATTAACCCAAAACAAGTAATACACAAGGATTTCACAGAATTCTAGGTTTTTTTTTTTTTTTTTTATAATTAATATACGTTCTAATCCATCTGTTCCTGTCGAAGAGGGAACTGCAGAGGTAACTCAGGTAAGAAATGCGACTAGGTAGAAAATATCTTCCTCTGGAATGACAGCAGAAGTTCTATTATTCCACCTGAAATCAAAGTTTTAAGTAATTCAATCACTTAACAAGTCATAAAAGTCTAGAGAAGTAATAATGTCAACCTTTTCGATTAACATTTTTAAGTTTAAATTCATTTTTGTACAGTTTATAGTCAGGGACCTCCTCTCTAGTTATCAAAAATATATGCCACTTAAGATCACTAAATCCATGCGTTTGGTATGTTAATAACTCAATGAGATATTAATCATGTTGAAAAAGAAGCCCCGGTCCTTTGTCGTGTAATTGGCATTTTCACCTATTCTTTTTTAATAAAACTTTACTTATCAAAAAAAAAAAAAAAAAAAGAAGCCCCCATTTTGTGGGTTGCCAGACCACCAATACAGATAGATGGTTTAATCAATTCTTTAATACAATATGCAGCCTGTAGGTTCAGAACCATAAATCTGATCAATGTGATCATGGATGGATGGATGACTTAGAAAATGTTGAATTTGATGTTATTTTTTTTAATACAAGCATCTATCTGCATTTTCTGACATTGATCTAAAACTGAACAGGTTGCAAGTTTTAGCAACAGGACTTGAAATATTTCTCTTCTTTTATTACTTTGTTTTAAATGGTGAAAATTTATGTAATATTTGAAATTCAAATATGATCAAAAATATATTTACTTGTTTTACTTGTTTATAAGAGATCTCTGTTAATTACTTGTTTTATGTCCTGTTATTATTTGGTCCAGGTTAAACAAGAAGGCAATTGTTGGATTGGAGAAAGCGATTTGAAGCTGTTATCTGCTTTCTTGTGAAAGATAGCGTGATTGGATCGGACTCATGATTCATGAGAGAGCACTGCCTCACTTGCAAAGGACTGCACATGAGGCTTCGCTTTAACAGCAACAACATTGTTCGGCAAAGTTCAAAGTTCCATGAACAAATGTTTTCCAGTTGCCCCAATTTCTTTCGTTCTTCTTCCTCTCCTTACGATGATCATATCAATAATTTCACTAAACTCCCGCCTCTTCAAACCTTACTCAAAAGAGGCTTCTCCCCCACTCTGAAATCCATCAACCAATTCCTTCTCTTTCTCTCACGAACCCATAGATTCCACTCAATCAACCACTGCTCTCAAATGAGTTCGAACCAAATCAAAGGCAACTCTCGCACCCACTCAATCCTCACGCGGGCTCTCCTCAAATCTCACAAATTCAAAAAAGCTGAGCATTTCATGGTGACCCAGGGGACTAAAGCTTCTAATTTCCGCACAACTCGCATATGGAATTCTATGATTCTAGACCTTTGTGCTAAACAAAACGACCCAGAGAAAGAATTGTTCGTCTTACATTTTTGCTTGAGATATAGTGGTATTCTACCTTCTTCGTTCACTTTTTGTTCATTGATTCATACGTTAGCTCTCAGGGAAACATGGGTAAGGCAATTAGGGTGCTGGAGTTGATGACAGATGAGACCGTTAGTTACCCTTCCGGTAATTTTGTTTGCAGTTCCGTTATTTCTGGGTTTTGTAAGATCGGAAAGCCAGAACTTGCGGTGTGGTTTTTTGAAAATTCCGTGAGTTCAGGAGCTTTACGGCCTAATGTGGTGACTTACACAGCAATTGCAGGTGCTCTTTGTAAGTTGGGTAAAGTGAATGAGATTTGTGATTTGGTTTGTAGGATGGAGATGGAAGGATTGGCATTTGATGTTGTTTTTTATAGCAGTTGGATTTGTGGGTATATTGCAGAAGGGGGTTTGAAGGAGGCGTTTAGAAAGAAAAAACAAATGGTGGAAAGAGGAATCAAGCCAGATGTTATGAGCTATACTGTACTAATAGATGGCTTATCCAAGCTTGGGGATGTGGAAAAGGTAGTTGGTCTTTTGAATAAGATGCGTAAAGATGGAATAGAGCCCAATTTGGTTACATACACATGCATCAGTTTGGGATTTTGCAAGAAAGGGAAAATGAAGGAAGCATTAGCCATTTTCAAGATGGTTGAAGATTCGGGAATTGAAGTTGACGAATTTATGTTTGCAACTTTAATTAATGGCTTTTGCAGGAGTGGAGATTTTGATAATGTCTTTCATTTGCTCGATGAAATGGAGAAGAGGGGGATTAATCCAAGCATCGTGACCTATAATACTGTGATTAATGGATTGTGCAAGTTTGGGAGGACATCTGAGGCTGATGAGCTCTCAAAGGGCATAGATGGAGATATTATTACTTACAGTACACTGTTACATGGGTATGTTGTGGAAGAGAATACAATAGGGACTTTGGATACAAAGAGTAGATTGGAAAAGGCTGGAGTCTGCATGGATGTTGTCATGTGTAATATACTCATCAAAGCACTATTTATGGTTGGGGCATTTGAAGATATTGATGTGATATACAAGGGAATGCCAGAAATGGGTTTGGTTTCAGATTTTGTTACTTATTGTACGATGATTGATGGGTATTGTAAAGTAGGAAGAATCGACGAGGCACTTGAGATATTTGATGATTTTCGGAGGACGTCTATTTCTTCAGTTGCATGCTACAATTGTATTATTAATGGGCTCTGCAAGAAGGGTATGGTGGATATGGCCACTGAAGTGTTTATTGAACTCAATGAGAAAGATTTAGCTTTGGATGTGAATACCTATATGATGCTGATCAAAACAATTTTTGAAGTAAAAAGTGCAGATGGGGTTTTAAAATTAGTTTGCAGGTTGAAGAATCTGAGGCCAGAAATATATTGTAGAATGTGTAATGATGCTATCTTGTACTTGTGCAAGAGAGGTTTTCCTGAGACTGCAAGTCAATTGTACATGGCAATGAGAAACAAAGAATCAACCGTGACAAGCAAGTCTTACTATTCAATCTTAAAAGGACTTTTTAGTGTTGGAAAAGTGTCGCTAGGTCAGCCTATTTTGACTACATTTCTCAAAGAATATGGCCTAGCCGAGAATAGGGTAAGTAGGATACTAGCACTCTACCTGTGTCTGATGGATGCCGACAGCGCGATTCGGGTTCTTGACAGAATCAAGGATAATAATTCAGCAGTCACTTTCCCTGTTTCGGTTTTTAGGGAACTCATAAGGAGTGGTAAGAGTTTTAGATGCATATAAGCTTCTTGTGGAGGCTGAAGAGTATCTGCCCCTTATGGATGTGGTTGATTATTCAATCATAGTTGATGGACTATGCAAGGGAGGGCATGTCAATAAGGCCTTAGATATTTGTGCTTTTGTTAAAAAGAAAGGGATTACCCTAAACATAATTTCTTATAATTCAGTTATAAACAGGCTGTGCTGCCAGGGTCACCTTGTCGAAGCATTTAGGTTATTTGATTCATTGGAGAAAAATGGTTTAGTTCCCTCTGAAATAACATATGCTACATTGATTGATGCATTATGTCAGGAGGGGTTTCTGCTAGATGGCAAGCAGTTGTTTGAAAAAAAATGGTTCTCAAGGATTTTAATCCAAATACATGCGTTTACAACTCATTGATAAATGGTTATTGCAAGTTCGGTAGAATGGAGGAAGCCATTAGGCTTCTGTCTGATATTAAGATTAAATGCCTAAAGCCTGATGAATACACTGTTAGTGCTGTTATCAGTGGCTATAAACAAAAGGGTGACATGGAAGGGGCCCTTGTGTTTTTTATGGAGTTCAAGAAGAAAGGCATCTCTCCTGATTTCTTGGGTTTCTTGTATTTGATCCGAGGTCTATGTGCCAAAGGAAGGATGGCAGAAGCCAGGAGCATCTCGAGAGATATGCTTCAGTCCCAGTCTTCCGTGGATCTTATAAGCAAAGTTGACACCGAGGTTGAAACAGAGTCGATAGGAAGTTTTCTTCTTGTTTTATGTGAGCAAGGAAGTATACAAGAAGCTGTTGCAGTTCTTGACCAAGTTGCTTCTGAGTTTTTCCCGGTCCGAAGATGGCATAACTCTTATGATAAAAAATTAGATGCACCATGCAATCTTTACGAACAGAAAAGAGTTGATACGGTTGCATCAACTTCTGTAAGCTACCTTTCCCAAACTGATTTGGGATTTGGTCGTTCTAACATAGAAGAACTAAAGAAAGCAGTGGAAAGTTATGATAGGTTAGGGAAAAGATCTCAATTTTATAACTTCGACTGTTATTATTCGATCCTAGCTTCACTCTGTTCGAGTGGGGAGCTGCAGAAGGCTGGTCGAGTTAGCAAAAGAATTGCTTTCTAATTTGGATGCATCCTTATGGATAAAACTGGAAAAGTAGTGTTTGTTTGAACAAACTCAGAGCTTCCTCTATTTTTTACACGAGACAGGAATGATGTGTTACTGCTTGCAGCCGCAGGTTAGATTCTATTTCCCTATGTTTTCCATCCTCTTTCTTAAAAAAAAAAAAAGATCCCAATGTTTTAGATTTTTATATATGCAGTTCCTTTTCCCCCCCTAAGAAAAATCAAAACTTTATTCACATTTGCAGAAGGAAAGGGTTTGCAGATGATTGGGGAAAAGCTCCCGACAAGCGTACAACAATCGGAGAAAGTGTCAGAGTAGAGCATAAAGCGCAGTACAGAATTTGTAAATCTTGAACAGATGCCCAAAAGCGAAGTTTGCCCAAGGACTACTACTAGTAAAACAAAGAGCGTCTTATTACTTGCATATGGGCAGCGATCACATGAAACGGTAGCAATCCAGCAAGCAGGACTGCGGGAGGGAATGCAGAGGAGGATGCTGGGTAAAGCTTGAATGACGTCCTGTTCTCTCCGAGGCTCTTGATTGTTGCGTTTCAAGTATTGGTCTCTAGGAGGTATTGTTTGAGTATGTTTTGCATCATTTAGATTTCTCCTTTTTATTTTGTTTTTTTTATTCAATCAAATTCTGTTGGGCAAATGGTTATGGAGGTACTAAAACGAATGAGAGGCACTTTGGAAGTCAGTTATAGATTCAAAATACGGAGTGTCCTGGAGTGGTTGGTGTTCAAACGAGGTTCAAGGCAGACATAGGGTGGGTTTGTGGAAGTTCATAAGGAAATATTAGTAGTCTTTCAGAGGTGAGGAATATCTTGTGGTAGAGGATGGGTCACAGATCAGGTTTTGGTATGATAACTGGAGTGGAGGCACCACTAGTCTCAAAGATTCCTTCTCCACTATTTTTGATCTCGCAAGAGAGAAGGAAGCGTCAATTGCAGATCTTGTAGTCCTTTCACATGGCACCCCTGAATGGAACATTTAGTTTGTGAGGTATGTCCAAGACTGGGAGATGGAGGCTATTCTGGAATTTTTTGTATTATTATACTTTTTCAACATCCCTGGTAGCACAGGGGATAAGTTGCGATGGAGACACTTTAAAAAATGTATCTTTTCAGTTTGCTCATTCTACCAAGTCCTGTCTAGGCCTGGATTACTCAGATTCTCATGGAAGAGTATTTGGCAGATGAAAGCTCCTTCGAGAGCAGCTTTTTTTGTGTGGACAGCTTCTCTGAACAAGATCCTTACAATAGACAATATGAGAAAATGCCGTATAGTTGTGATAGACTGGTGCTATATGTGTAAAAAATATGGAGAATCTGTAGATCATTTACTCCTCCACTATGAGGTGGCTAAGAAGATGTGGGATGATTTTTTCTCAAGGCTTGGCTTATCATGGGTCATGTCTCTTCACTTGGTGGATTTTCTAGCTAGTTGAAGAGGTCTCAAGGGTAACTCACAAGTGGAGATTATATGGCATATGATTCCTATTTGTATGTGATGGTGCATATGGAGAGAGAGAAACGCAAGAAATTTTGATGATTGTGAGAGGTCATTTGAGGAATTGAATATCTTCTTCTATAGGACTTTACTTTATTGGGCGGGATCTATTTCTTGTAACGGACATAGTGTCCATGATTTTCTTTTCTCTTTGTAATCACTATCTTAGTTTTCTCAAGTATACCTCCAGTGTACTTGGGCTTAGCCTTGTTCATTAATGAAATCCTTTTGATTACCGATCAAGAAAAGAAATTTTGTTTTTTTAATCCTCGTGCTTTTAATTGAAGTGGAATTCTATACATCAGCAACTGTTCACCATTACACACCCTACACCTGACGTGGCCCCTTTTTATTTTTTTCTCCTCTACCTGAAAAGCACGTTTTTACATTTGCATATGGAAGGAGGGCAATTTCGAATTTCAGGACAGCCACTCCACTCCTTTGACCAGCCCCTGCCCGTACGCCCCTCCACTCCTCTGCCCTGAGTTATCCCTCTGCCCAGTGCCCCGTGGCCTGCAGTCTGTGGTCTCCCAGTCGTGGTTGTTTCGACACCCTTTGTCAGCTTCTTAGGTAAGTTTTTTTCTCTATATTATGGTTTGCTGCGATCTCGGACTGAATTTTGCTTACATTGAGGTGGTACTGAACCAATGTTCTTCTGCACTGGCTTTGGCTATCTGAATGAGCATGTGAGTCAACATTAGTTATAATTTCTAGTTAAATAACAGCATTGATGAGCGAATGTTACAGCAATGGGAAAGACTAATAAACTGAAGAATTGAGTGTTACTGATGTCAGCAATCATGTTTGCCATAGAATGAGAAAATTAATTGAACGTTTAGTCACCTGCAATGATGGCAAGCATCCAGAGCAATCGTTGAAACTCGTTTAGTATATATACATATTCTAAAGGGAGGGAACGAAAGTTTGTGTTATGAATTTTGTGAAATGGGTATTGCAACTTTTGGGGCTTAGGGCATGGAGATGCTTGCGAATTCATCTGTTTTTCGAGGACTTCATAATTTTACTAGGCATGCAATCTGTGGTATTAGATCTTGGAAAACCCACTGAATTTCATCAGTCAATGAGTCTGTGTGGTAAGAAACCAACATTCATCTTGAATGCCATCTCTGTGTCTTGAATTTGGCAGTAATCTTGAATTTATTTCCATTGAAGCTGCGATATGCATTACCTGGAGAACAAGAAAACGACATTGCTTAGAAAAGATGGCAAGAAACCCGGTGATTGCATTAAAAATGACCCTGTTTAAAGTAAAATCAACTGCAAATCAGCTTTAGAAGGCCAAGACATAAAAGAGCTCAAAAGGGTTACAGTAGAGAAGTGTCTGATATGGTTCGCACGGTTGATTAGAACAAATTGTAAGGGATGAAGGTAAACAGATTAAAGCAATAGCAATAGAAAATGGAAGAAAATGCAAATATTCATATAAACTGTGAAAATACAGGGTATTCAAGGTACCCAACATCCACGAATCAACAAGCTTCTTCAAGGTTTCAGAATGGTCTACATCTTCCCCCATCCCAGTATGTATTCTCCTAACTGACACTAACAAACTAATAAACATATTACTAAACTGACCCTCCAGGTACAATAGAATGCAAATGCTAAAACACTGCGTTTAAGACACAGGTACTTGAAAACAAAACTAGATTTTGCCGTTGGAAATCTGCACGTCGTCCTCCAGACTGCCAATATGACGTATTTCTTCAATCCTGGATGGCACCATTCATCTTCAACATTTCACTTCAAGTGTTCATTCCATCCTCTGAATATCCTAGGCTCCACCTCGATAGATTCCTAAGTCATTAGAAGAATGTGATTTACTATCTGCATGACAATGTCTCAGTGATCCTCTCAGAAAAATATTATTTACCCAATTTATTTTATAGCCATGACATATATATATAGCCATGACATATATATATATATATATATATATCCGGTAGCTTCATCTTGTTCTAGTAATTCTAAGAGGGTGAACCACAAAGTATAAAGATCCTATGAAGCTGCTCAACCTGTGTATGACAGAGGCAAAACTTAAAAACAGCCAGTATAGAATCATTGCACGCATATCTGAAAAGAAAAATAGTAATTATGCATCGCATGCATATCGCAGCTCCATATATATACCACGATGTGAGATATATATGTACATGTCAATGGCTCTGATTATCAAAGGAAATTAGGATTTTTTTTAATATGACGCGGCAGGCTCTTGATAGGATAAGTTTTCAAAGACTATCTTAAATTAAAATGAATAAATTTATTTTTTATTATTTTTTTATTATTTTATGATGTGTAATTAGATGATAAGTTAATAAATAAAATATAATAAATAATTTATAATTATTTAATATTATATCATAAAATAATATAAAAATAATAAAAAATAAGATGATAAATAATATTCTTTGAAATGAAATTACTTGTACATATTTAAAGGCTCTTATCATCATAGGAAATTAGGATTTTTTTTTTTTTTTTAATATGGTGTGGCAGCCTAAGATAAGTTTTCGAAGATTATTTTATATTAAAACTACTCGTACATATTTACATATTATAAGTTATTTGAAACTCTCGAAATTTTATTTTAAAGAAAACATCTCCTGAGGTATTCGTGATAGAGACTTCAGTCTTGTCCCGATCACCCGAAGGGTTCCTCTTTGCAAGATTGATTCCCTCCAACGACCGAGTTGTCTCTAGTGCTTGGGAATGGAACTATAGGTGAGGGAAAGATTAAGTGAGGCTAGGATTGAGTGGGTTTAAGATGGAATTTGGGGTGAATGGGCTAGATGAGAGGCAAAGGAGTTCACGGCCAAAGGGGTCTTTGTGTGGTTTCGGCTAGGCTACTTTGGGTTTAGGCAAGTGGTGTTTGTTTAGGATTATGGGTGGCCGAATATGACTTATGGGAGGCTAGGGTTTTCGGCACATGTGTTTAGGGATAGGATTCTAGGGTTTGATGGAGTTTTGGATAAGTCCTAAAATGTAGGGATATATGGCTTATGGCCAATTGAAGTGGGCGGCACTATGGCTTTTGGTGTTGGCCGAATATGCTAGGGTTTTGGGTAGGGATTTGATTGGTTCTCTTCTTCACTTGATGACCAATCAAATGGGATTGTGAGGTGGCAATTTAGGTGATGTGGCAAGTGAATTTCGGCTAGGATAAGGGTGAGTGGCCGGTTGAGAAATTGTAGGGATTTTGGTGAGATTTGAATTTGAATTCTTTTGAATTCAAATCCAATGGGTGGCCGGTCTTGCTAGGGTTTGAGGGGCACGAAATGGCTTTGTTTTGGATGATGGATGAGGTGGCTTTGAGTGAGGAAAAATAGGAGAGGATGGGGTATAGTGGCCGGCTAGGGTTAAGGGCAAAATAGACAAGTGTTTAGGCTACGTTTTCATGCCTTATGCCGTGGGTTCTAGGTAGGGTTTTGGGGGCTTGTTGCCGTGGCTCCTATGGGGCAAAATGAACACCAATTTAATCAATTGAACAACCAAATGATGATTGAACAAAAGACAATTGATGAACAAGCCAACTCCTTCAAGTCACCAAGAGGATTCGGCACACACACATGCAACCAAGTCTCCAACTTCCTTCAATCAATCACGCACTCACTCTCACTCACAAGAGCAATCCGAATCTCCCAATGGAGGAGGATTTCGAATTCCTCACTGGACACACACACCAATTCTCAAATCCAAAAGTGGTGTGGATTTGGCCTCACAAACACAAAATCACTCAACACTCAACAAATCACTCAAGAACACAAAAACATGAAAATCACTCACACAACTCACTCCAAAAAACGAAACACTCTTTATGAATTACCTCAAGATTTTTATAAATAAAAATGAAAAACACATAAAAGGATAGATGTGGATCACCGATTCACGAATTGCACGATGATCCTCTTCCAAAGGGATTCACGAATTGCACCCTAGGGAAGCCCAAGTGCGAAGCACCGAAATCCAAACAACGATGTTTGTGGCCGGCCTAACTCTTTTCCAAGAGCAAAAAGTCTAATTCTCAATTTGTCAAAAGATGTGAAATGAAAGCCTAAAGGTCCTATTTATAGAGTCTACAAAGTGGAACCCCCAAAAGGTTCCTTATTAAAACTAGCTAATTACCAAATTAACCAAAGCAATAAAATAATAAAATAACATAAAAAATAAGATGGAGGAGGTGCCATTAGCATAGTGGTCGTGGGGTATAGGTGGCCCATGGTGGGCTTGTGTCATGCTTTATCCACGGTCAGTCTTGTCTCGTGCTGTCTCGCTGCATGGCGCCTGATGGTGCGCGGGCATGGCTCTGTGCAGGGCCAACTGGTGGTGCTCATGGCCATGTGCCATGCATGGTCCTGGTGGTAGGCATAGGGTCAAGCCACGGCGCTCTGGTGCTGCCCAGTCAAGGTGCTCGGGCGGTGATCCTGCATGGCCCGGGCTGAGTGCCGGGGTGGTGTGCATGCATGGCCCAAGCTGATGGTCTGGGCGAGGGCTGCATGGCGCGGGTTGGTGCCGCGCGCTGGATGGCATGCATGGTGTGCATGCCACTGGCCTGCTCTGCAAGGCGCGGGCTGGTGCCGCGCGTTGGATGGCATGCATGGTGTGCATGCCACTAGCCTGCTCTGTAAGGCGCGGGCTGGTGCAGCGCGCTGGATGGCGTGCCTGTGAAGACACGCCACTAACCTCGCTAAGTGGGGCTGTGGGGCGCAGATGCACGCGCACGCGTGTGCGCAGGTGAATGCGCTGTGGGGCGCGCCTAGGCACACGCCGGGCTGTGCGCACGCTCTGTGCATGGCCAGTAGTCTCGCCGGGCCCCTGCTGCGTGTCAAGGCCTAAGCCAAGGCATGCCTGCAGGCTAGCCAGGGAACTGTCCTGGCCCTCCAAGGTCTGAGTCAGGGCTCGATCTTGGGCGACTCTCCTAGGGGTTCTGACAATTCGGCCATATTTGACGTAGAATCAGAGAAGGTTAATAGTTTTTCTTGTCTCCCTGTTTAGTTTTCGGGAGTTTTTTGTGGGTCACCATTGTCGGCGTCTTCAGAGTTTGGGTTTGGACTTGGGTGCATTCTCGGCAGTTTCTGAGTTCTCCGAACTAGTTCTTGGCTTTTTCTCGATGGTGTGTGGCAGTGTGACTCTCGGAACAGTGGGTTTTTTCCGCTTGACCATTTCTGTTGCTGCGATTGTGGGTCTCAACGCAAGTTGTTGCGTGTTCTTGATTCCTAGGTTAATTTCAGCACCCTCTGTGGCAAGTTCCTTGGTGTTTCGGCTAGCTCTGGCCTCTCCTGTTGTGAACCCGACCCATCTGAAGGCTATTTCTGTCTGCTGGTGAGTCTCGATACACTCTCTGTTCACATCTCACTTGGTGGTCTCTGTTCTAGTGCTGTCCGTGCACAAGATTCGGCCTTTCTATGTGGCTTCGACGCTGGCTAGCCAATTTTGGGTTTCAGCGTTTTCTGTTCCAGTTTTGGGTTTCGGCGTTTGCTGTGTTGGTTTCTCTGGTTTTCAGCACCTGGTGGGTTGCCATCTTCTGGTACACGGACATCTCAGTCACAGTTTTAGGTTCGTGTGACATTTCTGGTGATTTTTCAGTGATCTCTGTTTCGGTTGTGGCTGAGCTTTCTTGGATTTTCTCTTGGTTTTGGTTTCTAGCTTCAGTTTCGGTTTGGGTTCTGTTTCCGCAAACCATCTAGGCTTCCTTTAGTCGACTTTCCCTTGGTTGATTGTGAAAGGATGGCCAACTCGACCGGACCTAAGCCCAAAAAGATTGTTAGGCTCAAGGCCCGTAATCTACTCTCATCACCACACTGTGTTCGAATTCAACTAGGAGTACTGGAATCGGAGACGATCCAAGTCCCTGGTTATCCCGAATCGAGAAGAAGAAAATAAATCGACTTTCAGGATATGCTCAGGCCGGGAATGACGACTCATTTATTGACATATCTCCTGGATCTATTCCATCTCATGATCATTCCAGCATTTATGAGCAACCAGACAATAGCCGGTCTATAGATTGTCCCACTTAAATGCGGAGATACCATAGACACGCATCATTAATTGCTGGATTGGAGGGGAGAAGAGCGGCATTTAATGTCCCTCTCAAAAAAGGTTCAATTGAGCATTAATTAAGGAGATACCCAATTAATGCGATAAGGCAGACAAAATCAGATCAAGTTTCCCCTTCTCAAGGATGACGATCGAGTGATGCTCCAATTAATAGATTTTTCACCATCAAACCCTCCTTTAAGGGGGAACACCTATAAATAAGACTGAACCAAAGCCGAAAATGGGTACATTCTGACATTTCTCTCAAACAAACTTCCATATATTTTCTTTCTGAAACTAACTTGATCGTCGGAGCGGTCCCGAATCCCGATCTTCCTTGTTCTTGTTTTGCAGGTTCCGGTCAATCGGGGTTTGATAAACCAGACTGCGGAATACGTTCTTCATAGTGGCGCCGTCTGTGGGATTGCGTTGTTTTTTATAAACGTACTTTTTGCATGTCTACCCTACCATTATCCCAAACGACCGAACACGACCAGCAGTCGGACCTGGCCATGGAAGAAAGACTAGAAGTACTAGAAAAAATGGTGAGGAAGCTGAAAGAGGAGAACGCCGCCCTTCGGCAACCCCGCGAAGAAATATCGGCCCGTGGCGAAATCAATCTCGAGGAGAATGTGAGCTCCCGACTTCCTGAGGAGAGCGATGCCTCTGAAGGAGAACGACGCCGGATGCACACCGAGCTAAAAGAGTTAGGGGACAAGTACGCTGAAATGGCAAAACTAATCAACCCGGCCACAAGGCATCTCTCCTCATAAGGAAGCATAGAGACACCCTACAGTGCCGACGTTCTACCGTCCCTCTCCTCTCCCGTCCAGATTCAAGATTCCGTAGGTAGAACCGTATAATGGATCTCAGGATCCCGTGGAACACTTAGAAGCCTTCAAAGCACATATTAGCATGCATGGCTATCCCGGCGAAATAGCATGTCGAGCGTTCCCTCTCACGCTGAAGGGGATGGCTAGGACATGGTTTGGAACCATTCCCGCGGGATCAATCAGTAGCTTCGAGACGTTAGCCCGACTCTTCACCACCCAATTCATGGCCAGTAGGAAAAGAAGGCGCCCCACAGCGTACTTATTGACCATCAAACAAGGAGAGAGAGAGAAAACCTGAAAGGGTACCTAACCAGACTCAACAAAGAAAGAATGACAACCGACAACCAAGACGAAAAAATCACCCTCGCGGCCCTCCTGGGCGGTATATGGCCCCGAAGCCCCTTTATGGCAGAGATAGCTCGCAAGACTTCTACTACTTTGAACGGGTTTATGGATCAAACTGACGGGTTCATCAACGCCGAAGACACGCTCGAAGCCCTAGTAGACCTGCAACGAGGAGAACTCCAACAGCATGATCAGAAAACAACCTATGTCGGAGAAAGTTCCAGTCAGCATCCGGGGGAAGGGGGGGAGGAAGTTCCCAGATGAAACGAGGAGAAGAGACCCCCACGGGAACACAGACTATCATCATGGCCTCAATCCAACTTGGCGGTGGAAAATCAGAACCGATCCGAATCAAAACGAGAATCCATTAGAAGAAAGAGGGAGAGGATGTACTGTGAATATCACAAGACTACGGGCTACAACACTGAGAACTGCCAGGCTTTGAAGAATAGACAAATGGATGAATAGACGAGCAATCGAAGAGACAGAATGCGGTCAAGGACCCCCCTTGGGGAACGAGAGTCAAGCCGACACCGAGGCAAGCCCGCATCAAGCCACCCGCCAGGCGAGATTAGAACCATCATCGGAGGACCGTCCCGAGGAGGAACCACATCCTCCTCTCAAAGGACGCACGCACAAAGAGCCAGATATGGAGAAGTTTACACACTGGAAGAACACCGAGATAGGGCAACCCGGGTCCTAAAGGAAAATCAATCATTTTCAATGAATAAGATGAAAAAGGGATCACCTTTCCGCACGATGACGCATTGGTAATATCAGTATTGGTAGCCAATTTCCAAGTCAAAAGGATACTGGTTGACAACGGGAATTCGGCCGATATCTTATTCTGGGAGGCCTTTATGCAGATGGGGATCGATCCCCACCAACTCCAGCCCATCCAAGCTCCCCTTAAAAGATTTATGGGTGAAGCAATACACCCCGAAGGCGTGATAACACTCCCGGTCTTGATGGGTTCTGCACCCAGGACCATGTCAGTTATGACCGAATTCCTGGTAATGAAAGCCCCCTCCTTATACAATGCCATCCTAGGGAGGCCGACCCTAAATAACCTGAGGGCAGTTACTTCTACCTACTACCTCAAAATGAAGTTTCTGACCGATAGAGGAATAGGTAAAGTCAGAAGAGAACAAGTCACCTCCAGGGAATGCTACGCTCGGGAATTGAAACACAAGGTCAATTCCGTGGCTACGATCTCCCTGGATGGCAAGTGTACCGAATTCCCGCCTGCTCCTCCCCGAGCGGTTTGGGACGATGAAATCAGGGACGAAGGGTCACTACGTCAAGCAGAAACCAACAAATATTTGGAACTAATTCCGATTGATCACGACAACCCGGATCGGACAGTGCGAGTCGGAATCAGAATAGATCCGAGAATACACGCCGAGCTCAAGAATCTCCTCATTGAGCATAAAGACGTATTCGCCTGGACGCATGCCGACATACCCGGAATCGACAGGTCCATAATAGAACATTGGCTATGTGTCAATCCGACAGCTCGGACAGTTAAACAAAAGAGAAGAAGCTTTTGTGCCGAAAAATATGCCGCAATCGCAGAAGAAGTGGACAAACTCCTGACTGTTGGGTTCATCCTGTTGCCCAGATGACTAACACAAGAGGGGGGTAAATTGAGTTGTATTTAAAAAAAATAACAATTATAAATCAAATATATAATATAATATATAAACAAAATATGAAACAACAATAAATATAAAGAGTAAGGGTAAAAGAGAAGTAAACTCAGTATGTTAACGAGGTTCGGCTCCACTGCCTACGTCCTCGCCTCAAGCTACCCCTTGAGGATCCCCAAATCCACTATTCAATCTCCTTTAGGTGGAGATAGAAACTTGTTACACCTTTGAGCAGCACCGCTCCAAAGAATCCGTGTAGAACACCCTTTACACTTCTAATCACCTCACACTTGATGATTTAACTCTTTCCCGTATAGAACACCTTCTACACTTCCAATCACCTCATACTTGGTGATTTAACTATTTCCTGTGTAGAACACTTTCTACACACACAAGGGTTATACACACTCTTTTATTGATACAAGAATTGATAGTGGGTAGGCTATCAGAAAACACTCCTTAATGAGTGAAATAAAAACAATACAGCGCAAACTATATCTCTCAAAATGAACAAGAGTTAAGGCTCAATACTTAGAGAAGAGAGAATAAAAATTTTGAATGAATGTTGTATGCTCTTGGTCTTGTTAATGTGAAGCTCTCAAATGATCTATTTATAGGCATATGAGACTTCATATTCAAATTTAAAAAAATTCACATGTCAAAGATATCATCATTCACTTTTCAAAAATTTCAAACCTAATTTTTTTACTTTTTGCATGTGACAAAAGGAACACACTTTACTTTTCAAATTTTTCAAATCTAATCTTTTACTTTTTGCATATGACAAAAGGAGTACACTTTACTTTTCAAAAATTTCAAACAAAGACATCTACCTTTTGCATAAGTCAAGAAAAACATCCATCACTTTTGAAAATATTCAAATAAAACATGCACATGTGAAAGATGACAATCAATCATCTTAATATTTTTAAAATTCAAACCTTTAATCATGTTATGCACATGTGAAAGATGACAATCAATCATCTTAATATTTTCAAAATTCAAACCTTTAATCATGTCATGCACATGTGAAAGATGACAATCAATCATCTTTCAAAATTTTCAAATTGAATTTTCAAAATATTCATGCATGTGGAAAATGTATTTTAATGCTTTATGATAAAATATTAATTTTGAGCCTTAATCCTAATTTCGAATTATTAAGAGATTTACAAAATTACTCTATGATTTTAATGTGAACTTGTTCCCTTCTTGCTCATGCTTTCTTCCTTGATGTGCTTGATTCTATTGTATGGACAACTTGAGCTTGAGACTCCTTTATTCTTTGAATTCATTTGTTATCATCAAAATCCATGTGTAGATTTACATGAAACTTGAAATCTTGAGTTCAACACATCTGATAAGCTCACTACCCGGAATGGCTGTCTAACGTAGAGTTGGTAAGGAAGACAAGCGGGAAATGGCGTATGTGCGTTGATTTCACCGATTTGAACAAGGCTTGCCCTAAAGATAGCTTCATTCTGCCGCGCATCGACCTCATTGTAGATTCAACTACTGGACTCTCTCTCCTCAGCTTCATGGACGCCTATTTGGGTTATAATCATATCAAAATGAGCACAGACGATGAGGAAAAAACGGCGTTCATTACAGATCGCGGACTCTATTGCTACACCGTCGTGCCTTTTGGACTCAAGAACGCAGGGGCTACTTATCAATGGTTGGTCAATCATATGTTTAAAAACCAAATCGGGAGAAACATGGAAGTTTATGTCGATGACCTCCCAGTTAAGAGTCGCTGCCCTAACGACCATTTGGCAGACCTAAGAGAAGCCTTCTCTATTCTGCAGTATTATCAGATGAAGCTCAACCCCGCCAAGTGCACATTTGGAGTCGAATCTGGGAAGTTCTTAGGATACATGGTCTCCGAACGAGGAATTGAAGCCAACCCTGAGAAAATACAAGTTATCCTTGGAATGGCATCCTTGAGGAACCTGCAGGAAGTCCAACGATTAGCTGGTCGAGTCGCCGCTTTCAGCCGATTCATAGCAAGGTCAACCGACCGATGCCTTCCCTTTTTCCAAGTCTTCCAGAAAGCACACAAGTGGGACACGTCGTGCGAGTAGGCATTCGAACAACTCAAAGGCTATCTGACATGTCCTCCGTTACTTAGCCAGACGGCTCCCGGAGAAACCCTTGTGGCCTATTTGGCAGTCTTGCCTCATGCAACGTCTGTAGTTCTAGTAAGAGAAACCGATCAGGGTCAGAAACCTGTGTATTATGTTAGCAGGGCACTTCAGGGAGCAGAAGCTAGGTACCCCCGTACAAAGATGATGGTATTCGCATTACTGACGGCAGCGCGTCGGCTGCGTCCTTACTTCCAAACTCACACTATAAGAGTAATGACCGATCAGCCCCTCGAAACCATTCTCCAGAAGCTTGATAGCTCTGGTCGATTAGCCAAGTGGGCAATCGAGCTGAACGAGTTTGATCTAACGTTCCAGCCCAGGACAGCGATAAAGGCACAAATATTGGCGGATTTTGTAGCAGAGTACACCGGGTTTCCAGAAGTGATCCCCGGTAAACCTCAGGGACAGACGTGGCAGCTATATGTTGACGGGTCCTCATGTCGAGATGGGGGTGGAGCAGGCGTACATATCGTCACCGACCAGGGTGCCCAGCACAACTACGGTATAGGCCTAACTTTCAAAGTAACCAACAACGAAGCAGAATACGAGACCCTCATAGCTGGGATGACAATTGCTCGGGTCCTTGGGGCAACAAAGCTGGAGGCCCGAATCGATTTTCAAATAGTATTTCATTAAGTACTCAGCCAATACATCACCAAGAGCGAAAAATTAAAAAAATATTTGGAGCTAGTATGCATCGAGAGAGATCGATTCAGATACTTCCGTCTGCTGCGGATCTCAAGGGAAGAAAATCATATAGCAGATCGATTGGCAAAAATAGCGTCGGGAAAAGATGAAAACCCGCCCCCAGAAAACACAGAGATCAAAATAGTAGACACTCCTCCACCGGCAGCGAAGTTAGAATAGTGGCCGTTGCAGATCCCGACTGGGCAACTGATATTACAGAATATCTCCGGACAGGCGCATTACCTCCCGACCTGGGTCAGGCTCTTAAGATAAAGAATAGATCAGCCAGATTCACACTAATTGACAGATTATTATACAGGAAAGGTTTCTCCAAACCATTACTTCGGTGTGTGACAAAAGAAGAAGGCCAGTATATATTAGCTGAAATCCATGAAGGAATCTACGGGGTTCACACGGGGTCTAAAACATTAGCCGCCCGCGCAACACGTGCAGGGTATTACTGGCCGTGTTTGTTCCAAGAAGCAAAAGAGTTCGTTAAGAAATGTCCGAAATGTCAGGAGTATAGCCCAACATTACATTCCCCATCGGAGGAACTCACTTCAATAACATCCCCCTGGCCCTTTGATCAATGGGAACTATATCTTATAGGACCATTCCCAGTCGGGAGGGGTGGAACTTCATTGTAGTAGCAGTGGATTATTTCACGAAATGGGTAGAAGCCGAAGCCCTCACCAGCATCACTTCTCAAGCCATCACAAAATTCTTATGGAAATAGATTGTTTGTCGGTTCGAGATACCTCAGAGCTTTATATCAGACAACGGAAAATAGTTCGATTGCAATCATTACCGAGAGTGGTGCTCCGAGTTGAAAATCAAAGTGAAATACTCTTCTCCCGGCCACCCGCAGGCTAATGGGCAAGTCGAGGCGACCAACAAGACGATCCTCAATGCGCTGAAAAAAAAACTCGGAATGCACAAAGGGGATTGGGCCGATGAACTACCATGAGTCCTTTGGGCATATCGCACAACAGTCCGAACCCTCATGGGCGAAACGCCGTTTGCCCTTACATATGGCTGCGAGGCAGTAATTCCAGTCGAGATCGGGATACCTACGCTGCGAATCCAGCACTATGACGCTGCTACCAATGATGCCAAAATGATGGAACGCTTAGACTCCTTAGAAGAACACAGAGAAGAGGCCGGCTTCCGAATTGCCAATAACAAACGCAAAACAGAACAATACTTCAACAAAAGAGTAAAGCCGCGCAACTGCAAAGTCGAGGACTTAGTGCTAAGACAAACGAGCATTACGTCTCCAGCACAATGCAAACTAGGACCAAAATGGGAAGGGCCTTACATAGTGACAACAACAAACAAGCTCGGATCTTACCGACTCAAGGACAGCTCCGGAACCGACCTACTGCACCCCTGGAATAGCAAAAGGCTTAAGAGTTACTATGTATAACACTTACTGATGTAATTTACTTCTTGAAATTATAAAAAGCCTGTTGTTATTGATATCCAATGCATTATAAATTATAAAGTTCTCAACACACTATCGGAATCCCGTGGGGTCGGTTCACCCACCCACGCGAAGTAACATTCACAATTCCGCGAGGTTGGTCTACCCACCTACGCGAAGCAAACACTCGGAATCTTGCGGGATTCCGAGCGTTTGATTCGCGTAGGTGGATAGACTGACCCCGCGGGATTTCGAGTGTTTGTCTTAGCACTAAGTCCCCGACTTTAAAGTTGCGCGGCTTTACTCTTTTGTTGAAGTATTGTTCTGTCTTACGTTTGTTGTTGGCAATTTGGATGCCGGCCTTGTTCTTCTAAGGAGTTTAAGCGTTCCATCATTTTGGTAGCAGCGTCATAGTGCTGGATTCGCAGCGTAGGTATCCCGATCTCGACTGGAATTACTGCCTCGCAGTCATATATAAGGGCAAACGGCGTTTCGCCCGTGGGGGTTCGGACTGTTGTGCGATATGCCCAAAGGACTCCTGGCAGTTCATTGGCCCAATCCCTTTTGTACATTCCGAGTCTTTTCTTCAGCTCATTGAGGATCGTCTTGTTGGTCGCCTCGGCTTGCCCGTTAGCCTGCGGGTGGCCGGGAAAAGAGTATTTCACTTTGATTTTCAACTCGGAGCACCACTCTCGGTAATGATTGCAATCGAACTGTTTTCCGTTGTCTGATATAAAGCTCTGAGGTATTCCAAACCGGTAAACAATCGATTTCCATAAGAATTTTGTAATGACTTGAGAAGTAATGCTGGCGAGGGCTTCGGCTTCTACCCATTTCGTGAAATAATCCACTGCTACTACAATGAATTTAGCTCCACCCCTCCCGACTGGGAATGGTCCTATAAGATCTAGTCCCCATTGATCAAAGGGCCAGGCGGATGTTATTAAAGTGAGTTCCTCCGACGGGGAATGTAATGTTGGGCTATACTCCTGACATTCTGACATTTTTCTCAAACAAACTTCCATATATTTTCTCTCTGAAACTAACTTGATCGTCGGAACGGTCCCGGACCCCGACCTTCCTTGTTCTTGTTTTGTAGGTTCCAATCGATCGGGATTTGATAAACCAGACTGCGGAATACGTTCTTAACAGATTGGTTTGGTTCTCTCCCACGGCACCCTCTGGTTGATTGGACCTCTAAAGTGAGTTTTTTTATTTATTTATTGGCTATAGATTCTGCTGTGTGTGTATCAAACTTACGGGCCGAGATAATAGTACTATTCAATATTATAGTTGTCAGGGCTTTGGTTACTGTACCCCTTACTGTTTAAAGAAGTTTTATAATTATTAAAAAAAAATCTGACCATATTATCAAGGTTGTCCAACCCAACCACTTCGAAAATAAGCGCATGCTAATTCGTCAGTTAATGTCTCAAGTGGATCCTCTTTTACAACTCTTGATGTTGCAATTCATGCTTTTGCACTTGTCAGTTCTAGTCTTATTACTCTTATTCTTGATATAGTACAATAAATAATAATTTCTACTTTTTCCACTTTAGGAATATCAGAAAAACCAAAGTCTATCTCCTAATTTTTAGCTCATAGATTCTGGTGCCTCAAATCATATAACTAATAATTCAAGTTTGTTACATAATCTCCAGTCTTATCTACTTTCTCAAGATGGAAGTAAGGTCTCAGTCACATGATTTATTTTTCAATTAACACAAGTATATTCAAGATTTAATTCATTTAGGGAGATTAAAAGATACTACTCCAGTTGATATTCTCTTAGAATGTTAAATATAAGAAAGACGAAGACGAATTTCTCCCGGATCCTACCTTATACCATAAGTTTGTTGGTAGCTTGGTTTATTTCACCATCACGCGCCTTGATATTTCTTATGCTGTCCATACTGTTAGTAAGTTCATGGATTCTCCCTGACATCTCCACTTTGTAGTTGTTCGTCAGATTATTCGTTATCTACTTGGAACTCCTAATTGTTGACTTTTTTTCCTAAGAGTTCTTTTCTTCACTTGACTATCTATAGTGATGTAAATTGGACTGGTTATCCGAACTCTCGACATTCTACTACTGGATGACATGTCTTTCTTGATGACTCTCTTATCTTTTGTAAGTGTAAGAAGTAAAATTGTGTGTCTAAATCATCTACAAAGGTTGAATATCGGGCAATGTCTGCTAAATGTTCAGAAATTTTATGGTTGCGTGGTATTTTTTCAGAACTCAGGTTTGCACAAACACGTCTCATGCCTCTTTATGGTGATAATACAAGTGCTATTCAAATTGCTGCCAATCCAATTTTTCATGAATGTACGAAGCACATCAAGGTCAATTGTCACTATATTCGAGATGCCTATGAGTTTAAAGCTATCATTCTCCCTCATGTGCCCATTGAACACAAAGTAGCTGATATCTTCACCAAAGTCTTGACTCGACAACGACATCAATACTTAGTTAGCAAATTGTTACTAGTCGACACATTAACATCAGTTTGAAGGTGGTAGTCTTTTACTAGTCGACACATTAGCAAAGAACTAGATTTTCTTTAATATAATGTGGTAATCTTTTAATAGGATAAGTTTTCTAAAATTATATTGTATTTAAATTACTTGTAACATATTTAGATAAGATAAGTTGTTTTGTAACCCTAGAACTTGTATTTTATTTAATGAGAAAAAAACATCTCAATTGAGATTCTTCGGCCAAATTTGACATTGATTGTGTCACCTACTTATTTTCTGTCTGTCCATGGTTCTGTCTCTAGTGATTTGCTATCTGCATGACAATGTTTCACTTGATTGCGAGATGCATCGGGTTATCACGATTCTTGAGAGAGGCTACCTTTTCTTCTGATCGCTATAGAGTTTCTTTAGCATATCACTGATTCTTGTACATCAATTCCGCCATAATTCTCGTACAAAAATTTTGAAGCTAAATGTTATAGAACTGAATGTGAAGTTGGAATTATCCTATGGTTTCTGAATTTTTTTAACAGCAGGAGTGGTGTCTTACGTCAAGGGGATCATTTTTTTTCTTGTAATCGATATGTTTTGGCATTGCTGAGTTTTATTATAGGTACAGGCTGAGAAACTACGTACTGAAATGGATAGCATTGAGAAGGGAATTGTCTCTTTGATTTTAGGTCCAAATTAAAGCAACTTTTTAGGTCCAAGGTTGGATGAATGTCTTCATTATTACGTTTGCAGCACAAGTATTGCCGATTTTTTGAGAAAAATATATAAGTATATGAGAAAATGTATTCCCTGTGGAGAAGCTTTTAAGCGTTAAAATCTATGGGTTATATTTATGGGTAGGAAATGCTTGCTCAGTTTTTTATCAGGAAGATTGTGTACTTTGAACTGCTATGAATGCTTTTCATTGGCTCTAAGATTTTGATCATCACTTGATTTGGATTTTGGATGATGCTATCTATGCAGGTAAACTCAACTCCATCTAGCCTTCTTTCCAACATTACTAATACAAATGCCATACCCAAACAGGGAAGCTAATTTACATGGAGCTGATATGGAGGTTGTCTCTTCATTGCCGCAAAATTGTAATGCTTTGTGATGGAATGCTCTCTTGTACAGTTGTACTAAATTCTGACACTGTTATTTGTGATGGAATCCTTTCTTGTAATAAGTATTCTCATACAGTATTATTTGTGATATTCATATAAAAAAAGGTATTATTTGTGATATAATTCTTTCTTGTAATGCTTTCGTGTAATGCTGATGTGTAATATATATATATATATATATATATATTGTGATGGAATGAGTTTACCATTTTGATTCAATGCTATATTTAGTGTAATGGATTCTTGTGATGGAATCGATTTACCATTTCCTACAATTTCCAGTAATAAATGAATGACAGATAGCTGCTCCGTTGAGTGGCCTTTTTTAACAAAGGGCAATTCACAATGTGCTTACCATTTTGATGGATATAAATCAAAATAGGATATATTCATCTGTTAGGAAAAATAAAAAATACCACTTTGTAAAACTGACACATGAATCAAGAGAGTAATATTTACAACCAAGCAATTCCCGAATACATTGCCTTTACATTTATTCACCATAACTCTTGGTTACGAATCTTACATCATAGCGGAAGGCTCTTTTGAGAAAGCTCCCTCGGACCTGGGTGTTGCCAAGGTAGTTGTATTAGTCATTTCTCAAGGCTTCATCCTTCCTTTTCTAAACCTCTATCTCCCTTTTCAAGAGCTACCTTACATAGCATTAATAGTTAATACTCCAAATAACAAATTATTATTATTATTTTTTTTTAAAAAAAAAAGAGAAAATTGGAATGAATATATATATACTAGATCGATTTCTTGTTAAACATCTTGAAAATTTAAAAATCAATACTAGATCGATTAACTGACGCTTTTTAAATTATAACAAAAAAAAAATCCGGTTTTGGATTTCCTTTTTCTAACACCGAATCAAATCAGACCAAACTAACATTTATATATATATATATATATATAATGGACAATACTACATATAATCTAAAAAACTAGACTTTTTTATGGTCTTAAGTAATAAATAAATAAATAAATCCTTATTTTCAAATAAAATTAATTAAAATAATCTTATTTACAAATAAAAAAATTTTAGATATCTGAAAATTTATTTCATTTAATCATAAAATAAGATCGTTTCTATATGGACTGCAAAAATAATTATTCATTTTTAATTTTTTACATTATAGTTAACTTTATATATAATTATTTGTATATATAAAACAATTTATATTATATAATAAATTACTTAATAATGTAATATTAAATTTTGAATTGCTATATAAATAACCATAGATTATCACTATTGTATTAGTAGTTAAATATATAATAAAAACAGGACTGAACCTATAAAATCAAAAGGATCAATTTAAAAATATAATCGATGCAGTATCGATTCTTTAACCCGTTGCAAGTGGAAAGTAGATATATGATGACGACGACCATAGAGATGTTTAACCCGTTCTAATATCGAATCAATAATGGTATTAGTTCAAACCATATATATCACATCGAATATAATGAGATTTTCTACCTACAGGTGCAGCACATATTGATTGGTACAATATTATTGTAGAATTTCTACTCACACAACCTTCTTTTCTCTCTTTCCACTGGGTATGATTTCAAGGCTCTAGTTATGTCTCGCATTCAGAACTTCACCTTGTCATCACCTTTTACAAAGATTAACCATAATTGCACAGAAATAATACCCCCCAAAATTTTCTGCAACACAAGTAGATCAACATTTGTAGAGCCCGAATTACAGGGGAAAAAAAAAAAAAACCAATACACCCATCCCCAAGGAAGTGACACTAACAATCTGTTAGCTTCCTGCCAACTCAGGTCATCCTAATTGCTATGCCAGTTGCCCTCGCACTCGAGAATTTTGTGCTTCGGATCATTCAAACTAATAATGTGGCAATTTACAACTTCAAAAGCTACGTGGGAACCAAAGATCGAGCAAAGGGTCGAAAGCAACAACCGATTCGACCAAAGAATTTAAGGAGTCAAAAAATATCTTGCTCAAATTGTTGTATAATTGGAGAAAAGCAGCAACAAGTTATCCAGAGCTTCAGGGTAAAATTTCCTGGCAAATAAGTAACACGGCCGTTGTTCGCCGTTCCATAGGCAAGGCCACATTTGCACTTCCTTCTGTAGAAAACCAAGGAAAGGAAATTGTTTCAAATACTGCCTATCCAATGCACGTCTGAAAGATTGAAACAGGGTTCACCATAAGAAGCATACCTTTTCATCGCTGGTAACATGAACGCTTACATCAATTGACTGCAGATATAACAACGTTCAAAGTGTCATCACAATCCATGAAATCCCATTGAAATAGCAACAGCTTCTAAATGATATGCTCAACTTGGTAAAGGCAAGTAAAATTTGTGCACAATGACACCAACTTTACCAATTTCAAAGTTTCATCGTTTTACATCGTGAACGGGCACAGTTAATCTTTCAAATTTAAAGCAGCACGGAATAAAAAAAAAAATTGAGGATGGGAGAGTTTTGAGAAGATGATGCTGTGTTTCAAAACCAGGACACATAATTATAGGTAGCAGGATGAACGGGTGGATTCTAAATGGAGATGAACTGAGCTGCCAAAGGAATATTTTTTTATGAGATATTCCCTGGGGAATTCAGTTAATCTCCATTAAATTTCCCAAGGAGTACAAAAAGCCATGAGAACAAATCTCTCTGATCAAGTAGAATCATACCGTAATATTCTTCACAAGCTGTTTGGTAATATCACGAGCCTTGTATGATTTTGGGTGCCACTTTCTCTCAGACCAATCAACATGTGTGACTGACCAATTGGCAATTCCACCAGGATCAACAATCTGAACATTTTCAAAAGGTTCAATCAAAGATGCTGATAATAAGTAAAAGCTCAAGATGGAATGCGGACAGAGATTCTCACATGGAAAAAGGTTGGCAGGTAATGTTCATCAGCAATGCAATTACGCCCCTCCAAACCTGGCTGTAGTGATCAATAATACCGACTTTAGTACCTATGATGGAAACATCAAATGCAGAAAAGACCACCATCTAAAACAAAGTAATCTCCCTAGAATGTTTTGAACCAGCAATAACGGGCTATGATTCAGGTATCTTTACACAGTTCAGTCATTGAATGGGTGAAGATACAAGTCATTGTTGCAACCCACCCTATCAGTTTCCCGAATGTTAACCATATGGCTATGATATGCTTATGTAGAACAACCAAGGAATCGCTAACTAGAACAACTGAGGGGATCCCATATACTACAGCAGGTTGAAGACCAGACCTTCAATATTAGATGGAGAATGGAGATGAAATAACACTTTGTTACAGAAGCCAGCAAGGGAAAGCTTGACTATCACTTTTATCATTAGGTAACAATCCTTTTTTTACTGGCAGCGCATGTCCAAGAACAATGTCCAGACAAATCCCATTAGGTAACAATCCTTATTCCTTGCACAACGTTATATAAAATTAATGCTAAAAATCCAACAAATGAAAATGGGTCCACATGAATTCAGTAAAGGTCAAATACAGAGCAAAAGTACTCATGATGTGCCAAGAATTTCTCTTTTGTACCTACTCGTCAAATTTTTTCCCAAGCACAGATCCGTAAAGTTGTAATAAGATAAGCAAATAACTTACAGGCAATAAATGAAAAGATGTAACTCCATGAGGTGGTGAAAATAGAGGATGGCGATGATGACTATCACAATCTTGGAACCAATATGAAATTTAAAAATTGCATTGTATGATCAAAATATGCATGGGAATAACATGAAGCAAATGGCATAATATGAACAAGCATTGAAGAACATATATTGCAAATGACAAGACACTTGTATGTCTTCATTACCATAAAAGATTAGCAGAAAACCCAAATAAAAATATCATATTTTCAGAAACCACGAAGAAGATAGAAGCATCATGAATTTCACCTTGCAGTAATCACGAAATTTGGAGTAGTACAGATTATCAGCCATAACTATCACAGCATGCTGCCTCGTCATTGAAAACCACTGAAATAAATCAAAGAATTAATTCTTACCCATAGCAAATACTGAAAAAGGTTCAATTTGGAGGTGCTGCATTTTTTTATTATCTTTTATTTATATGTATATATACAAGTAAAAAAAATTCCTTAGGGGAAAAACAAAAAACTTCTTATAACCAAAGACCCTTATGAACCCTATCCTAACTGTATCGTGAAAAAGCTCTTTACAACTGCATGCAATAATGCATCACCACTGATACCTTATAATCATTGGTTTGACTGGCCCCGCTTGGATTCAGAGATGAGATGAGTTGAGATGAGTTGAGATGAGTTTAATTTATTTTTTAATATTATTATTATTTTGAGATTTGAAAAAGGTGTGTTGGGATTTGAAAAATGTGTATTGGAAATTGAAAATTGTGTATTGGGAATTGAAAAATGTGTATAGAAATTTGTGTTTTATATAAAAAATTATAAAAATATAATGATGAAATGAAAATGAGTTGAAATGAGCTGAGCTCACCTTCAAATACAAACGAGGCCTTAAACCACCTCCATCTCAAAAAAAATCAGCCAACAGAGAGGGATTACAATAGTTACATAATTTTGTCTAAAGTATAAAAGGATCTAATGAAGACCCATTTCTAACTTACATGGTCACTCTAATGGTATATCCTCGAATAAGATATTAAAAAAGGATATGGGGAAATGGAGATTGGTTCTTATTTAATCTGTACCCATCTAAAAGGGCTCTGACTAGTAGCCTAGCTGCATGGTTTCTATAAGTAGCCGTCCTCAGCAATATATAAACATCAAGTCTTTTGCATGAACTACATTCCCAACCTCACCATTATCTTAGTGAAAATATACCTGAGCACCCTTTCTAAAGTCTTTCTTCTCAATTTCAGGCAACATGTGTTCTGAATACCGGCCATTCCCATGTGGACCAGGATCCTGAAAGCTGGGGAAGAAAGAAGAGGAAAAGAAAATGTAGCACATCAACAAGGAGAAGTCTTGATCCAAATCAACTCCAAAAATGATGAATTTTAAATTTGAATGCCACAATGCTGACTTGACATTCCACAAGATGAAAACTTGCAATGCTTACTCCATCCTTATAATAGGCCATTCTACAAGAAGAATTACCAGTCAACAAAGCTGATATTTGTATGCATCAGATAGTTGTAGATATAGTCAAAATTGTGCAACGGTACACAACTGCAATGCCAGAAAGAGTGACGGAACTTATATTAGGAAGTACGTACAATTTGGAGAGAACTCCAAGTAATCATACAATCTCATCACCTATCAGAAAGTAAAACGAAATGCTGGTTATCAGAATCTTTTAGAGCATGTGCCAATAATCGTCTCTCTGCATCAACCATCGAAATTTTTCCCCATATAACCTGCAAAATTATCAGTGGCTAATCTTATTAATTTTGCCTTTCACTGATTAAACAATTAACAGAATCAAATTAAAAATCACAAACCAATATCATGAAAATTACCAAGGACAAGCAGTATATGATTTTTACGAATGATTATGATGTAAAAAGAATTACCTATATGAATATTTTTTTATATAAATTACCTATTAGAAAGAATTATCGACCAAAAAGCATTAATTAATTTTACCGACAATTACAAGTGCATAATTTTACAGCTTGAAAGGATAAAAATAAAAAGCGTATACTGTAACTGTGAGAAGAAATGAACCATGTTTATGCAATTTGTGAACAGACAACAACAATAATTTCACCATTAATGAGTCAGTGCATGTTAGATTCTGTTCATAGGTAGTTAGGGTACTTTAAAAAAGAATCCATCTCATATCTAACACCAATGTTCCTGTATATATATGGAATTCCTGACTTACCAAAAAAATTATGAGGTTTCTGACCTACCAAAAATGAATATTTATGGAATTTCTGGGCACATTCGAAATTGAACAGACCTTCTTATTTCACTAAGTGTACCCAAAGCTTCTTGGAAACTCCCAGACATGTATAGATTTTATGGCTATATCCTCATTTTTATTAAGATTTGTCATGCCAATCTTCATGCAGATACTCACTAAATTCCTATATCAGATTAATGAATAAGAGATCGTGAGATTCTTTATAATTTTTTTTTTACCAATATCAATTTTTATGCTCACTAATTTTCTTGACCTAAATTAATGAATAAAAGATCGTAAAATTCTTTAGACTTGTTACACCAATATCCATATTTATGCTCATTAATTTCCTATATCTACATTAATGAATAAAAGATAATGATATTCTCGATAAGTCAATTTAATTCTATATTATTACCCCCATACGATATGTTTGAACCAAAGTGACCAGGGACAGCCCAGAAAAATTAGTAATTATATGTGTAAACCAATCAAGCAATCAGGGAAATATCCCCTGCGCATTATTGCCAGACACTATAAAAGGAAAATTGATATAAAAACCGCGGGAGATATTAAAAGCAACTGAAGACCTGGTGTTCCTCAAGGAGCAATGTTTTCTATTTCCACATTGGAACAACCATTGGGTAAACATATGTACTAGCTTGTACTGGGAAAAAAGTCCAATATTACTGGGAGAAAGGGAGAACTTGCATATTCTTCCATAAACAGAACAAAGTATAAATTGGAATATTAAATTCTCTAGAGATGCTCAAGATTAAGAAGTTGAATCCTTCTTGGAGTCTAGAATCTTGTGTATTCTATTGGAATGATGGAAGTTTAAGATAAGATTTCTTGGCGTCCTACTAGGAATGGGAAGTTCACCATTCACTCATTCTACCCCCTTACTATGATACATAACACAAGTCCATTACAGTGGAAGAGTATATGGAAGACTAAAGCTCCTCTAAATGCAATATTCTTTGCATGAACGGCTTCCTTGAAGAAGATCCTCACCTTAGATAATTTAAAGAAACATCGAATCATTGCCATGGATTGGCGTTACATGTGCAAAAAGAGTGGGAAGTATGTTGACTAGGGGTGCCACCATACGGTGAGGGGTAGCCCCCTCCCCGCACCGGCATCTCAGGGTCCGCCTCGCCTCATGTCCACTTTAAATATGGATGACATTGCACTAGGTTTAAAAATTATTCATAAATCCAAAAGTGATCAAAAATACAATTTTAGATCCAAATTGTATATTAAATTTTGTAAACATTTGTGTTAAGTTTTAGTATGGTAGTTTTTAAACTATATAGTTTTTAAATTTGCTTGTGCATATTTTATGTAAATTGTAGTTTTAAATTTGTTAATGCATACTTTGTAAACAAGTCTAACAAATTGTAATATATATTTATATATGCACAATTTGTAAAATATAAATATATAGCCATATTTATATATAAACATATATTTATGTTTTTGTAATATATAAATATTTGTGTGTATATATACATATAGGCGGGGCAGGGGAAATGCTAGGGGGGTAAGATGCAGGGGCGGGATAGCGGGTGCGGGGCTCCACTGCCCACCGCTAATGTTGACTATCTACTTTTTTGATAAGTAATGTTGACTATCTCCTACTTCTTTGTAAGATTGCCAAAACCTTATGAAATGAAATCTTTGCTGGGATGGGACCAGCTTAGGCGATTCTAAAGCGAGTGATTGATCTTCTAGCTTTTTGGAGAGGCCTTCAGGGCAACTCACAGATCGCAACAGTTTTAAATATGGTTCTGATATGCCTATAGGGGTGGATTTGAAGGGAGAGAAATGCCAGAATTTTGAAAATCATAGGTGGTCAATGTATGAGCTTAGAATTTTATTTTTTAATATTTTATTTCATTGGGCTTTTGTAATACATTTTATTGGTCCGAACTTACATAAATTTCTTTTATACACTAAATCATCAAGAATAGGTGATACTCTTATATATATCCCATATACACGGGTTATTACCTATCCTCATTATTATCAATAAAATTTTGTTTACTGATAAAAAAAATTAAAGAAGTTAATAAAACGATTGCAACAAACATGATTCTCATAATTTTTTTCTTCAAAGGCATACTTCCATCTGAGTAATATAAATTTAGATTGCATTCAGAAAGCAAGATTTTCAACCTGATCACTGTGAATGTCTCGATTAACAAAATAACGGCTCAAATGTACTGGTTTTTCCTTAGATGCGTGCACATAAACAGAAAATTTGCCTTCATGACCCTGCCAAAAAATACGGAAAAACTTCTTTAAATATATAAACTTACCAACAATGAGATAGACTTCACATGCATATAGCTAAATTAAATATATGGACTTAACAGCAATAAGATAGTCTTTATATGCATGAAACAGTGTTCTGAGAGAAATGAATCTCACAATTATTATAAACAGACTTGCTCTTTATAAGGGCAGATGATAGCATAACAAGTAACTAGGACACATTTACCATGCATAAATTCGAAAATGTTTTGTATAAGTGCAAAAATTAAAAAATCTAAAAAGACATAAGTACAAAACTCCAGCACTTAGGTGCAAGTCAGGATCAGGATGAAAACACGAAGTGAATTTAATATTTCAGTTCAGTACTTTTTTAAAACAATAGTTCCTGTGTAATATGGTAGAGCCCTTCTTCATTTTTTAATTAGACTACATTACTTGTGAAAGCAAAGCTTATGCAAGCAATTTATGACAGAAGTATAACATCAAGCTTTAAGCACGATATTTATGGTCGGGACAGAGGTAAGGAAAAAAGTCATAATCAAGAAGCACGTCTTTTTATTAGGCCCCAAAAAAAAATTAAAATACCCAAGATAAAACAGAAACTTACATGGAAAAACTTCTCCCACAGCTTCTCAAAAGGCAATGAACCCGGAGTCAAGAACATGAAGGCAAGTTTAGACTTTTCAGATTTAGTGGGAGGTGCATTCAGAATCTCTCTAATCACAGCACGAGATGCAAGTTCTTCATCGGTTAATTCCCGTGCAGGAGCAGGTGGAAGCCAATTTGAAATAGCCTCACAGCCTCTAGAAGAAAATACGTAACATGCAGCACTGCTTTGAGGTGGATACATATAAGCACAAATTAGAAATACCGTGACCAATGAAACCAAGACAATAATCCACATGGGCCTCTTCATGGGAGGACGATGGCGAGGCCCAGGCAAGATCTGCATATCACCCATGCCTACACGCCACGCCTGACCTGTCTTCATCTAGATTAAATGCATCACAACTTCATATCCAAGCGATGTCTGTCTTGTCCTTCATTCCCCTTCACCACAAGATTCTTCCTTATGGAATTAGTATTTAATAGCCTATTACTGAATTGTATTGAAGAATCTGAAATCAGAGTGAAAACCTATTAGCACGCCAGATAATCTTGATAAATGCTTAAACACTGCAGGAGTCTACGCGTTTGAAAATTCAGACAAGAAGATCATGTAAAATGAAATCATATGAGAACAAATAGGTTTACACAACTCATGTAGGAAAAATATATGACACTGATAAGATAAAGCACCTGGGCTAATAAACCATAACTGACTCAGAGCGGCAGGACCATATCAAAAACCCCATAATCGAGACTGAAACATATTCTCTCTTTTTGTTCCTCTCTTTTGTTACCTTTTCTCATTAACCTAACAGAGCAAAAGCGCGTACACTCTAAACAAATTAAGATGAAAATTCAAGATAAAGACGAGCAAAACAGCGATCTTGGGGTTATATAATAGAATAAAAGAAAGGATTTTTTTTTTTTAATCAAAAGTAGAAACAAGGAAACTAGAAGGAAACGCTTAATAAACAGATCCTTCAACTCAAAGTTTTGAAGCAGCCCAACGACTTAAACCAACCAATATTCCTAATTAAAAATAATATAAGTAAATAACAAAAACCAAAGCTTTGAAATAAAAAACAGTCAAGCCCACATCCAACGCCCATACAGTTCCAACCTACCCAAAATTCAAGACTCGCTCAAACCCGACGAAATCAAAATCCCAAATGCACACTCCATCTCACTAATAGTCAACCCCCCAAATAATGCATATCCACGGATAGGTTCCCAAGAAAATTCGTAAAAGCTAAAAATAAGAACGTCTAAATTATAAATTAAAAAATAAAAGTAGGCAGTGAAACCTTCCCGTCCGTCTCTAACGAGAAAAACAATGGGTGGAAAAGGAAAAACTTGAATACCTGGAAAGATATAGAGCTGAATCGAGCTGAGAAAGACCCGAAAACCACGCAAATCAGGAGTGACAACAAAAAGATCTAGAATCGGAAATATATAGGCCAATGGTTTAAAAAGATCTAGGGCACAAGAATAAGAAGAAAGAATCAAAAGCCAGACTCGCACGCACACAGGGAGGGAGGGAGGGATGGGGAGTTTCTATATTTATATTATGTACAGATGTGAATAAAAGTGTAATAGGTGTTGAGTTTTGATTTGATTCCTTGGACGATTCGCTTTCCGCGGCTGTTGTGGATTTTTCGTTCTTCGCTCTGTGTTTCTTCCTATAAAAATTCTCTGACCAGTCTTCTAGACAGAGAGAGAAAACGAGACACGGAGTGCTGAGGCAGTCTCTTTAGTTTTGGCTTTGCTCTCTCCTCCAAACAAATTGAGCCATTTCGGCCGGCTTTCTTTCTCCTCCTTTTTTTTTTTGTTTTTGTTTTTGTTTTTTTTAATAATTTTAATTTATATATTCCATCCTCTTACAAATATTCATCCAAATATATTCCCATTTATCTAAATATATAATTAAAATTTACAGTCATATATTATATGAGCTTAATTCTTTTAGTCTCTTTATATTTAGAAATTATTTTATCATTATAATTTTTTAAATTTTTACATAAAATATAATAAATAATTTAATTTTTTAAAATATAAAATTAATAATATTATTATAATAATATTTTATTCAATTTTTAACTTTCATATCAATTTATTCCATTTTATTTCTCAATCCAAGCCAATTTTGATTGTTTATCAAGTGATCCCTTACGAAAAATAATTAAAAGTATATTACAACTAAAATTATTGAATAAGTTTTGGGAATTATAGTTGGAAACTCGATCGTTTTCATTTGCAACGAATTTGGAGCGACAAAATGATTAGGGTTGTGAAATTAGAGAAAACCAAAAATAAAACAAAATTGAGAATGTTTGGTTATTTGGTCATGAATCAAATGAGTCAAACCATGACTAAAGTCTAAGGTGGAGCAATGCTTCATCGATAGCTTCGCTTTCTTGTTGCTTTTACATTTAGTATTTATTTATTTGTGATAACACTTTAACGTATCTTTAAAAAATATAGAAATGAATTTGTCTTATGGAATAACTCTTAGATTTTGTCTGCAATCCTTTAACGTTGATTATGCTTTTATTCTTATAAGCTTGGCAATGGTCTAATGGAAGAGTTCATCAAAGCAAAATGTTATAAAAACAAAATATAGGATAGGGTCATAATCCATAGAGATGGCCATCTTTACTTAAAAAAAAGAGTTATAACAAAATCAATGATTTAGCCTAAAATTAAAATTTTATAAAAATAAATTCATAAATATACGTAGTTTGATATATTATATTAGATTATAAATATATTTTTTTTATAAAATATATAAAAATTATTATATGAAGTTGTGTATAAGTTTATTTTTATAGAATTTATTTAGAGATTCTTTAAGTGCATAAACTGCACCTTCTATTATTGGACAATGAATCTTCGCAACGCATGCGCCCCTTCCCCGTATATATATCTCGTATGTCCATCCGCTCGGAAGACAAGTCAAGTCGGTAAACCTTGAAGTGGCATGTGCTCCCTCAGCCACAAAAATAATAATAATAAAAATTAGATGTTCCACAATCGTAGAACACTAGAATATTGAATTATAGGATAAATATATATATATAAAGTGATTATCTAATAAAAAAAAAATCTTATTTTACCTATATATATATTTTTTATATTAAAGTTAATATTTTTCATCAATTTCTATTAAAATTAATATTGAGAAATATCATTTTAAATACAATTTATTAAACCCATTAATCACCGAAATAATATTTTTGCATTAAATTTAATTATACTACTTCAATTTTCTATAGCGATAAATTTTTAATTATTATTTTTTTTTGTAAAATAAATATAGAATAATAATAATAGTATAGAATATATAATAATATAATATATATAAATAAATAATTCATAACAATATAACAATGCAATCCTCACTTAGAGATATTAATTTATACGTTAAATAGTTTAATTTTATTCATGAAAATTTATTCTTATTATATGATTAATAATTTCATTCTTTAAAAATTATTTTATAATTTTAAAATGAATGTATTATTTATTTATTTTTTAAGATGATAAATATACAATATATACAATATATACAATTAACTATAATTATGTTAGATTAATAATAATAAGTAATAAATATAATTAATATATTATATATATTTGATATTTAATTAAAATATATATGATCTAATAAATTTACATATTTAAGATTAAAATTTTATGTTATAAATTATAATATAATATTCTTTTATATAAATTATAAACTATCTAATTTTTTTTAAATCATATTATTTCTTAAAAACAATCACATAACTTAAAAAATTGTGGATGATTCAAGTTTATGTAGATCTAGAAAAATTCAAAAACTAAAGACATAGGTATTTTAGTGTCCTTTTTTTTTGAAGCTGTGCAAAATAACACAAATATTATATCATCGTCTTAAAATTATAAAAATATAATATATCGAACTAATCTTTTATTAAAGTTTCAATTAAAATTATTTCAAACAAATTTAATAAAACTATAAGTTATGTTTATTTATAGGACTATTTTATTGTTTATATTAATATTCTTTTTTTTATAATATACGAAAATGTATAATTATTTATCATCTATTTAATTATGAATAATCTTTAAATTTTTATTAAAAATTAAATTAGATAAACGTGTTTTACACGTTACTTTTATCTAGTATATATATATAAATATATATTATATATATATTTATATAGGAATGGTGTTCAAGATACTCATATAATTAATAATAATTTATCAATAAAAAAAATCTGTTTATTATTTTCTATTACACATTAACATGTGATTTCTCTTTTTTTTTTCTTTTTTATTTAAACGTACATGAATTAATGTATAATGGGTGGGTCTATGCCCATCATTTGGGTCTCTCTTGCTGGGAGCTCCATTAATACAATTTATTTCTATTTTTGTTTTTTATATGTATTTTTTAACACTTTTAAATATCTTTTAAAAATATTTAAAAAATTACGTTATTGTTTAAAAATGTTTCTTAATCATTAAGTAAATAAAAAATCACAATGATAACACCGAACGATAAGATTGAGTGATAAGAATATAATTTTTCTATCTTTTATTCTCAATAAATATCAGAAGACCCATTTTTTACATATTATTCTTTCCAAATGCACAAAAATTATCCGAGAAAATAATTATATGGAGGCCATTTTCTATTTTGGAATAATCCGATGTCTGAACTTGGTACGCCACTAATTGGGCATACAATTCGAGTTGGAAAGGAACGAGATTAGAAGTTGCATTTGCAAGATTAATTATTATTATTATTATTATCATCTCTCTGTTTTTTTTTTTTATTATTACAAAACGAAAAGTCAACAACGACTTCATTTATATACAAACCATAATTTCAAGATCTGAAAATGTTCCTATGAATTATAGCACTTGGAATCTGACTTATCAAATATTGGATAATTTAGTTTGGGACCAACAATAGCCACGTCGATTCATGTTATAGGTGAGCTGTCTGCCTCAACCAACGTCCATTTCTCCATTTCGTGGGCATATGGACCTCGCACATTGCAAATTTTTAAATAATAATTTAATCCATTCAATTAATTAAAGATTCTTTAATAAATAAATAAAAGAAATTAATTTCAGCACATATTTCTATTAAATTATATTTAAGATTGAAATTTGGAAATCGAATAATACTAATTTCATACTTTAATTTGATTTTGTGCCAACCACTTGCTGAAAAAATATCACTTAAAACATGATACAGTGTAATTGAGAATTATAAATTTCAAAATATAACATCATTTCCCATTAAAAGATGTTATGTTGTACACAACTTTGTTTCAAAATATAACATCACTTTTTGAGAAATTTATAAAATGTTTTCCTGTCAAAAATTGTCTATTCTGTTTCAATCTGAATTATGTAAAGTCTCCCAAAACCATAAACTTAAAAATTAAAAAAAAAAAATATATATATATATATATATATATATAGCTGGCTGAATGACTTGAGCCAACTCAGAACTCAAGCGAGGTGGGCCGTGGCCTGTTGTCATTTTTAAGTGGGCCATGACGTTGACTGACTATGAAACCGGATTTTTCTAGCCCTGTATCATGTCAAGACAACGATGACAATCATAGTAAAGAATCGATGATAAAAAATAGAGAAACGAAACTTCGGAAAAAACATCCTGCGAGGTTGCAACATGGATGGAAACATTGGAAAATCTATGAAAATTGCATACGGCAAACCATGCCAGCTCCACTTTCGCAAGTGGTCTAACTTCATTTTGCTCTTTTATTTTGATCGCTAATATATTTAATTTTTTTTATTAAATAGTTAGGAAAGTGATTGTTAATTTATTATTATTATTATTATTTTTTAAATATTTTAAAAAAAGTAAATATAGATTGTATTAGAAGGGGATCAGACACATCAAATAAATAAATTGAGAAAGCATAGTAATACTATTGTTTTTTACCTCTTCTTAGACCTAAATACAATGAACAATGAACATGGCCTTTAATTCTGTCTGAGTGCATTATCCTCAAAACTAGAAGTCTATAACAAATCAATAGGTAAAAATATTAAAACAGGAAAAAAAAAAAACACTCTCTATCTTCTATTTTTGGTCATTGGAAGGTTGAAAGTGTACTTTCCCCTGTAGAATATATATGTCATTCTTTTAGAGGTTCATAATCTTAATTAGGCTGTCTCCTTCCTTCAGCTGCTTTATTTGTCAACATGGACCAATATCCACGGAACTATAATTTGAATTCCTTGGTATCACCTCCCAAATTTATTTCCCAAACACCATGCCCTCTTCTTCAATCAATAGACTCAAAATCTTCAGACATTAGCTAATAGAAGCCAAAACGGTATCACACATAATGCAGCATATTCCAACATAGAGGAAAAAATGCGCATAACAATACATATATAAGCAAAGCAATGGGTTGAACTCCCTTTTTTTTTTCTTTTTTATTTGTGGCAGCAAACACTTCGTCACAATAAGGTTTTGTTAGAGTCATGACCTGATTGATGCATGGGCGCTGTGTGAACTTCTTAGCTTCGGCCTGTTACAACAGGAAAGCACGTCATTGGTAAGTAAGAAATATTCCATGAATTGAATACCACTAAATCAAATAGGTTGTCCTACATGGCAGACCTCAAATTAATGTTCTAACAGTTATTGATTGAATATGTGATTTAAGTGAAGGTTAGAAATGCCAACCATTGTGGCGTCAAGATCAACCTTCGCAGCCATTTGATCTGCACAATAAAAAAACAAGTCTAATACAAAATTATCCCCATTTTAATTATAAGAAAGTTAACAGACCAAACATGTCCAGCAGAGAAGACAATTACATTGTAGGCCGGATGCATTGAGATCCAAAATTAGACTTTGGGAACATATGTACTTCGATTCCCGTTCCCAAACATATCTTAGGAGGTTTCTCTTATTGCTTCATTGATTGAAACTGTTTTCGTCACAAATAATTGTAGTGGTTGTAATCATGGGTAGGCATCACATGAAACGAAGACAGTTCAACGTAGCCAAAAATGAATTGCCGATCGAGAGGCTATATATATTATTGGCATGAGTAATGCAAAGCAAGTAGCTGCCGGCAATTCATCCTTGGCTTCATTCTACTATCTTCCTCTTGCATCTAATGCCCTACTCATCATATTATATCATCTTTTGTTCGGCTGCTCTGCATTATTTTGCACCGCATATTGTCTCTTATATAGCCACACAAAGTTGAAGAATATTTTTATCCAAACAACATATATATATATATATATAGATAATATATTCTCAGTACCCTAGATATGGGCATGCATGCATGCATGCTATCCAGATCAGGACTAAATTTATAAACTTCAATGATTTTAATTGTTTCTTATATATCGAACTGATTTTCTTTGGCTTTTTGGGTCAGCTCATTTGTGGACCCGAAACTCTAATGATCATCTGCATGGAATCGTTGACATGCATGTTGGGCGATAATTATGGAATTCAGAATATTGTATGTAAACACACGAAAATCATAGATCTTGATCGTAGAGATCAGTAGATACTAGGAGATCAGGAGGGGAAAGGAGTGGAGTGGAGTGGAGGAAGTACTTTTTCCTGCAAAGCATACGATGCGGATTAATCATGATATTGATCAGTAGTTCTGCCTTTCCAGGAAAGTTATGGGCGATTTTTTTTTTTTTTTTTCTAGAGGCTAAATTCCATTGGTCATTTGTTCTTACGGCAAGAAAAATAGTTATTTATAATTAATTAATTATAATGTAAATAACTATTTATAACAAAAATAGATTTATTTTAATTGAAAATAATTATTTTGTTAAAAATAACTCATCATAAATAAGTAATTTTTTTTTTAATACATACGTGCAAAGTTAAAAAGTTGAAGCTTAGGTTTTGGATTTTGGGGGCCTTTCTAAGCATCTTTTGCAAGTGTAATTTATAACTGCGAAAAAAAAAAAAAGAGGGAAACGCTTGAAAATAAAATTGCAGTGTTCTAAGGATACGTTATTATGTTTTGAAGTTTAACTGTTTAAGCGATTACGTTTAAAGATCGGTTAATTTTTTTTGCATAAAATTGAAGCCCGCAGGGAAGTAATTAGGCCTTTTTAAATTTTTGGAAGGACCCGAATTTTGTCGCCCAAAACCAACACCGCAAAGTATTTTGGGCCAGGCCGTTTCGCATCAAATTAGCACGAAGGCTATTACGACAACTGGCCACTTTTCCACGTAGGAGCGTAGCTGTTGCCGCAAAACATCAGGCACGGTTCGACTTTTTCACGGCGACGTGTCTCGTCTTTGTGAAGACGCGAAAATCTGATTTATTTTTAAAAATAAGATAAGATAAAAGTTAAAAATAAAATAAAATATTTTTATAAAATATTTTTTTAATATTAATTTTATTTTGAAATTTTAAAAAATTATTTTAAAAATTGAAAAAGTTGTATTGTTTAGATTATTTTATATAAAAATTTAAAAATATGTAATAATGAATTTGAGATAAATTGTGATGAATTTGAAAAATAAACCAGGTCTAAGACTAAAATGCATGGACGTTGCTTCTTATCATGTTCGTGTATATTTTTTCAAAAGAAGATCACATTTCCTTAATCAATCAGCCAATTATGTTTCCTTGTCAATACAATCCAGAATCTATTAAGCCCCTCTTCATTCTTCAATCTAGACAAGTACTTCTTCCTCAAACTGTATAGCCATTTTAGCAATCAAATGAGCCACATGATTCCATTGTCTTGGAATAAATTGAAGCAGCTTCCAGCAATCTGCATGACTAATATGTTCATATATATATATATATATATATATATATATTTTTTTTTTGAAGAGTAATATATACTATATATAACCCTCTTATTTTATTTCATTTTACTATATAAGCTGATATGACAATATTTATTCTTAGATATGACATTTATTCTTAAATGATTTCTTATTTTTTTAAAGGATAAATATAAAGATTAATGATGGATAATTCCGTCTCATCATAATGAGCTAGATGAAAATAAGATGAGACTATAATATATAGAATTGATCTCTATATATGATGATCTATTACTGTAATTATTATTTAGCACATAATAATATCTTTAATATCTGAAGATTTCATTCTGAAACTAAGAAGGTAATTAAGTACAAGAAGAAATTCACAAACATTATAGTACTATACAATGATACGAAGGAGTACTACTGTAATTACTCAGTTTAGGCTAAGATGGAATATAGCAACAGTAGTCTTATAATATTTAATGAAGTTTAGTGTAGATAAACAATAGTTTAGAGTGGCCTCTTTTGATTATATAAATTATTTTATTTTATTTTATCTAATCATTATATTTTATTTCAAATTTTTATATAAAATAAAATAAATAATTCAAAATTTTAAATTTTAAAATAAAAATAAAAATATAATAATATTTTATTTAATTTTCAACTTTTATTTTATCTCATTTTATACGTCTAAGTGTAACCAAAAGAGGCCTAAAGCTCATGTACGTACAACGTGACATCCTAGTTGAAAATAGAAACAACTCTGTTCTACGTAAATGGGTTTATTATTTAGGAATCGGATTAGAACTTCTGACTTCAAAATCTAGAATGAGAAATGTGTTTGGAATAGATTGAAGATAAGATTCTTTCTCAAAAGTAAGTATATAATTATATTCGGATGAGCTTGAAGTCGTCTAGAAACTTTTTTTTGGATGGCTTGAATATATATTTTTCAAGCTATCCAAAAAAAAGTAACAGTACGCTTTTTTAATTTAATGTAAAAAAATAAAAATTCTAATAAATATTTGATAAGTAATAAATGAAAAATATTTTAACAAAAAAAAATTATATATAAAAAATTATAAATTGATGTGAAGTAATAAAAGATAATTATTTAATAATTATTATAATTTTATTTATAAAATATTATTATTTGAATTTAATGTTTTATAATAAATTTAAATTGAGAAATCAATCATATTTATTCAAATAATTTTCTATTCATAAAAGTAGTTGACAAATATATTTAAAGTTAATTATTTTATATATATATATATATATAAAAAGAATGAATAGAAGTTTTAAATCTTATATATAAATTTATATATAATATATAATATAAATTATAAATTATATAAATTATATAAATATATATGATTTAAATTTAAATTTAAATTGAATTTAAATCATATCTGAATTATATATCTAAATTTAATTTATATATAATATCTAAATTTAAATTTAGATATATAATTTGGATATACTTTCAAATTTATATAGATTGAAATTCATAATAATTTAGATATAATTTAAAATTATATATCAAACTAATCTCATCTAAATTTTAAATCATACCTAAATCATAATCATATATAATATCTAAATTTAAATTTTTATATATAATTTAGATATAGTTTAAATTTTATATAATTCATAATTTATATTATTATATAATTTATATTATCTAAATTATATAAAGACAAAAAAAAAGGAATAATTTATTCAAAATTATAATTTATAACTTATCTAATTTAAACAAACAGAATAATTTATATTGTCTAAATTATAATTTATATATATAAATTTATAATTTAGATATAATTTAAAATTATATATCTAACTAATCTCATCTAAATTTTAAATTATATATTTAATTAATTTCATCTAATTTTTAAATTATATTTAGTGTTTTGAATATCTAATGTTAAGTGACCATTAAATTTAATCGAAAAACAAAAAAAATATATTAAGTGACCGTTAGATAGCCACTTATTATAATAGAAAGATATATATATATATATATATTAGAATATTAGGTCTGTTCATCTGGGTAAAACCCGACCCGATTTTAACATTGTATTTATTTTTTAACAAGTTTGACATTTTTATTTAAAAAGTTTAAGAAAATCTTGGATCCGATAACTTATTGGCATTAAGCTTATATGTTATAATTAATTATATTAGAATATATATTGATTATTAATCCTAGCTAATTAATGAATGTTTTCAAAATAATGTTTATCTTCTAAACATAGGGAAAACAAAAAAAGTCTTGAAGTTATGGTGATTTGAGGTTCAGTCATGATCAGCATTCTTCTAGTGGTAAGTCTAGTCCAAATTGACCCATTTTTCTTTCTTTTTGATTCTTTTGTGGGGGCGATTGGAGATTCTTCTTCGAGAAGTTTTGTGTTGTACCGATTCCTAATTCGTAGACAACATAGGAAAAAGAATGGAGCATCGGGTTCTTTTATCTTAATTTGTACGTACAATCTAAATATCTAAATTTTAAATTATTAAACTTAACTTAATTCAACTTCTTTTTATATATGAGACTAATAATTTTTTTTAATTTAATATCTTTTTATATGTGGGATGTACAAACTTTTTTAATTTTTTATAATTACATATAAACCCATTTTAATATTCAAACATATCTTTTATCTTAAATGGATCTCGCAAAACTCATTTAACTATTTTAATTTACTATTATTTATAAATAATTTTACTAATCTTATCTGAACTCAATATTCAAATATGACCTAAGTTAAAGGTTGGCCTTTGAAATCTATAGGAAGCTGATTCTTTTTATATTTCTCTTCATGCATGGTCGAGTACTTGTTGGCTGATATATAGTACGTTGAGTTTTGCTATTTATTATTGTTGAACCCAAGGTTTCAAATTTCATGTAAATCTACAAATGGATTTTGATGATAACAAATGAATCCAAAGAATAAAGGAGTCTCAAGCTCAAGTTGTCCACACAATATAATCAAGCACATCAAGGAAGCAAGTATGAGCAAGAAGGGAACAAGTTCATATTAAAATCATAGAGTAATTTTGTAAATCTCTTAAAAAATTTGAAATTAGGATTAAGGCTCAAAATTAATATTTTATCATAAAGCATTAAAATACATTTTCCACATATGCATTAATATTTTGAAAATTAAATTTGAAAATTTTGAAAGATGATTGATTGTCATCTTTCACATGTGCATGACATGATTAAAGGTTTGAATTTTGAAAATATTAAGATGATTGATTGTCATCTTTCACATGTGCATGTTTTATTTGAATATTTTCAAAAGTGGTGGATGATTTTCTTGACTTATGCAAAAGGTAGATGTCTTTATTTGAAAATTTTGAAAAGTAAAGTGTGCTCCTTTTGTCATATGCAAAAAGTAAAAGATTATATTTGAAATTTTTGAAAAGTAAAGTGTGCTCCTTTTGTCACATGCAAAAAGTAAAAATATTAGATTTGAAATTTTTGAAAAGTGAATGATGATGTTTTTGACATGGGAATTTTTTCAAATTTGAAATTGAAAACTCATTTGCCTATAAATAGCTCACTTGAATTTTGCAAAATTCACAACAAGAGCTTACACATCTATTGCTAAGTTTTGCATCATTTTTTCAAAACTCTCATTCTCTCTTTTCTAAAGTTTTGAGTCTTAATTCTTGTTCTTGTTGAGAGAGATATAGGTTGCGCTGTATTATTTCTATCTCACTCATTGAGGAGTGTACTTTGATAGTCTACCTACTATCAACTCTTGTATTTGTAAAAGGGTGTGTATAACCCTTGTGTGTGTAGAAGGTGTTCTACACGGGGAATAGTTAAATCACCAAGTGTGAGGTGATTGGAAGTGTAGAAGGTGTTCTACACAGGGAATAGTTAAATCACAAAGTGTAAGGTGATTGGAAGTGTAGAGAGTGTTCTACACGGATTCTTTGGAGCGGTGCTGCTCAAAGGTGTAATAGGTTTCTATCTCCACCTAAAGGAGATTGAATAGTGGATTTGGGAATTCTCAAGAGGTAGCTTGAGGCGAGGACGTAGGCAGTGGGGCCGAACCTCGTTAACATACTGAGTTTGCTTCTCTCTTACTCTTACTATTTATATTTATTGTTGTTTCATATTTTGTTTATATTTTATATTATATATTTGATTTATAATTGTTATTTTTTTAAATATAACTCAATTCACCCCCCTCTTGTATTAGTCATCTGGGCAACTATTATTTTTACATTAAATATTTATTTAATTTATTTTAATTTTTTTAGTTTTATTATTCTTAAATTAATTGAGTTTCTCTATTCACTATCTATATATCATATATTTGATAAGAGAAATAAAGTATAGCATATAATGTATAAAAATAAGGAAGAGAATTTTTCATAATACGTTATTATGATCAATATATCCCAGTAGTACTAAAAACAGATTGCACTTGAATTGATGATGATTATGACTAGTAAGCCAGTTATAGGATATTTTTCTTACATTTTTACTGATCTTTAATTAAGGAAAAAAGAAAATTTAGGTGAAACGACCGATATATGAAAATTCAGGGATTGGTATTTGATATTCAGTTTTTTTTTTTTTCTTTTTCTGAAGCATAAAACAATATTAAAACTGGATTTCAGCAAACTAATAAGGGTTAAATAAAAAGTTGGTGATTGATTCCTGTCAGCTATATCCGAAAAGAGTAATCATTTTTTTTTATAATTTTATAATATTATATTAAATGATTAGAGATTATTTATTATATTTTACTTATTAAATTATTATTTAATATTATATTATAAAATAAAATAAAATAATGAATAAATTTATTATCGTAGGTAAAAGATTTTAAATACGAAGATAATCGGCCTGATCATCAGGACGCGTTGGGTACGCGTAATAATTATTATTCCATTAGGAAAAGGAACAGTACCACTGATCATGAATGGGAAATGCCTTTTCATGCGACATTTTCTCCTGAAGCCAAAAAAATATTTCATTTTTAATCTTTTATTTAATAATTAAAAATATTACTTAATAATATTATGAATTTTTTTCCTTTTTTAAATAATAAAAAAATATAAAAACAGGGATGAAATTAATTGAAAAAATTGAAGAAAAAAATTGATTGTAAGTGATTTTACACACATCCATGTATCATAATTAGCCAGAAAGTCAAAATTTAATAAAAATAATGTAGATTTAATAAAAATTTAATGAAAACAACAATATTAATACACATATCGGTTTGCAAATTCACTTGTAGGTAACAAATCCTAAAATAAAAATTAAATAGTTTTTCGACTTTGTTCATTAATGACGTGGTTGTAAGAACATTATTAGAATATATATTATTAAAATATATATGCTGAATTTGTAGTGTATATATTGATCATCCCATTTCTATTTCCAAGGGATGAAGTGCTTGGTACAACTACTTTTTTATGATGAATAAGTCTACCACATCAAACGTTCAGATTGCATGAATGGGGAGAGATAAGAATCATCGTGCGGCGCCTCCTTCCAAGGACTTTTAAAAAAGGTAGATCAACATTCTCTCCTTATTTTTCTCGACAATCATAGCAGAAAGTGGCTAGATGAGATGCATGGGATCACCAACTCCGTTATACATTTAAAAGGTGAAGAAAATTTCATTAGAGTACTTATAAAAATTTATAAGTTGGTGATCCATGTAATTACCATATACGGTCAATTAAATTTCTTAAATTAGAACTTCTTTATAATATTGTAGTACATATTATTATAATATGTACATTTCTGTTTAGATTTTTATAATGCCCCCCACTCCTCAACTAGAAAAACCATCTTTTTATGGGTGAAAATTCATCTAATAAGATCATCAAACTAATTTAGAGAACATGATGAATGGTTTTACGTAGATGATGTATATGGAATTATCTCATGAAAACTAGAACGATCGAGATCTCTTTCATTGATAACGCCAAGTACCGTACCCAATAATTTGGTGAGTAGTTGGATCACGGCCGCTGCTACCTTTGTGGAACGATCTTTGCATCGATTCGCTAGCTAGTTCTTTAGCGATTATATTACAAGAAAAATTAGTATTTGTGATAAATTATTTATGATTATAATGATTATTTATGATCAAAATTGACTCATTTTAATAAAAAATAATTATTTTATAAGAAATAGCTGATGACAACTAAACAATTTTTTTATAGTACCAAAATAACCACGCTAGACTTGTCAATTGCTGTGAAAGGGTGGATGTCTTTACTCTTTATCTTTTACTTAAAAAAAAAAACTTTTGTGTGAATATTATAAATATTGTTAAATGAGAAATGTTATATTATATCTATAATGTAAGTATTATATATTTATATTCTAAAAAAATGAAGAAATATTAAATCTATATAAAAAATTATTCTTTTAAAAGAATTAAGTGTACGATACTTGTACAATTCAAGTATTAATTATATTCAACAATATTATTGATTTTTGGTCTAACTAAAGTCCATTAGACTAGGGCCACAGTTCTGAAACTCTCTCGCCCTAGCTAAACAACTCCCTCATCATTGCCGTTAAACTTGAGGGGGGTGGAGCTCCGACTCCATCTTCTCCCTCCGTTCTCTTCGTTTTTTTTTTTAAATTTTCGGCCTCCATTTTATATAGTTGGAGGTGGTTTTCGGATTTTTTGGGATGGTTTCGACTTGTTGCAGGTTAATGGAGTTCCGGTAGTCCAAGCTCACCACGCATCCTGCCGTCGTTCTCGTTGTCCGTCGATCTTGAAGTCGATTGGATCTTTTGTCGAATGAAGCGGCGAGTGCTCCTAGCGAGCAGGGTCTTCCCTTCAACGCACCTCGCTTTTTGGGAAAGATCCTAGCACTGTGAATGGTTCCTTGCGGATCGAGGGCCACCGTCCTCCTCAACTATGCGGTAGAGCACTTATAGTGTGGTGCGTGTTGTCCACGCGCCACCACAACCGAGTCTTTATGTTGTTTTTGTGATTGTTTTGTGGTTTTGTTGTGTTGTTGTTTTATGTTTGTATAAAAAGAAAATTTATAATGAAAAATAGTCTTCTGGACTGAACTTTTGGTTCGTAGAGTTTTAGTTTCTCTCCTCTTTTGGAGAAAAGATCTTTAGTAATTGCCTGCATTGAAGATAGTGCTTAGACCTTAGACGTTTGTCTGAGAGACATAAAGTTTGTGCCCTAGCTGTATGTTAAATTAATGACTTATCTGAGTTTTCTTAATTTTTATAGATTATAATTGTTACTTAAGTTTTTGATTTAATATTAAACCTATTTCTCAATAAAAAAAAATGTTTATTAGACTAATGAAAAAGACTATGGCACATGATATATATGATCACTAAATATAGATATTTCGTGCCATAATATTTAATATTATGTGCAAATTAACATACACTTTAAAGTTTAAACTTGTATATCATTAATATTTATTTCATATTTTTTAAAATCATAAATTACATCCCATCATATTCAGTCGATCGATCATGCATGTGTTCAGCCGGGAAGTACTGCACAATTAAAGATTGATAGTATCCACATGAATGTCAAACACTAGTAAAGTAGTACTCAAAGACTCCCGCTTGCAACTTGCAAGTTGCTTCTGAATAGTTTCATCTGCTTGGACTACAAGAAAAACGAATTTTTATTATTAATGAATTACGATAAAAAATTATTTATAATTAATTTTGATTGTAAATAATTATTTTGATAAAATTAAATATCTTAAATAAATAATTTTTTTATAGTGTTGTTGCTTAACATGATGACTAACCATATATGATATATCCATATATTGTTGCATCTCAGCAAGGAAACACCACGAATAATCCTTAATAAGATACATATTATGATGCAACTCCACATGATCATTTCTTCTTCAGCTATCAACGGATTTGTGCAGCAAGCTGTTCGAGGTGCCCTGATCATGACCGGAAACCAAGACCTGAATCTTATAATTCATTCCCATATATAGATCGATGGAGCTAGCTAGCTGGAACGCCAATTAATTAAGCGATCGGTGGTATCTGCTTGATCAATTAGATCATGATGATGATCAGTACTACGCATGCAGCCCCCTCCACATCAATATACTGATTAACGTCATCATCATCGGAGCTTTTTCCTGTAAATCACTCAATTCTGTTCTTCTTTTTCTTCTTCTTCTTCATCTTCTTCTTCCGTAAAACCTTGCAATTGATCCTTATACTGTACGAAGAACATACCTGCATTAACCATTGCAACAAGGTATTTTTATAGAGAAAAGCGTCCTATAATATAATATTATGTTCAACAAAAGATCAGGCCGTGTAGAATACTACAACGTTGCAATTAATAACTGAAAGTTGAGATCAGACACGATTGACCTGATCATGTTTTCTTTTTGATACAGTACTAACCGAAACAATTATCAAGGACAACTCTTGCAGTCTCAGACATGCAAATCATGATGAGGATCTTATTATATATATATATATATGCCGGTTAATCCGATGATCATGATCCGTTTGTACGTAATAACGTTGCGATGATCATGATCTGAGTCTCAAATGAGAAAAAAGACAGCGAACTTGAGTCAAGGATGACACCGGCCGGCAAGTCATCCTTGGCTCAATTCCACTATCCACTTCTGACTTCTCCTTCGTTAAGCAAGACGCCCCGATCTGCAAGTCGACTACTCTGATCGTCATGAAGTACATATATATTTTCTTTGTTAACTCATTCATGTTTCAAATTCCACATAGCTAACTACCATATTTATATGTAGCAGGCGAGATGCTCATTGACTCGCATATATGCATATTGCATATTGCATGTTGCATGTTGCATGGGTTTGGGTAAGATGGGCTTACTGCCACAGTTTTAAATACCGTGCCGTACCGGCCGGTACGGCCGGAATTTTCCGTACCGGCAGGTCGGCCGGTACAAAAAATATTACTTTTCGTTTCGGCCTATTTTTCGGCCGTACCGGCCAGTACGGCCGAAATCGGCCGAAAAACGTCCGGTACGGCCGGTACCGGCCGTACCGGATTTCGGCCTTCCCAGTTTTTTTTTTTTTTTAATTTTTAAATTTTTTTTTAATTTTTTACTATGTTTTAACCTCAATTTAGACTAAATTAATTACATACATATATTTATCTATATAATTTATTTATATATTAACTATTATTTTGAAATATAATTTATAATTGTATTTATATATATAAATTATTTATGTATAAATTATTCCGAAACGGTACACGAAACGGTACCGGTACCGAAATATTTCGTTTCAGTGACTTGACCGGTACCGGTACCGGTACGATATTCAAAACATTGCTTACTGCACACGTGGCCCCACCAAAAAAATATATATATATTTTTATTTTTTTTAATTTTTTTGAGAAAGTATACCAAAACAAAGCTGCCTGACTTAAGGTCTGGATTATTTTTAAAAATGATTTAAGATAAAAATTAAAAAAAATAAAATAAAATATTATTATAAAATATTTTTTTAATATTAGTTTTATTTTAAAATTAAAAAAAAAATATTTTTAAATTAAAAAAAATTAAATTATTAATTTTATTTTATATAAAAATTTGAAAAAAATATAATAATGGGATAATTTAAAAAAACAAACAAGTGCTTAAAGTTTTAGCGACAACCACTAGCTAGTTTAATTTTGCTATATATCAATTTCATGCAATTTGGCATGCATGTACTGTACGGGTTTGCAAAAAGGTAACTTACAATTGCCCCATGCCACTTTGATCTCTTCAAAAATATTCCAATAATGCAAAAAGACAATTGGATTGTTAATCAGGCCGGAATCGAACATATATATAAGATCAGAAAAGGGAAGAGTGGTACCGTGCTTATAATAAATTAGTGGCGCCTTGCTAATTGCAATATGGGATAAATCTCATTTGTCAACGGGAATTTTTTTTATTAGAATTTTAGGCAAGAATATTAATGTTCCTTTTCTTTTCTGTACAATACGCAAGATGAATATTAATGAGTAAAAATGATTATGTGATAATTATATTCCAGTTACTGAGTGGAGAGGTTGCAAATCTTGGTCATCAAAAAGAAAGTAAAAATGAGTTTATCGAGATAAACATTTTACAAAAAATTTATTTCTCTACATGTCAATCATTCATTCTCATTATATGCTGAAAATTATAAATAAATCAATCCTAAGTAAATATAATATTACTCTAATTTTAATAATTGAGGCTGGTACGATATAATTCTTTTCGATCGAATAGAGCACAAGAGATATCAATCAGTTTCAAAATGACTGCATGTGAGAGAGAAGGGATATATATATATATATATATATATATATATTTATATAGATATGACTATTGCTACCCGCGTCACAGAGAAATGACACAAGATTAAGTAATATAAAAAATTGATGTGATTTTATGTAGTTTAATAGATCTACTTTACACATTATAAAAAGAAATTACTTATTTATGATTAGTTATTTCTTGCAAAAATAATTATTTCCTACTAAAAGAGTCTGTTTTAGTCGTAAATAGATATTCTGGCCACAAATAACCAATCATAAATACTTATTTTTTTTATAGTGACAATAAAAATAATTTTACAATCTAATAAATCATATCTACATACTACATCAATTTATAAGATTATTTTTGTGTAAATACATTTATAACTAATTTATAACTACTAGGCCGCCAGCCAAAATACACCAAATCTCTTTAATTATATATGTATATATATATATGTGTGTGTGTGGAAGATTAACAAAGAATTTGATCTCCAGGCTAGGCTGCTGTACGTAGGATAGATCGGTGGATATGATTCTCTTTAGTGAGCTGATTTGATGAAACAATGTGCGCGCATGGCGCATAATTAAGAAAGAACGTCCTTAATTAACAGACTTAATTCTCTTTGATGAAAAAAAATATTATAAGGGCTAGCTACGGACGTCTGTACATCCATTAATCCTAAAGCATATGTGGGAGAAATTAACTGAAAATTAATAAGGATTCTTCCAATTAAGATGATATATAGTCGTGGCTGGGGTCATGATAAGAATAATATTCTTATGATCAATGGATGGCAAAGTACTGAAAGAGGGACGCGATCGATCTAATTTCTTTTTGATACAGTAACCGAAACAACTATCAAGGACAACTCTGTTGTACACTCTGCAGACATGTAATGATCATGCATGAGGCTCATATATGCCGGCCGGCTGATCCGATGATCATCTGGTACGTAATAACGTTGCGATAATCATCTGATCAGTCTCAAATGAGAGAAAAGACAGCGAACTTCAGCCGAGGATGACACCGGCGTACGTACTGCAAAATTGCTTTAATTTGTAGCAAATGGATGCTGGCATCATCCTTGGCTCAAATCTACTATCCACTTCTGACATATCCTTCAAGCAAGACGCCCCGATCTGAAAGTCGACTTCTCTGATCGTGAATTACTACATATTTTCTTGTGATTCTTTCATGTTTCAAATTCCACATAGCTAACTACGTCCATATATATATATATTATATATATATACTAGTTAAAAATGTAACGTAAAAATGTAACGTGCGATGCATGTTTATAGTTAAAAAAAATCATAAAAAGAAATATGATATATTACACAATAAAAAATTTTTGTGTACTTATACTATAGCATGATATAAAAAAAAATATTTATATATGAAGATTCGTATAGACATATCTCCATAGATGATGTGTAATGTTTTATTCAAGTAGACTGCATAAATTTATAATGAAATGTATGTTTGAACTGGTCTTGATTGCCTAAATTAATAAATATTAGCGAGTTTTTTTTTTCTAAATTGATAACAAAGTTCATTAATAGTTCACGGATAATTTAAAAGATTTATACAATGCGGCTGTTCATATCTGACATCTATGATATAGTAATAAAGTATAAGGTCTAAATTGATATCATAAGAATGTGTTGTTACAAATTAGCTAAACAAGAAGGAACTTAATAAAAAATCTAGTAGAAAGGTGTATATGTCTATGATTTACATCCTTTCCATATCAATGATCTTCAAAGTAAAAAAAAGCATATGTAGATGTCCTTCAGGAAATTCAAACATTGCATAGAAGTGTACTTTCAAAGTAAAATAGAAAATATAATAAGTAATTATGAGAACAACCTATAGAGAAAAAGTATAAAATTGTAGAATTGTAATTATTGCTGATAACTATATTAAAGAAGATAGTAGAATTCTAATATTTTGAAGTAGCATGCATATGAAAAAGCATTTATAAAGAATGTATATTACTAAATTTTTCTTCATACCTATTTAATGAGATTAAAGTATTTAGTCGGCTTTGTTAAGTAATATATATTAAAAAAAATTACAAGAACAAAAGGCATGATTGGAAATATTCACTATCATGGTGAGTAAAATTCACATTTGAAATATTTTTTATTAGATATGGTATGTATAGATTAAGAAATTGTCTAAAGTACTAAATTGTCAAAGTATTCAGAAATAGTAAATATGTAAAGTATGATGAAAGAATGAAAAATTTAGACGAAAAAAGTATCTTACTATATTCTCTAGATTAGAAATAATCTTAATAAGAGAAATATAGTTGAAATTAAAAAGAAAGAAGTTATAAGAATGTTGATTAGAAATAATGTTGATCAGAAAAGTACGAGTGCTAACTGCTACTACATGTTTTGAAAGACGTGTGCCAAATATTTTTCTAAATACGTTATTTATCTTTTTTTCATTTTTTCATTTTTTTTTACATTTATTTTCTATATATACTTACATATTTTTTTTAGAAGTAATAAAAAAATAATAACATCACTTTCAAAAATATTTATTTAATTATTATTTTAAAAAAAGTTTATAAAAAAGTACTGATTATCACGAATTTAATGCCAAATATTAAAGTTGAAAGTGTCTGTATATAATTGATCATCACGTGGTCCATGCACGATCACAACCATTTAATAGTGTTTTTTTTTCTAGTACACGTACGTATTGATTGGTCATGAATTTTTTATTTATTCCTATTTATTGTCTGAATAATGTATATAAACTTGTTATAATAATGATGTTTTCAATTAAGGCTTAACATAGTACATACACAGATATAATTAATATATATATATAAGTTATTATAAGAAAGTAAGTATTTGTGATATTTTAATTATAATTAAAATGATTATTTATAATAAAAATAAATTTTTTATTCACAAATAATATTTTTATTTGTAATTAATATATTATAGAATAGATACCTATTTTTTTGTAGTATATAATTAAATTAAATCTTGAATCTTTGGTCTGTATGTAGCAATATTTTTGAGGCTCTAATTAACACATCTTAATTTAACATGTAGAAATAAAACTCAAGCTATATATATATATATATAGTATAATATCGTTGCTACAATATAACCGTTAATTTTTAATTAATTTAATGAATAAATGAGATAGTTTAAGAGATAAATTAATTTGAGATATATTTTAAAAAATAATATTATTATTATAAAATAATATTTTTTTAAATATTATTATTATTTTATACTTTAAAAAGATTATATTAAAATTTCTATTTTATATAAAAATTTAAAAAAATATAATAATAAATTTGAAATAGATTCGTCTTAATTTTCAATCCAAATGGGACAATAATCGTATTAGACCGGGCCTGAGCGTAAATATCTTGAGAGACATGAAATAATGTAGGTCAAAAAAGTATGAATGCTACTGTTGCCCAGATGACTAACACAAGAGGGGGGGTGAATTGGGTTATATTAAAAAATTAATACTTATAAACTAAATATACAATATAAAATATAACCAAAATATAAAGCAGTAGGAAATATAAAGAGTAGGGTAAGAGAAAGCAAACTCAGTATTTTTACGAGGTTCAGCCCCACTGCCTACGTCCTCGCCTCAAGCTACCCCTTGAGGATTCCCAAATCCACTATTCAATCTCCTTTAGGTGGAGATAGAAACCTATTACACCTTTGAGCAGCACCGCTCCAAAGATTCCGTGTAGAACACCCTCTACACTTCCAATCACCTCACACTTGGTGATTCAACTATTCCCTGTGTAGAACACCTTCTACACACACAAGGGTTATACACACCCTCTTACTTCCAATCACCTCACACTTGGTGATTTAACTATTCCCCGTGTAGAACACCTTCTACACACACAAGGGTTATACACACCCTCTTACTGATACAAGAATTGATAGTGGGTAGGCTATCAGAAAACACTCTTCAATGAGTGAAATAAGAACAATACAGCACAAACTATATCTCTCTCAACAAGAACAAGAATTAAGGCTCAAAACTTTAGAAAAGAGAGAATGAGAGCTTTGAAAGAATGATGCAAAATTTAGCAATAGATGTGTAAGCTCTTGTTGTGATTTTTGCAAAACTCAAGTGAGCTATTTATAGGTAAATGAGTCTTCAATTTCAAATTTGAAAAGATTCCCATATCAAATAAGAGCACTATTCACTTTTCAAAAAATTCAAATAAAAACATTTCCTTTTTGCATTTGTCAAAGACAACTCCATTCATTTTTCAAAGAAATCAAACCTAATCTTTTGCTTTTCATACAAGACAAAATGAGCATGATTTATTTTTCAAACCAAATCATTTTCTTTTTGCATATGTCAAAAAAAACACACAACCACCCTTTAAGATTTTCAAACAAATCATCTATCTTTTATATTTGTCAAAAAAACACACAACCACCCTTTAAGATTCTCAAACAAAATCATCTACCTTTTGCATTAGTCAAAAAAACACACCACCTCCCTTCAAGACTTTCAAACAAAATATGCACATGTCAAATATGATAATCAATCATCTTATAAAATCAAGTTTTTATAAAAAAATATAATTTTCGAAATTATTTTGTTTGATGGTGTTATGCACATGTGAAAAACATAATTTTCAAAACTAAGACATTTAAAAATGTCTTGCATATGTGGAAAAAGTAATTTGATGTTTTATGAGAAAAAAAAAGTAATTTGGAGCCTTAATCCAATTTCTAATTTTATCAAGAGATGTACAAAAATAATCTATGAGCTTCATTTGTAGACTTGATATCTTTCTTGCTCATGCTTGATTTCTTGATGTGTTTAGCTCCCTTTATGCATAGACAACTTGAGCTTGAGTTTTCAATATTATTTGTTATCATCAAAATTTATACGTAAATACGAGACTTGAAACCTTGGGTTCAACAATCTCCCCCTTTTTGATGATGACAAATACTTAGTAGAAATCTGCGACCTGCAGTAATACTTAAGCTCCCCCTGAAAATATGCGTTAGTATTTCAAGAAAAATATAAACATAATTCTAGCATATATAACAGGGTAGTATAATACTAGTATAAGACTTCTCCCCCTTTTGGCATCATTAAAAAGGAATCATAATTAGATCAATAAGATATATTCCTGCAATAACCAATAGACAAATAAAACGCTGCGTTAGTAGAGACTGTAGAAATTAGAACCACCCGTGTCCGACAAAAGTTGCAAACGTTGAAGCCGAATTTTATCATCTCGGTGCGGAAGAAGATTTAAATCTGCTTGATGTTATTGACGAATTAGATGTTTCGGAGATTTGAAGATGAATAATTAAAATTATTCGTGTCCGACAAAGACAGCAAAAGCTGCAGGCCTAGCTTTGGCAATGCGGTGCGGAGCCATGCATGTCCGACAAAACCTGCAAATGTTGGAAGTCTAACTCTGGCAATTCGGTGCGGAGCCACGCGTATCTGACAAAACCTGTAAAGGTTGGAGGCTTAGCTCTAGCAGTCGGTGCGAAAGCAGATCAATCACCTGATGTTGTTGACAAACGGGTTTGAAGGCTCTGAGTTTCTATAAAAAAAATCATTTTCACCAATCGAATAAAAAAAAAAAAACATTGCTTCTTGACCTAAGTTCTGTTTCTCCATAACGATAGAATGGCCGAACAATTCTCTTCCACTAATGTTCCAGACTTGAATCAGGAACCCTTGACGCATCAACCATCAATCTTCTCTCCTAAGGCCGTCAATGCCATGATAGGAGCAGAGAACCGTTTTTCTAGTAAGAAAACTTTTGACAATGTGTGTCCAGCATATCTTATATTTCTTTTGACTAATAAGATTTGAAGAGACAATAGTTTGTCTTGTTCTTTATGCTATCTCTATAAAATCAGTTTTAAAGTTCATCCGATTTGCATCAAATCTTATTCTCATCTCTATAACTCATCTGCATTCCTTCAATATTCTCGCTTTAAGTTTTCAATTCTTTTCTCAATGGCTTATTCTTCTAACATTCCTCTAGATGCATCCATGAGGTATTCTACATCTCAATCTCATGTCCTTTCTGCAGCTACCATTGGCGCCATGTTGCAGCGAGAGAACAACAGTTTGGCTAATAAGCCAGACTCCGATGCTATCTACGACTTGGTGAGTCTCGGGACTCGCTACTCATCCTCTATTGTCGCTTTTTCCCAGCGGCTACAAGTCAAAAATCATGAGGTTGAAAAGCTTAAAGAACAAATTGTTGTCCTTCAACGAATTGTTCAAGAGTCTCACACAAGGGAAGGAATCCTTCGGCAGAAGAATAAAAAGTTGAAATCTCTATTGGATTCTTCATTCCGCTTGCCAGTTCCCATGGATAGGGATGACATGATATTGTATGAAGAGAATGAGCGTCTCAAACATGAGGCTAAGAACCTCAAGTTTATGTAAAAGTATTTAAAAAAAATATCTCTCTATTTTTATGAACTCTGATCTATCTTTCAAGAGATATTCATAACATGCATCATACCTATTTCTCTTCTAATCATAAATAATCTATCTTCTGGTAGGGGTTTTGTAAAAATGTCTGCCAAATGATCATGTGTACTAGTGAATTCTAATGCAATATCGCCCTTCTGCACTTTGGTCCGAGATTGTTGTATTGGATTCTTTGAAAGATTTATAGCACTTGTATTATCACATTTGATTGGAATGTGATTGTACATACGTTTAAAATCCTCAAGTTGTTGCTTCATGTAAAGGACTTGGGCACAACAACTACCTGCAGCAACATATTCTGCCTCAGCAGTAGATAGTGCAACAGAATTTTGTTTTTTACTAAACCAGGAAACTAGTGCATGACCTAAGAAATGACATGTTCTACTAAAACTTTTTCGATCATCTTTGCAACTAGTATAATCGGTACCTGAATAACTAATAAGATCGAAAGAAGTGTGTTTAGGATACCATAACTCTAAGTCAATGGTACTGGCAAAATATCTAAAAATCCGCTTGACTACAATCAAATGAAATTGTTTTGGAAATGATTGAAAACGTGCACATAAACATACACTGAACATAATATCAGGTCTACTAGTTATCAAATATAATAAACTACCAATCATACCTCGATATACCTTTGAGTCAACTGGCTTACCGCTTTCATCTTTATCAAGTTTAGTGGTTGGACTCATTGATGTTCCAATTACTTGATTTGCAATCCGAGAAAGAAATTAAGTTCTCCCATTATGCTCATTTCAAATTCTTTCTGCATATTCTTAGCAAAATCTTGACACATATTTTCATTAGTAGCACCAAATATTATATCATCTACATAAATTTGAACTAGAAGAATATCATTCTATTCATATTTGATTAAAAGAGTTATATCGATCTTTCCTCTTGAAAAACCTTTTAAAAAAAACTATTTAAGAAAACACTTTTAAGAACCATTTGAAAAAATTTGAAATATTTATAACAAGTATATGCAAGTAGCATTCGAATAACTTCTAATCTTGTGACTGGTGCATATGTCTCATCATAATCGATTTCTTCCTCTTGATTGAAACCTTGGGCTACAAGTCGAGCCTTGTTTCTAGTGATGATTTTAGACTCATCTTTCTTATTTCTAAAAACCCATTTTGTTCCAATAACAGCATAATTTTTTAGGTCTAGGAACAAATGTCCATATATTATTTCTTTCAAATTAATTTAGTTCTTCTTGCACAAATAGAATCCATGATTTATCAATAAGAGTTTCATCAATATTTTGGATTCAATTTGAGATAGAAAAAGTGTGTGATTACAAATATTTCTAAGAGATGATCGAGTACTTACACCTCGTGAAGGTTCTCCTAGAATTTATTTCGCTGGATGATCTTTCACATGTTTCCACTATTTGGTTGCATCTTGTACTAAGTCTTGATGATCTTTCCTTCTATTCCCATGATCTTCTCTTTTGAATTGTCTTCAAATATCACACATCCTTTTTCTTTAGAAGTGAAGTCAATGAATTTAGTTTTGTCTTCTGTCACGTATCTTGAGCATCCGTTGTCTAAAAATCATTTATTTTTACCTGTAGAATACTTCATGCATACCTACAAAAGCAATTAAAAACAATTCCCGGTACCCAAGTTCTTTGGGTCCTTTATTTATTAGTATTAGAAGAAACAAGATATTTAGGTACCCATATAGCCCTAATAGTCATTGTATGTTTTCTTCTAATAGGACAAGCAAGATAATTATGACCATTTCTATTACAAAAATTGCAAATAGCATGTGACATATATGAAGAACTTGAGTGATTATAATAGTATCTTTTTTTAACAAAATTATTTTTATGAAAAGAATTTTGAATATTGGACTTTGATGTAGAAGGATTATCAAAGAAGTTTTTATAAGATTTGTATTTTTGTTTTGGCATATATCCCAAGCCTGCCTTATCAAAAACACATCTTTGACTACCAAGAAGTTTTTCAAAATTTCTTTTTCCATTCGTAAAGTTTTCAATAATATTTTCTAAATCAGTTTTCTTTTTCTTCAACTCAAAATTTTCATCTTTCAAAACAATATTTTCTTTTCTTAAAATATCAATTTCGTTTGTTAAAGAAGAATTTTTCTTTTTCAAAACAGTATACTTGATACCCAATTTTTCAAATTCCTCATATACTTCTTCTAAAACATTTTGCAATTCTTCATATGAAGGATCTTCAATATTATCAAAATTTGTTACCTCAATGTCATCTTTAGCCATAAGACAAAGATTTCCTGATTCTCCATTGCTTGCTTCACTAACTGAGCTACTTGAATTATCATTCCACGTAGCTTTCATTGCTTTTTTGCCTTTGTTTCGATCTTTCTTTAGCAGAGGACAATCTGGCTTGATATGACAGGGTTTATTGCATTTATAACAAATTAAAGTGTCATTTTTACCTGAATCTTTCTTGGAAAACTTATTGAAGGATTTCCTTGGAGGAGTTTTATTTTTCTTTAAGAACCTCTGAATTCTTCTTGTTATCATCGCAACTTCTTCATCTTTGTCGTCATTTTCCTCATCTTCATCACTTTCACTTTCATGTGGAACAGCTTTAAGTACCAAGCTCTTCTTTGACTTTCCTTCTTCTTCTCCTCTTTTCAATGTGTACTCATGGGTGATAAGTGACCCGATGAGTTCATTCACTTCGAGCTTCTTGAGGTCTCTAGCTTCAAGAATCGCTGTCACTTTTGATTCCCAACGTTTTGGTAGAGAGTTGAGAATTTTTCTTACTATCTCCACTTTGGAATAAACTTTGCCAAGAGCTGTCAAGCTATTTATGATGTTAGTAAAACGAGTGTACATACTAGAAATAGATTCATCATCATTCATCTTAAACATTTCATATTCATGAGTAAGAATATAAATTTTTGATTCCTTGACTTGAGAAGTTCCTTCATAAGTAACTTCCAAGTTATCCCAAATTTCCTTTGCTGTAGCACAAGTCATTACTCTATTAAATTCATTACCATTGAGAGCATTATATAATAAATTCATAGCATTTAAATTTAAAGTATAAAGTCTATCGTCTTCACGATTAAACTCTTCTTCTTCCTTTTTGACCTTTACTCCATCAACTACTTTTGTTGGAATATAAGGTCCATTTACAATACATTTCCAGATTTCTCGACCTTGAGCCTGAAGGAATATTCTCATTCTAACTTTCCACAATGAGTAATTGTCTCCACAAAAGAGTGGAGGCCGACTGCTAGATTGACCTTCACCAAATGAAGCTGCAATGTTAGCCATAAGGTCTTAACTCAAAAGATAGTTAATCTTATAATAGAGCTCTAGCTCTGATACCACTTGTTGCCCAGATGACTAACACAAGAGGGGGGGTGAATTGGGTTATATTAAAAAATTAATACTTATAAACTAAATATACAATATAAAATATAACCAAAATATAAAGCAGTAGGAAATATAAAGAGTAGGGTAAGAGAAAGCAAACTCAGTATTTTTACGAGATTCAGCCCCACTGCCTACGTCCTCGCCTCAAGCTACCCCTTGAGGATTCCCAAATCCACTATTCAATCTCCTTTAGGTGGAGATAGAAACCTATTACACCTTTGAGCAGCACCGCTCCAAAGATTCCGTGTAGAACACCCTCTACACTTCCAATCACCTCACACTTGGTGATTCAACTATTCCCTGTGTAGAACACCTTCTACACACACAAGGGTTATACACACCCTCTTACTTCCAATCACCTCACACTTGGTGATTTAACTATTTCCCGTGTAGAACACCTTCTACACACACAAGGGTTATACACACCCTCTTACTGATACAAGAATTGATAGTGGGTAGGCTATCAGAAAACACTCCTCAATGAGTGAAATAAGAACAATACAGCACAAACTATATCTCTCTCAACAAGAACAAGAATTAAGGCTCAAAACTTTAGAAAAGAGAGAATGAGAGCTTTGAAAGAATGATGCAAAATTTAGCAATAGATGTGTAAGCTCTTGTTGTGATTTTTGCAAAACTCAAGTGAGCTATTTATAGGTAAATGAGTCTTCAATTTCAAATTTGAAAAGATTCCCATATCAAATAAGAGCACTATTCACTTTTCAAAAAATTCAAATAAAAACATTTCCTTTTTGCATTTGTCAAAGACAACTCCATTCATTTTTCAAAGAAATCAAACCTAATCTTTTGCTTTTCATACAAGACAAAATGAGCATGATTTATTTTTCAAACCAAATCATTTTCTTTTTGCATATGTCAAAAAAAACACACAACCACCCTTTAAGATTTTCAAACAAATCATCTATCTTTTATATTTGTAAAAAAAACACACAACCACCCTTTAAGATTCTCAAACAAAATCATCTACCTTTTGCATTAGTCAAAAAAACACACCACCTCCCTTCAAGACTTTCAAACAAAATATGCACATGTCAAATATGATAATCAATCATCTTATAAAATCAAGTTTTTATAAAAAAATATAATTTTCGAAATTATTTTGTTTGATGGTGTTATGCACATGTGAAAAACATAATTTTCAAAACTAAGACATTTAAAAATGTCTTGCATATGTGGAAAAAGTAATTTGATGTTTTATGAGAAAAAAAAAAGTAATTTGGAGCCTTAATCCAATTTTTAATTTTATCAAGAGATGTACAAAAATAATCTATGAGCTTCATTTGTAGACTTGATATCTTTCTTGCTCATGCTTGATTTCTTGATGTGTTTAGCTCCCTTTATGCATAGACAACTTGAGCTTGAGTTTTCAATATTATTTGTTATCATCAAAATTTATACGTAAATACGAGACTTGAAACCTTGGGTTCAACAGCTACAATATGTTTTGAAAGACATGTACCAAAGATTTTTTGAATAGGTTATTTAATTTTTTTTTATTTTTTCAGTTTATTTTCATTTATTATCTATATATATACTTACATAATTTTTAGAAGTAATAAAAAAAAATTAAAACATCATTTAAAAATATTTATTTAATTATTATTTAAAAAAAATTAAAAAAATGTGGATTTAGAAAGTGAATTAAGATGCATGACATGAGCTTATTACTTAAAGGATGCAAAGTTTCATGTTTAAATTGGAGGTGCGTGGCGGGCCTTGAACTCATCTACTTGCCATTCATCAGCTGAACCTGACTTGGAATGGTGGTCAAGCAATCTTAGTTATCAATATATGCTGCTGGGATGCGGTTTTCACGTGCAATTGAGAACAGACATACATGATGGGAGCTTATTTATTAGTTTTTTGTGACTTTTTTTTGTTTTTTTGTTTTTGTGACTTTTGCATTTCTTTAGATATATATACTTATATATGCAACCTGTGATCCATGTTTTCGTAAGTCAAAAAATAAGTTTATTAGAAAATTTATTTTAATTGAAGAAAATTTTATTATTATAGGAAAATGAAAAATTTTATATTATTTTTGCTGCCATTTCTTGCAAATACGGTAGATGTTCCTGCATAGATTAAAATTTATTTATTGGAATAAGTAGTATTTGAATGAAATATTTAATAAGGAAAAAATTATTTAGAATATAGCAAATAGTATTTATAAATTGTTGGAAATGAATGATAGCTTTGTTTTTATGACAGCTTTGTTTTTCATACAATCTGATTTGTTTGGTTTATTTATTTTTATTGTTAGATACATAATGACCTACTTAGTCCAAATCATAAAAACAATGGTATAGAGATTTGCTTTATATGGTTTTTTTTTAGCATGTGATTTCAATTTTAGTCGTCTAAGAATAGATAGTAGTTGTGAAGATCCAATAGACGAGTAAATGTTGTGCTTTTTCCAATGCACGTCCAATTAATTTTTTCTTTTGTTCAAATTTTTTTTGAGTAACTTTAGTTTTTTTTTTAACATAAATTAACAAACTTGTAAAAAACATTTCCTTAACTATCAAGTCAAAGAAAAAGTAAAAATAAACCAAAGTAGAATTCAGTGAATAAATTTTGTGGCAGTGATGTTTTTTTAGATGAGTATTGTCTGGTACAATGACATAATTAATATGTTGTCATCTTTGAAAATTCTTGGAGAGCTTTTTGTAAATATCTTGTCATATGTTTAATTGGCTGTGATACTTAATTATTGATAATGATAATTTTATGTTGTTTAAGAAAATGTTACAAATTACAAAGCTTGAGGAATATGTGTTTGGAAATGGTCATGTTTAGAACTCCAAAAAAAAAATGGTCCATCTTTACCAAAAATGGAAAAGAAAAAGTTACAAAAATAGAATGATATTTGATTTTTTAGGAAATAGTAAGAAATTTATTACAATAACTTGTGGATGTGGACTTGGAATTGATAGATATTTGTAGTTGAAAATGAATTATATGAAAATAGTTAAGTTTGGTGTATATATATATATAGATATAAGCATGTTGTAATCATATTGTTAGAAACTTTGTCCTGCATTTGTCCAAATAATATAACATGTGATATTAGCGTGTTAGAATGATGTAATATTTTAAATAAATATTTGTTGGTTAAAGTAAGTTTGTTTATAATGTAACTTAAATTAAAAGTGTGAGGTTTTTTTAAACTTTTGTTTATTGGTAGAGCTAATAGATATTTATTTATTGATAAAAAAATGGTAGGAATGAAAAAGTCTGAAAACGTTACATTATTTGTTGTAATATGACAATTTTATTTTTGATATTTTTTTTTTATTTTGGTTTTAGTATTTTCTTCATTCATTTTGAGAAGTGAATTTTTTCTGTTGTAGAAAGAAAACTTTAGTATTCATTTTGAATAGTTTTTGTAATTTTATTAAAATTGAATACTCATTTATATTGTAGAAATGAAACTTTAGTATCCAATAAGTAAAAGTAAAAATAGAATGAATAACTTATATCTTCATTGAATAGCAATGTAAAGCAAAAAATTAGTTAGATTGAGAAGTATTACCTCGTCATCATGTTCCATAAGATTTGTTGCTTTGCAACCTAAAACAGTCTCTGCCACTGGCCCAAATAAAGTTGCTGGTAGTTGTCCTGTACTATCATCCACTTCAACATATGTGTGAGTACTAGAAATAAAAGATGAAGAGTATAAGTTAACATGAGTAAAATAAATGTATTATAATTGTAATTTATAATTTGACAGTAATAAACATACCGAGGTTGTGCAGTGTTTGTTTGCTTGCAATAAAGACAATTGAACGTTTCATTATACTCATATCCAATTGCTTTGTGGCATCCAATGCAAGACATATAAAAGAAGCTTTGTTGCAAGTCCATGATAATGATTTTTTCTCTAATCCAAAATCGTAGTTTCTAGATCATATTTAGTGTGATTTCAGAGTGATATTTTAATATTAAGAAATCGCATGAATTATATTACAATGTTTGTACATAAAAAATGTCAAATTTTTTGAAGTGTATTAACTTTACCTTTAAAGGCTGCAGTGATTTTAAAAATACAGGAATATCAGAAATTTTAGTTATGGGCTGGATAGCAGTAGTTGAGATAGATGCAGATTCATTTTCCAAGCAGCTCTCAACGATGTTATCAAGTAATTGATAGTTCAATGTTGCCCTTTAAATGAAGAAAAAAGTTGGAATTAGAAGTAATTATTATAGATTAATATACTAATTTTTTATGTTGTGAGAGATTATAGTTAAGACAAATAATACATTTTAACTATAGAACTCAATCTAGATTTGCACAGCTATAATAGAAATAGCTTCAAAGCAGTAACGATTGATAGGATTACCACTTTGCTAGTTCTGCTGCATTAGGAATAAGAGGATTTATTGTGAATATTGTTGTTGGACGATATGAGAGAGACGAACCTAATTCATTGAAAAAGCGATTAAAAAATATTTGTAATATGTAACAGAAAGAAATTAGATTTGTTATATTAAAGAGATAATACTAGTGTAAGATCTAGCTTTCAGATGTGTAGCTAATATGAAAGGTTTTGCTCCAATAATTTCAGAAAGCTTTTCACATTCCATATAGACAAATCGAACCCTCATTATTAAAAATATGGGTTTCAGGCTACAACATTTATCAAATATATATATAGTTGTAGTTAAGGCAAGTATAATAAAATTTAATCAATTTGAAAATTGACAATAATATGCAAATAAATAAAAAACAAATTTACCTTTGATCAATAAGAAGTATTTCTTGGATTATGGTTGGGCCTTGTGCTGTGTTCACTTCTCGAGGCAATTTAATGTGAATTGACAGCCATGAAGTCTAAATAGTAGAAGTGAAATATTAATTTTTAACACTGAAATGTTATATGATGTTTTTGCATGAAAATATTTAGAAAATCTTTACCTATCTTAGAAATTGTGTCTTTATATGCATCAAGTTCATTAAAAGGCACAATGTTGTACTCTGGTGGTTGTAATGCATCTTCATCATTTGGAATCTCTTCAACAAGAGTTCTTGAATTTATGATCCATTGATATTGATGTGTATTACCTCGAAATTTAGGATCTAATGGTTTGACATAAGCATTATTGATATAGTATGATTGAAAAATGTTGAACGTATGATCACGCAAGTCTATATCTTGATCAAACATGGTTGCTTGCAGTCGATTACCCTGTAAAATATGAGATTGTTTTTGACAAAGTAATGGTATGTAAATAAAGTTATACATAAGTATTAAAAATTGTAGCAATTGATAGCTGGAACAAACATAAATATAAATTGAAATGATTATCTCATATAAATAAATGTAATGCATGTAAAAATTTTGCTATTTTTAAATATGAAATATGACACTTGTAGTACCTTTGGATCAATCAAAATTAACTTTTGATAGTTGATTGGTGAATTTTGTCCAGTTCGTTTGGGTGCTTTTTCAGCCACAATCATCTTAATCTTCCAATTACGCGTATTTGAAGTGATATCTTTAATTGATGTGTAAACCGTACGTGGCATCTTGAAAGCTAGTCATATAGAAGCAGTGCAAACATGTTAGAAATCACAATTTAGAACATTATTCAGATTAATATAGAAATTTAAGCATAGTTTTATCAATATAAATAACTGAAAATTGAAAACAATGAGTTGCATTTTCTATGATAACTAAGCAAATTATAAAGAGTTAAAAAGCTTATAATACAATAGTATTACATGGCTAAGTATTTCATAAATCTGCAAGCATTAGAAATTCTTTATAAACAATAATTTTTGTGTAACATTCTTGAACATTTTCCTTTAAGATTGGTCTTATCAGAATTTTTATTGATGCAGCATTTTTTGCTCTTGACAATGCTACATATAGTTGGCCATGACAATAGACTGGTTGAGGCAAATAAATTCCAACAAATTGTAATGTTTGGCCTTTAGCTTTATTTATTGTCATTGCAAAGCATAATTTTATGGGAAATTGTGTTCGCTTGAATGGAAACCCGCCACTTTCTTCAGTTGTTGGTAAGAAAGGAATCCTTGGTATAAAAACTTGTTTCTCACTATGGTGCCCAACAGCAATTTCTGCACTAATAATATTCTGTTCAAATTTTCGACAAATAATACGTATTCCATTGCATAGCCCTTCTGAACGATCAATATTTCTAAGCAACATGATAGGACAATCTGTTTTAAGCAGCAATTCATGAGGTGGAAGGCCATTTGGAGTCAAAGTATTTAAAAAATCCTCCATAATTCCTTATTCAGATGTCTCAGTTGTTTCATCAAAGCTATAATATCGTATCATTTCACCAATAAATCTATTAATAAGCATTTCATTCATTTCGTCAACAGAGCTGTTTTTCGGCGTTAAAATAGCTTGATTTAGCAATTCTGACAAAATTTCAAAATATTTAGCAATATTTCCAAATACAGCATCCATTAAATTGTTCAAAGAATCAACCTCATTTTCGTAACTAATAGGCATAGAATCTGGAATTTTGATATTTTCTTCAATTGTTATTGGTGTGGTTCCATTGCCAACTTGAAGCAAATAATTGGAGAAACTTGGATCTAATCTTGCTCGCATATTTTTCTGTTAGTTCAATTTTAATTAATGTAGGCCATAGGTATGAAGAAGCTATGCTGGCATCAATTTGTTGTTGTCTTGTGCCTTTTCGAACAGCGGGCAAAACTTGGCGAAAATCACCTCCAAATACAATGACCTTGCCACCAAGTGGTAATTCTGAATCATTTAGATCTTGTAACATTTTAGACAGTGCTTCTATGGATTCTTTTCTAGACATTGGTGCCTCATCCCATATGATTAGTCTAGCGAGACGTATCAATCTTGCAAGCCCACTTTGTTTGCTAATATTGCGTGTATTATTCTTGTCAAAATCTAGTGGAAGTTTGAATCTTGAATGTGCTGTTCGACCTCCTGGCAAAATAGATGCAGCAACTCCAAATAATGCAGTTGCAAGTGCAATTAATTGATTTGATCTGACTGATGCAAGGAGTGCATTATATAGAAATGTCTTTCCTGTGCCGCCTGGCCCATGAATAAAGAATGCAGCAGGTTGATTTGTGAAGACTTTTTCTATGATAGAATTATATGCATTTTGTTGTAGATGGTTAAGAGATGTTGAAGCAAAGAGGTCTTCCTCTAGAATTATCACTGTTGATTCATCATTAATTTCTCTACATCCAGTTTTATCATCATGAAAAGAAACAGTGTCATCTATCAAGTTAAATGTGTTGATATTCTTTTCCATTGACTCAAGAATGGAAGCAATGTCACGTAAAACTTGAATTCTAATTTTTGTTGAATTTCTATTATGTCCCTGAAAGTCCATTGACATATCTTTTTCAAAGCGACTCCAAATTTCTCTTGGATTTGTTGGGTTACAATAAACAAGGATTGTTGCAAATAAACCGTCTCAAGTTGTATGACATTTGATAAAAAGATGCTTCTTGCAAAGAATCTTCTAGACTACTATCTTTTTGTAATAGGCCATGCAATGCAGCTGCTTCACGAAATGTTGTTGCCATTACACCATTAACTGTTTTAAGCTGATCAAATGATAAATAACCTTTGATATGATTTAACAAGATCCTCAAGTAATATCTTTCCCCTTCAAATGGACTTGCTGTTACAATTTGGCCTATAACAGTTAGCTTCTTTCTAGGAGTCTACATCTTGTATTGTTGACTCCAAACAAAATCTCTAGGGAAATCTTTATATAACAATATTCTTGCATGTTCATTTGTTTGGTTTGTTGCAAAAAACTCAATAAGCATTGACTTTGTTGAGCGATCAGAGGTTTGAACATTGGTCAAATCTTGATAAGAACGAAAAGATACCAAATGTTGATTTTCTAGGTGTAGATGCAAACTATATACAGATGGATACATTTCATTAAGAATAAAACCATATATTCTCCACATTGCCTCAGGTGGAGAAATCCATCGAGCTGTTTGGAACTGCTGAATCTCATCTATTTTATGAGTGACATTTTTTGAAGTCAAATTAATGCAATACGATCATGGCCTTTATAGATGTACTTATAAAGGTATTTCACAGCTTTTATCGTGAAACAAATCTCTACATTAATATGACAATCAAATTTTGCCAGAAGATATGAGTTATATGGAACGACCCAACAATTGTCCAATTTTTGGCCTCGAACTTTGGCAGTAACACCATTGTTGCATCGTTTGTATTGTGGGAAACAATCAGCTCCAACAGTAGTAGTAGATGCAAACTTCTTTGGATAATAATTTTTACAAGAACCATTTTTTTTCATACAATCATTAGTTGGATTTAATATTTCACAAGGCCCATGCATCATATGCCTCACAACTGCTTTGTATAAATGCGGATTTGCATTTTCATCAAGAATTTCTGCACATATATAATTTGATCAATAGCTTCAGGAGCATGAATTTTCCAATCTCTTTACAGTATGATTAAGAAATGAGCATGTGGCAATCCTCTTTTCTGATGTTCAATCACATAAGCATAAGTTGAGATTTTTCCAAAGATTTGTTGTTTGGGTAGATCATCCTTCAAATTCTCAAACTTTGCTATAAAAATTCGGGCAATTAAATCAGGCCGATTTTGTGTTTCTTCTTGTGGTGCTAATTTATCTAAGATTTCTTTCTAACTTGGGTTGCACGTCATGGTTAGAAAAATATCAGGTTTTCCAAAGTGCTGGACTAAAGCCATTGCTTCTAAATATCTTTTTCGCATATCTCTTGGGCCACCGATAAAAGATGAGGGTAAAATGATGTGTTTGCCAACTTTTGAAGCATCAGTTTGTCCAATTGAAATACAATCAACAATTCCTTGATATACTTCAGATTGAATTTGCTGTTGTTGAGTTCAAAAGTAGTCTAATCTTAAAGTTTCAATTTTGACATACATATCAACAGCAAATTGTTGAAACAAACGACCAGATAGTAATATGATAGATTTCTGATTGCCTCTGATTTGTAATTTGTAACAGTAATATTCGCGGCATGAAACAGATGGTTTTTTTCTTTTTTGGTTCAAGTCTGTAAAAGTGAGAGAAAGAATTAGGAAGTTACAAATTTCAAAGTTTAAGGATGTACAAACAAAAGGAAATGAGCTATTCTAACCTTGTTGTTCCAAGCTAAGTAGCTGATATGCTGATGTAGAATGTTCAGGGTTAATTGATGATGTTGTTCTAGTATTCAAAGATGTCATTCCTTTCTGGACTCTTTGTATGCCTTGATGCCAACCAATATTCCCAAAAGGAAATAATAATGGATATTGCAAAGGATCGTAGTAGCCATAATAGTATTGAACTGTGTGACTCCCACTTGAATGGTTGGAAACGATAATATCTCATCGTCTTAAAGAATTAGAGTCATCATTCTCAATTCAAATAGCTGCAACTTGTGATGCTGAAGGTGCATTAAAAACACGTTGATCTAGATTGACGTCAGATTTGATTTGGATTTCGTATTTATCTAGATTAGGCACATTACCAAGGCTTCTAAAGAAACGTGAATATGGATTAACTTCAAGAATAGCCATGAGTTTAGCAATAATTGAAAAATCCAGTCTTCCTGAGTCATAAATTTGATTTTGTAATTCATGTTCAGTGTCATAAAAATATAACTGTAGATAAGTAGGATGTTCATGAACAGGCAGCAGCTGATTGATGAAATGATAAACTTGTCATTGAGCTTGAAAGGTATAGATTCCTTTATTCCTTTTGCATAAATCTCTGTCAAATTTGACGCCAAATGATGTGACTGCAAATTTGTTGTTATAAGTGCGCACATAGTTGCAAAATTAGGTAGATTCAGCTGACTCCGAAATAAATAGTTGATAAAGTTGATCTGAAATATGATCGGCAACCAAAGAAATAGTGTCATCAGCACAACAGAAGCCTTTTGTTTCATGATGGAATTTTTTTGCTTCACAATATTGACAAGATGGCATTGATGGCAAGAAATTTGCTTCAAGCGGAATACTTTGAAATATTTGCCTAAAGCAAACAGATCGTTGAAATTGAATCTCTATGGTGAAAACCAAACGTACATGACATAAGGAAAGCAAATTTTTAATTGTTTCAATTGAGTACATTTATAGTATTATGAATGGAAGTGTAAGAAACAAATAAAAAAAATGGCAATTATGATCAAGTTGTAGGCTTCTTTTGTACCTTTAAAAGGTGTTGACATGATTGTTTAATAATTAACTTGATCATGAACAGAATATACAGTCTATAGAAGAAGATGACAACACATGAGAAGACAACATCATATCAACACATGAGAGTTGATTGGAAATAAAGCGTAGAAAAAAATATGTATAGTACACCTTTTTATCCTGAATGTATTGGAAATTGTATAAATCTTGTAGATTTCTAGTCCTTATTGTGGGTTGTAATGAGTTTGTAGAAGTAGTTGGTTGAGAATAATCTTTCTCCATTGTGAGAACTTCATCTATGAAATAATTAGATATAGAAATTTCAACATTAGGAAAATATGTTTTTTCTATAGTATTAATAGAAAGCTCACCCGTTGGAACTTGACTGTTAGAGTGGAATTGGATTGGATTTTGCACCAATTGAGAGATGTCAATGTTCTGCATAGTTACAAGACTGCCTTTTGAATGACTTGGTTGGCTAGAAGTAGTGATATTGGATGGTGGAAAATTACTTTCATCTTGAACAATGTTATATCTAGATGCTCTATTCAAAACATATCTGTCTCTATTCCTTTTACGATGAGCCTCTTTGTCTTGCTCTTATAGTGAACTATAGGAAGTTCTTTGTCTTTTTTGATCTTCAGCACCTTAGAATTTTTATAACAAAAGTTTAGTTTATCTAAATTTAAGAATATTGATGAAATTTTAAATTTAAATGTATTTATGTTCTAATGAATCTTACCATTTATCATTTTATTATATTGAAGAAAGGTATTTCTTCAAGAATTGAAGTTCATTGAAGAAGGATCAAGTATGACAGACTGAAAAAATAGATTAGTAAGGGAAACCTTCTCTCTATAAGGAAATAGCAAATGTTATACATCTATTAATAAAATGTCTAATTGGACTAAATGTAATATTGAAGATGTTTTATAGGAAAATATTACAAATACGAGAGTAAAATTCAATGCTATACATGCATATATAAAGTACACTTATATATTTAATTTTAATGATAGTAACTGGAAGCAGTTATTATGGAAACACAAGCCATCTACAATATAAAACATATTGCACTGTTTAAGAATAAACTTAATTGAATTTTATAGTGAAATAAAAATATTTGTAGATGACATTATGACCTTTGTTCATTAATATATTGTTAAGAAGGACAAGTTGTACCTTTTTTCTATGAATTAGCGTTCCAATAGTGGCATGTAACTAATAGTAGAAAAGTTTGAAAATGTTAAAGGAAAGCAATTTAAATAAAGAAAAAATCATAGTAAATTATATAATATATTTTGAAACGATGTTAGTTATATGAAGTAGTTAGAAATATTAAAAATATACAACAAAGAAAAAACTAAATAAGATCTATTACATAACAAGTAAATTGCTAATAAACATTACACTTATTAAGTTATTATTATTATTCTGGTTTGTTATTATTTTATTTTATTTCAAATATTATGTAGTTATTTCATAATTGCTTTTAATTAGGAAAACATATTTGGTCCTCCTCTTTGTTTTGTAATAATAATATGTCATGGCCTTTTCCAATAAGAAAGTATAGCGTAAATCATTGAACATGTTTTTGGTATTGAATTTATGATTGAAATCATAATTTAAATCATAATAGTAATTTTAGATATAATACTAATATTTTTTATTTGAAGGAAATAAAGAAATGGAATTTAAATTTTATTTATTAACAATTTTATAGGGAATTTTTGTGGGCTTAGGTTGTTGGAAGAGAATGTCCTTGTATTATAAAACTGTTGAAATTTGTTGGTATGTATGAAGCTGATGTGATGTATATATTTGTAATAATTTAAAGAATCGTTATAAATATTAATTTGGCTGCTAATGATGAAAATAAGTTGGTGATTCTGTTGTGTGTTGGAAGAATTTTTGTTTGCTATTTAATGTGGAATTTAATTGACTTGATGCCTTTTGAATTGTTATTACATTAGTTTTATCATTGATTGGTTAATTATTAATTATCTCATTTTCAACTGTTATTATTATTGATTTCTTCATGATTTTTTGTTAGGTTATTGTGTAATTATTGATTATTTGAATATGCCTATTATTATTTGGTTTTAATAAATTCTCAACTAATGTAAGTAATTTATTTTTACATGAGAAAAGAAGTTGATTTCTGGAATTGATTTTATTAATACAGGAAAATGGTTTCAAAGAAATTTGATTTGATTTGATTTTGATGTGGTTTTAGAATAATGTTGTCATTTAAAGGTAAGTTCTGATTGATGTATTTGAAATATGTAATATAGCAAATAAAAAGGGTAGGCATGTATCTAATAGTAGGAAAAGTAGATAAGATTAAGGGAGAAAAATTTAAATGAAGAACAAATCATACTGCTCAATATATAAGAGAAAGCAATTTAAAAATATACAATAAATAATAAGTTAAATCAGAAAATATTACATAAAAAATGAATTGCTAATAAATATTAAAATTAATATGTTATTATCATTAATCTGGTTTGTTGTTATTTTATTTTATTTCAAATATTATTAAACTATTTGATAACTGTTTTTAATTGGAAAAACATATTTGGTGCTCTTTGTTTTGAGATGATAATACATCATGGCTTCTTCCAATAAGAAAATGTAATTTAAATAATTAGAGATGTTTTTGATATGGAATTTATGATTGAAATCATAATTTAAATCATAATAGTAATTTTAAATATAATAGTAACTTCAATTATTTGAAGGAAATAAAGAAATTGAGTTGTAAAATTTTTTATTGACAATTTAAAAGGGAATGTGTGTGGGGTGAAGTTATTGGAAGAAAATGTCTTTGCATTAAGAAACTATTGAAATTTGTTGGTATCTATTAAGTTGCTGTGATGCATATATTTGTAATAATTTGATAAATTGTTATATATATATATATATATTAATTTGGCTACTAATGATTAAAATAATTTAGTGATTCTGTTGAAAGAGAGTAATTTAAATGAAAAACAAATCATACTGATCATATAATATATTTTGAATTGATATTAATTATAAAAATAGGTAGAAATGTTAGAAATCTACCACAAAGAATAAACTAAATAAGAAAATGTTATCTAAGGAAGAAATTGCTAATAAATATTGCATTTAATATGTTTTTCAGAAGGTATCATGCATTATTTTAATAATAGTAATAAAAGAGGCAATATTATTTGACAGCTGTCATGCACTATTTTAATAATTTAACAATTTGTTAGAATTTTTAATATCATTCTTAATGAGTAAAATATATTTGACATTCCTTACTCAATTTAATTTTTGTTGTTATTATATCATGTGAATTTTGCTTATTGCATTTTGATTTGTGAATAAACTTTTTTGCTGATTCATTGGTTAGTTAGTAATTGTGTTATTTTTAATTATTAATACTACTGGTTTCTTTATGACTTCTTGGTAGGTTTTTCATTAGTTAGTTAGTTATTATTTTGTGTGAAAATGCTTATGTGATTCATTAGTTAGTTATTATTTTGGCAACTTTGAATTGTTATTACTAATTTTGGATTATGACTATTTACTTGCGTTAATTTGGCTATTTTAATTTAAACGAATTATCTGTGCATTGTATTTTTACCTTTTTAAGGTGAATGATTTTGTTACTTTAGGATGAAAAATATTTTAATTTATTTTAGAATGTTATTGTATTTAAGGTGCTTTCATATAAACGATTTAATTGTATTTGATTTTGAATTTGAATTTATTTATTTATTGCAATTTATCCTGCAATATAATTTTGTTGTTATAATGTGAATGACTTTGTAATTTTATCATGAAAATAATATTTTAATTTAGTTGAGAACATTATTGTATTTACGTGCTTTAATATAGTTTATTTCCTCATATTTGATTTTCTTTATAATATTTGTATTTCGTTTTGTTATACTAAATAATTTCACTTCAATATTATTTTCAAATTTATTTAACGTTGTATTTGACGTTGTTAATTATTTGAATTTTTTATGTTTTCTCATCATAGTTTAATTCTTAATATTATATGAATTATTCTGAAATGCATTGATATTTTTAATATTTTTATTTCATTTTCTTATAATAAATAATTTCACTTAAAAAATAAATTTGGATTTATTTAATGTTATATTTTACCTTCTTAAATATTTAATTCTTTTTTATTTTGTCATCATATTTTAATTCGTTTAATATAAATCATTTGACTGTATTTGAATTTATTTGTAATATTTTTATTTTGCTTTCTTATAATAAATAGTTTCATTTGTAAATTATTTTGAAAGGTATTTAGTGTTATATTTTATTTTGTTAAATATATATAATTTTTATCATAATATTTGACTTATTAATATTATATTGAGTGTTAATAAATTATTTATTTTATTTTATTAGAAAATAATAAATTATTTTAGCTTATATAAATTTATTATTTTATTTGAGCATATATTTAAATTTTTTCTATGAAGAAGGCCGGTTAATGCAAATAAAACAACCCAATTCGAAAAGGCCGAAATGCCTTTGAGGCTTAGCCCTCCGGCAGAAGCAGACAGCCCAAATCGAGCTATCCGAAACGCAGCGTTTTGGTGAAAACGCATGCCCCCATTTTGAAATGCAGGGTTTGAAAGGGCTTTCTGCCAAAATGTATCGTTTTGGCATAAAGCTCTCGTCCGACAGCCCCGAATGCAGCATTTTGCAACGGTTCCTTCCCCCCCTCCCCCCCAAAATGTAGACTTCATCTTCAACCTCTAGGTCTGATATTCAGCCATTAAAGCTTAAGATTTTTTTCCTACCGCGTGCATCCTTCGCACCGCCTTCTCACTCCAGCCACCCATCGTAGCCTATCTCCCTTTCGTTTTCAAGAAAGCCTCAGAAGTCATGTCCCAAACACCCTTACAGCAAACAATAATGGAACACAAGCAATAATAACAAATAAAATAATAAAAAATGTAGAGAAAATACTCAAATGGAGAAAACCCAGCAAGAAATAAAATAAATAAAAAAAGAAATGAAAAAAACAAGTGCCAATTTTTTTCGACACCCAGAAAGAAAGAACACAGAACGAACAATAGTGACGAAATCGCTAAAACAAAGAGGAGAAATACATGAAGAAGAAGCAACTCTGAAAGAGAAAAAAAAAATACGCATTGTGAAAAATTTATCCAAGGATTTAACTTCGGTCTAGAGAAGGAAGAACTTTGACTTCCTTCAGCATTTGTCTTCGAAGTCAGTTAACGTTTTATTGAAAAAATGAAAAGCTTGAACGATCTAATTTATATCTAAATATTTTTAAATATATTAACCTTTAACTATCTAATCAAAATTATAAAAAATATTTGTCTGACAAAAAAATCAAAGAAATGGCATTAAAAAAAGAGAATAATAATATATATATTTGACATGAAGGAAAGATCAAAACACGAAAATAAATTAACATAAATAATTAAACAATTAAAGACTAATAATGGAATTGAAAAACGTTGATTTTACTGTTTAAAATAAGATGCCATGCATATTGCATGGGTTTGGGTAAGATGAAGGCGCTGGCCTGACGTCAGCTCACTGCCCACGTGGCCCCACCAAAACAAAGCATTGAACCGGCCTCATGAGTCATGACTTTCAACCAAGACCACTAGTTTTTGCTGTGTTTCAATTTTTATGCAATTTGGCATGCATCATACGTACGCGCGTCTAGTGCAAAATGGTATATAAATTATAAGTTGCCACTTTGATGATAAATGTGATCTCGTGCAAATTAGGCAGTTGGATTGTTCTAGGAATCGAACATATATAAGATCAGAAAGGGGAGTCCTAAGAGTGGTTACCGTGCAAAACTTACTTGTTATAATTAATTACATTAGAATATATATTGATTATTAATCCTAGCTAATTAATGAATCTTTTCAAGATAATATTTATCTTCTAAACATAGGGAAAACAAAAAAAAAACTCTTAAAGTTATGGTGATTTGAGGTTCAGTCATGATCAGCATTCTTCTAGTGGTAAGTCTAGTCCAAATTGACCCATTTTTCTTTCTTTTTGGTTCTTTTGTGGGGCGATTGGAGATTCTTCATCGAGAAATTTTGTCTTGTACCGATTCCTAATTCGTAGACGACATAGGAAAAAGAATGGAGCATCGGGTTCTTTTATCTTAATTTGTACGTACAATTTAAATATCTCATTTTTAAATTATTAAACTTAACTTAATTCAACTTCTTTTTATATACTAAACTAACAATCTTTTTTAGTTTAATATCTTTTTACATGTGGGATGTATAAACTTTTTTAATTTTTTATAATTACATATAAACTCATTTTAATATTTAAACATATCTTTTATTTTAAATGGGTCTCGCAAAACTCATTTAACTATTTTAATCTTCTATTATTTATAAATAATTTTACTAATCTTAACTGAACTCAATATTCAAATCTGACCTAAGTTAAAGATTGGCCTTTGAAATCTATAGGAAGCTGATTCTTTTTATATTTCTCTTCATGCATGGTCGAGTACTTGTTGGCTGATATATAGTACGTTGAGTTTTGCTATTTATTATTTTTACACTAAATATTTATTTAATTTATTTTAATTTTGTTAGTTTTATTATTCTTAAACTAATTGAGTTCCTCTATTCATTATCTATATATCATATATTTGATAAGAGAAATAAAGTATAGCATATAATGTATAAAAATAATGAAGAGAATTTTTCATAATACGTTATTATGATCAGTATATCCCAGTAGTACTAAAAACAGATTGCTCTTGAATTGATGATGATGATGACTAGTAAGCCAGTTATAGGATATTTTTCTTACATTTTTACTGATCTTTAATTAAGGAAATAAGAAATTTAGGTGAAAGGACCGATATATGAAAATTCAGGGATTGGTATTTGATATTCAGTTTTTTTTTTCTTTCTTTTTCTGAAGCATAAAACAATATTAAAACAGCTGGATTTCAGCAAACTAATAAGGGTTAAATAAAAAGTTGGTGATTGATTCCTGTCAGCTATATCCGAAAAGAGTAATGTTATTCATTATAGTTTTATAATTTTATAATATTATATTAGATGATTAGAAATTATTTATTATGTTTTATTTATTAAACTATTATTTAATATTATATTATGAAATAAATAAAAAAAATGATGAATAAATTTATTATCGTAGGTAAAAGATTTTAAATACGAAGATAATCGGAGGACGCGTTGGGTACGCGTAATAATTATTATTCCATTAGGAAAAGGAACAGTACCACTGATCATGAATGAGAAATGCCTTTTCATTCGACATTTTCTCCCGAAGTCAAAAAAATATTTCCTTTTTAATCTTTTATTTAATAATTAAAAAATATTACTTAATAATATTATGAATTTTTATCCTTTTTTTAATAATATAAAAATTTAAAAACAGGGATGAAATTAATTGAAAAAATTGAAGAAAAAAATTGATTGTAAGTGATTTTACACACATCCATCTATCATGACTAGTCAGAAAGTCAAAATTTAATAAAAATAATGTAGATTTAAATTTTGGATATGAAAACAACAATATTAATACATATATCAGTTTGCAAATTTACTTATACGTAACAAATCCTTAAATACAAATTAATTAGTTTTTCGACTTTGTTCATTAATGACGTGGTTGTAAGAACATTATTAGAATATATATTATTAAAATATATATGCTGAATTTGTAGTGTATATATTGATCATCCCATTTCTATTTTCAGGAGATGAAGTGCTTGGTGTAACTACTTTATGATGAATAAGTCTACCACATCCTCAAACGTTCGGATTATATGAATGGGGAGAGATAAGAACCATCATGCGGCGCCTTCTTTCAAGGACTTTTGAAAAAGGTAGATCAACATTCTCTCTTTATTTTCCTCGACAATCATTGCAGAAAGTGGCTAGGTGAGATGCATGGGATCCCCAACTCCGTTATACATTCAAAAGGTGAAGAAAATTTCATTAGAGTATTTATAAAAATTTATACGTTGGTGATCCATGTAATTACCATATTCGGTCAATTAAATTTCTTAAATTAGAACTTCTTTATAATATTGTAGTACATATTATTATAATATGTACAATTCTGTTTAGATTTTTATAATGCCCCACTCCTCAACTAGAAAAACCATCTTTTTTTGGGTGAAAATTCATCTAATAAGATCATCAAACTAATTTAGAGATCATGATGAATGGTTTTACGTAGATGATGTATATGGAACTATGTCATGAGAACTAGAACGATCGAGATCTCTTTCATTGATAACGCCAAGTACCGTACCCAATAATTAAGTGAGTAGTACCAAAATAACCACGTTAGACTTGCCAATTGCTGTGAAAGGGTGGGCCTCTTTACTCTTTATCTTTTATTTTACAAGGGTTTAAAAAAAACCTTTAGTGTGAATATTATTAATATTGTTAAATGAGAAATGTTATATTATATCTATAATGTAAGTATTATATATTTATATTCTAAAAAAAATGAAGAAATATAAAATCTATATAAAAAATTATATTTTTAAAAGAATTTAGTGTACGATACTTGTACAATTCATGTATTAACTATTTCAACAATATTATTGATTTTTGGTCTAACTAAAGTCCGTTAGACTAGGGCCACCGTTCCTCTCTTGAAACTCTCTCGCCCTAGCTAAACAACCCCCTCATCGTTGCCGTTAAACTTGAGGAGGGTGGAGCTCCGACTCCATCTTCCCCCTCCGTTCTCTTCATTCTTTTTTTTTTTTTTAAATTTTCGGCCACCATTTTATATAGTTGGAGGTCGTTTTCGGATTTTCTGGGATGGTTTCGACTTGTTGCAGGTTGATGGAGTTCCGGTAGTCCAAGCTCATCACGCGTCTTGCCGTCGTTCTTGTCGTCCATCGATATGGAAGTCGATCAGAGCTTTTATCGAATGAAGCGGCGGGTGCTCCAAACGAGCGGGATCTTCCTTTCAACGCACCTCGCTTTTTGGGAGAGATCCTAGCGCTGTGAACGGTTCTTTGCGGATCCAGGGCCATCGTCCTCCTCAACCATGCGGTAGAGCACTTATAGTGTGGCACGTGTTGTCCATGCGCCACCACAACCGAGTCTTTATGTTGTTTTCGTGATTGTTTTGTGGTTTTGTTGTGTTGTTGTTCTATGTTTGTATAAAAAATTATAATGAAAAATAGTCTTCCGGACGAACTTTTGATTCGTAGAATTTTAGTTTCTCTCATCTTTTTGAGAAGAGATCTTTAGTAATTGTCTGTATTGAAGGTAGTACTTAGACCTTAGATGTTTGTTAAAGTTTGTGTCCTAGCTGTATGTTAAATGATTTGTAATCTGAGTTTTTTTAATTTTTATAGATTATAATTATAAACTGAAGTTTTTGATTTAATATTAAACCTATTTCTCAAAAAAAAAAAGTTTATTAGACTAATGAAAAAGACCATGGCACAGGATATACATGATCACTAAATATAGATATTTCGTGCCATAATATTTAATCTGATCTTGAAATTATTTATGTGCAAATTAACTTACACTTTAAAGTTTAAACTTGTATATCATTAATATTTATTTCATATTTTTTAAAATCATAAATTACATCACATCATATTCAGTCGATTGATCATGCATGTGTCCGGCCGGAAAGTACTGCACAATTAAAGATTGATAGTATCCACATGAATGTCAAACACTAGTAAATAGTACTCAAAGACTCCCGCTTGCAACTTGCAAGTTGCTTCTGAATAGTTTCATCTGCTTGGACTACAAGAAAAACGAATTTTTATGATTACTGAATTACGATAAAAAATTATTTATAATTAATTTTGATTGTAAATAATTATTTTGATAAAATTAAATATCTGTAAATAAATAATTTTTTTATAGTATTGTTGCTTAACATGATGACTAACCATATATGAAATATCCATATATTGTTGCATCTCAGCAAGGAAACACCACGAATAATCCTTAATAAGATACATATTATGATGCAACTCCACATGATAATTTCTTCTTCAGCCATCAACGGATTTGTGCAGCAAGCTGTTCGAGGTGCCCTGATCATGACCGGAAACCAAGACCTGAATCTTATAATTCATTCCCATAGATCGATGGAGCTAGCTAGCTGGAACGCCAAATATTAATTAAGCGATCGGTGGTATCTGCTTGATCAATTAGATCATGATGATGATCAGTACTACGCATGCAGCCCCCTCCACATCAATATACTGATTAACGTCATCATCATCGGAGCTTTTTCCTGTAAATCACTCAATTCTGTTCTTCTTTTTCTTCTTCTTCATCATCTTCTTCTTCCGTAAAGCCTTGCAATTGATCCTTATACTGTACGAAGAACATACCTGCATTAACCATTGCAACAAGGTATTTTTATAGAGAAAAGGGTCCTATAATATAATATTATGTTCAACAAAAGATCAGGCCGTGTAGAATACTACAACGTTGCAATTAATAACTGAAAGTTGAGATCAGACACGATCGACCTGATCATGTTTTCTTTTTGATACAGTACTAACCGAAACAATTATCAAGGACAACTCTTGCAGTCTCAGACATGCAAATCATGATGAGGATCATATTATATATATATATATATGCCGGTTGATCCGATGATCATGATCTGGTTGTACGTAATAACGTTGCAATGACCATGATCTGAGTCTCAAATGAGAAAAAGACAGCGAACTTGAGCCAAGGATGACACCGGCGTACTACGTGCAAAATTGCTTTAATTTGTAGCAAATGGATGCCGGCAAGTCATCCTTGGCTCAATTCCACAATCCACTTCGGACTTCTCCTTCATTAAGCAAGACGCCCCGATCTGAAAGTCGACTACTCTGATCGTCATGAAGTACATATATATTTTCTTTGTAACTCATTCATGTTTCAAATTCCACATAGCTAACTACCATATTTATATGTAGCAGGCGAGATGTTCATTGACTCGCATATATGCATATTGCATATTGCATATTGCATGGGTTTGGGTAAGATGAGCTTACTGCACACGTGGCCCCACCAAAAAAAAAAAATATATATTATATATAATTTTTTTTTTGAGAACGTATACCAAAACAAAGCTGCCTGACTTAAGGTCTGGATTATTTTTAAAAATGATTTAAGATAAAAGTTAAAAAATATATAAATTATTATTATAAATTATTTTTTTAATATTAGTTTTATTTTAAAATTAAAAAATTAAATTTAAAAAAATTAAATTATTATTTTGTATTTTATATAAAAATGTGAAAAAAATATAATAATGAGATAATTTTAAAAAACAAACAAGTGCTTAAAGTTTTAGCGACAACCACTAGCTAGTTTTTGCTATATATCAATTTTCATGCAATTTGGCATGCATGTACTGTACGGGTTTGCAAAAAGGTGACTTACAATTGACCCATGCCATGACTTTGATCTCTTCAAAAATATTCCAATAACGCAAAAAGACAGTTGGATTGTTAATCAGGCCGGAATCGAACATATATATAAGATCAGAAAAGGGAAGAGTGGTACCGTGCTTATAATAAATTAGTGGCGCCTGGCTAATTGCAATATGGGATAAATCTCATTTGTCAACGGGAATTTTTTTATTAGAATTTTAGGCAAGAATATTAATGTTCCTTTTCTTTTCTGTACAATATGCAAGATGAATATTGCAATATTAATATATTATATTCCAGTTACTGAGTGGAGAGGTTGCAAATCTTGGTCATCAAAAAGAAAGTAAAAATGAGTTTATCGAGATAAACATTTTACAAAAAATTTATTTCTCTACATGTCAATCATTCATTATCTACATGTCAATATAATTCTTTTCGATCGAATAGAGCACAAGAGATATCAATCAGTTTCATATATATATATATATATATATATATATATATATATATATATTCATATAGATATGACTATTGCTACCCGCGTCACAGAGAAATGACACAAAATTAAGTAATATAAAAAATTGATATGATTTCATGTAATTCAATAGATCTATTTTACACACTATAAAAAAAATTACTTATTCATGCAAAAATGATTATTTCCTACTAAAAGAATCTGTTTTAGTCGTAAATAGCCATTCTGGCCACAAATAACCAATCACAAATACTCATTTTTTTTATAGTGACAATAAAAATAATTTTACAATCTAATAAATCATATCTACATACTACATCAATTTATAAGATTATTTTTGTGTAAATCTATTTATAACTAGTAGGCCGCCAGCCAAAATACACCAAAACTCTTTAATTATATATGTATATATATGTGTGTGTGTGTGTGGAAGATTAGCAAAGAATTTGATCTCCAGGCTAGGCTGCTGTACGTAGGATAGATCGGTGGATATGATTCTCTTTAGTGAGCTGATTTGATGAAACAATGTGCGCGCATGGCGCATAATTAAGAAAGAACGTCCTTAATTAACAGACTCAATTCTCTTTGATAAAAAAATATATATATTATAAGGGCTAGCTACGTACGTTTGTACATCCATTAATCCAAAAGCATATGTGGGAGAAATTAACTGAAAATTAATAAGGATTCTTCCAATTAAGATGATATATAGTCGTGGCTGGGTCATGATAAGAATAATATTCTTATGATCAATGGATGGCAATTCATGGAACCTAGCTACTTATCGAAAAGCAAAAGGATTATATAAAGAATAAAGGGGGAGGGGATCGGAGGGGAGGCATGGCGGGCCAGATCAGAGAAAGATGATCTATAAGAAAGTACTAAACGATCGAGGAGAATATTATAAATGAAAGAAACCTAGTCCTGATCATGGCATGTTCTTCAAGTGGCGCCTCAAATAAATTATTTTCACTATATAATAATAAACTAGCTATGAGCTTTATAATAATAATTGTATATTGATTAATAATATATATACATGACTACTAGATCTCTTTATCAGTAGTCGTGATAATCTGTAAACACTAGCGAGCTAGCATGAACAAACTTAAGAAAAATGAACTGAATTATAAGTACTCATGCATGATGCCGATGGCACTACTAATATTTCATCAACAGTGAAAACCTAAACCTTGATTTATAACAAGGGCGTTTGTTATATTATTAGACGTACTATATATATATATATATATATATATATCATCCTAAAGCAATTGGACTAGCTTAGCTAATATATATTATCCTAATTTTTCCTTTCTTCTTTTTTCTTTGTTTTTCACAAAAGTTGGTTTAATTTCCTCTTTTTTATCCGTATGCAATATCGACTATATATCCGAGAGATACTAGCACTGTCCTTTTCCTCGATTCGCTTGGAGTGGATATTGATTCGATATTCATGATCCAAAAATAGTAAATAAGATATCATAGTAAGAAGCTACATATATAGGATGTACTCAAGGACATTAATATATATATATTGTTATATATAATATAAAATAAATAATAAAATCCATCTGATCTTATAATCATTTGTTTAAGTTTTTAAAATAAATAATAATTTCACATAATACATAGTATCAGAGCTTTGAATTAATTTGAGTACTTTATACTTTATCTTATTTAATTAAATATTTTATTTATTGATTTCACATATATGACCCCAATTGAAAGCACTCTGTCCGGCCCGGCCGAGGGACACAGAGATCTAATGAAAGGCCGATCTCTTGCCGCCACGACGTCACACTCAATGAAAGGCCTGGTTATTTGGCAAAACCATCAACATGAAAATATTGTACATAATCATGATCTATATATCTTTATATATATAAAGTGGCTATCTAACGGAAATTCTTATTTTAACGGAAATTCTTGTTTCTCCGTTAAAATTAACATTTTTCGTCAGTTTCTGTTAAAATTAATATTGCATCTAATGAAAATTATCGTTTTAAACACAATTTATTAAATTTATTTATTGAAATAATGTTCTTGGCATTAAAATTAATTTCACCGCTTCAACTTTCTACAATAGTCACTACAAGATTTTAGAGTTTTTGGGACCAAAAAAGTATCCCACCACTAACTGTCGTGGTTAATAGTAGCTGTTGACACAAATTGTCCCCGCGGCCATTAAAAATCCAATTGCACATGAAGTAGCATGCGTTGACGGTCAGCAATGCTATTTGCGGCGAGTTTATAACGTAGCAAAAAATATTTCCCACAAATATATCAGCGTTTTATATAATCCGTTCTTTCCCCTCATTTCATTTCCCTTTGACTCTTTGCGACAACACCGAACGCAATTTCTCCCTATTTCTCCAAGGAACCCATGGCTAGGTTTTACCGTCGGCAAACCCAACCTCACCGCCACCTTCGGCAACTCCCATTTACTCCGGCAATAGCACCCCACCGTCGAAGTCCCCTATCAGACGCTCCCTCGATTGCACGCGAGCATAGCCCGAAATGGGTTTCATGCTCGTTTCTCCTCCTCGCGCAGCCATACGCCGCCTTATTCAGCCACCGTCGAGCACCAAGACCACTCTAAGACCACCCCTTTCCTCCTCCACATGACGCGAGCCCACAACTCCTTTGTAGACTCATGCACGAAACCCACCCGTTTATACACGGCTTCCCTACTGCACGCCTCCAGCCACCATCAGTAGCACTCTTTCTCACCGGCGATATCCCCCTCCTCCCCACTGTCTCTCCATGCCAGGAAACCCTAGAAGAAGGTCGGGAAGCAAAAATCAAAACTTAAGGTAAAAACCCTAAATTGACCCATTTGATTTTGGTTTCATTTTAGCAGCCAAGTAAGTTATTCTAGCTTATGTTTTGGTGTATTTAATTTCCTATGTTACAAACAAATATGAATGCCCTATTTTTTTGCCCAAACCGAATGCTATTAGTTGTTTTGTTATGTGTTTTTTTCTATTTCGAAAATTACATGTTGTTATTAGATTTGGTTCAGTCTGAGGTGATGTTAGCTCTATATTTTAGTGTGTGTAGGTTAGAATTATGTCTTCTGTTGAGGTTGGTTTCTTAATTGGGTTTTGATTTTCATACCTCACCTGTTGATGTTTCAGTTTTGGGTTTAAAACAGTGCTATCATTTTGCCCTCATCTGCTCAACCATACAATATTTTGTTACAAATCAGATTTGGTTAAATTCAGAGATGAGTAATCTGATGCATAGTTTTATTATTTCTTTCTTCTATACATACTTTCCTTTTTTTTTTTGCATTGATAGAAGTTATTGTTTTTTATTTTAAATTTGTTGTCCTCTTTATTTTTAAACTTGTTGGTTTGGTTTTTGTAGGGTAGCTGCTTTCTCCCTACCTATGGCAGAGTTCTAGAAGAGCTGAAATTTCTCTCTACGCTCAAAGGTTGTTCATTTTCTGCACATTCCTCTACTAAAAGGTGAGCAAACATTTCTTAATCTCCCACTTGATACTCGGCATTGAAGGACAGCACTCTAAAAGGTGAGCAAACATTATTTTATAGAATGATCAAGTATCCCCTGCTTTTATGTTTTGCTTAATCAGCAACTAGATGTAATGTATATTTTGAACAAATTGTCAGCTGATAATGACAACCCATTATTATGCGTTGGCATGTTGGCTTTGTTGGGAGGTTACCCAAAGGCCAAAATGGGCTTGTGAGCATTGGGATGTAAGCCGATTAGTGTAACTGATTTTACATGATTTTTGTAACGGATTATGCATGATTCACTAAGTACTTGGGTAAGTAGTAATATCAATGAGTTCACCAGTAAATTTAATTATTTGTGGTTAATTTCTTAGAGGAATAATGTTTAATCTAGACTCTGTTCTTATTAGGGACTGCATGGGAGCACTGATGTGAGGTTGCTGAATTTAAGGTGATCATCTTCCAAGAGACATTGCACTAATTTGTAATTATTAATGGACGTATACTGCTAATATAATGGCAAGTTCCTAGAATTTGGTCTATTATAGAATTTCTGGCAATGGTCTGTTGGAATAATGTTTGCAATGCACCATATAATCATACAAACTCGTAGATAGTAGGGGATGTTTTAAATAACTTGGCAGTTTGAGTTTTATGATTAGGTATATATTTGATTAAATTTTCTGTCCACCTGAAACCACATTAATTTAATTGGTTGGAGAATGGATATTGGTTATATATATTGATAGATTAGTTTTATATGATAATGCTAATTAGTTATCATGGCCTCATTATATACTCTTGAAATACATACAAAGGATCTATTGTGTATATAGTAGAAAACCCTAGGCTAGGTTTCTCTATCCTGCTGTTAAGGCCTCTTGTCGTCATAATATTCTGCATTTATTCAATTAATTACAGAGGAAAGATGAATTGAATTTTGTTTTATAATTTACAAGATCCATCATGTTTAGAAGAGAATAAACATGATAATTAGGCTAGCTGGGTGCACTTAATATTATTCTCCATCTTTTTAGCCAAAATCTTAGGCATTTGTTGATGCTTAAGATTAAATCCGAGCTAAAGGATTAAATGAGACATGCCACTTGGCTATAGACTTTTTTTTCCTCTAAAAGGTTTGTACAGATTAATTAAATAAGAGACAAATATATATTTAAGGATCCAATGTATTCATATGTATTATTCCAGCTCATCAAAAGAGAAATGCAATAAATATGAGATAATGATGTATAGGTTATTGGGATTATTTCTCAGACATAGATTTATTGGTTACAGCTGGGTTATAATTTATTGGTTCAAGAACTAAATGGATAGACATTGACACATGTTTTTTGTTTTTGGAGACTTAGAGTGTATAAATAATTCACTGTTAAATGTATCCAATATCAATATTTTTTTTTTTGGTTGTTGGCTGGGGATAAATAATTTCTTCTGATATTGGATTTTGCATATCTGAATCCAGCTTAATGTTAGATTAATTTACTTAAGTGGCTGAGAGAAGGGTGAGATTATTAACTGTTAAGTGATGGTGAAATATTTATTTCCATTTCATATCAGGAATATATTTTCATGCCTTGAAATCTCCATGCATTTAGGTGATCCTGGGAAGGATTAGATAGACCTCAGAAAGATATGGCATGGGACGGTTTTGACTTAGAAAGATATGGCATGGCCCCAGGCTTACTGCCAATGAATTTTATACATGCTAGCTCTACTTTTTTCTGGACCCAAATGTAGTTTCTTGCCCATATCAGAAAGGATGTTCAAGGGGAGCAAATACAAGATGTAATTGCCATAGTGACATGTATGTTATGTATCATTAATTTGTACGAGAACTTCATCTTTCCATATATTTTAGACTTCTAACTTATTTATCCCATACTTAAATGGGATTGGCAGTGTTATATATATAGTGATGTTAATTACGTGCATTATGGAATATTTTACGTTAATTAGCATGCAAAACTCCATCTGGTTTGTTATAAGCTATCTAATTTGGGTTTCAATACAATATACAATTATATATATGGAAATTGTATATTGAAATTGCTGGAGCATTTAATGTTGGAGTACATTTAATTAGTGTTTTATTGTAAGAATCTGTCATTAAGATGTAATAGATGAAATAATTGGCAATTTGTGTAATTGCCAAATTTGTAGTGAATATCAATTTACCACAAAAACTGGAAACAGTAATGCATCTAGAAATTAGGCCAAATTTGCAAACGTTTTAGCCAAGGAATATTGTAACCAAAATTTTATTGTAACCATAAGCATAGCGGGAACAAACCTTTTCTTAAGGCAAAATATCATAGCAAATGGTTAGTTACCTCTAACCAATATGGTGACATCAATTTTGTTGGGATCATAAGAGTAGCGGAAACAAACTTTTTCCTAGGAAAATATATCATGGCAAATTCTTAATGATTGCAAACTATATCGTGGGTAAAAAACAATAGCTACCGAAAATTAAAGAATTGATAGAGTTTTTAATATAAAGTTAGAAAACATTAACCAAGAATGCCTTCGTGGCATAAAAGGGTTATTTGCCGCCAAAATTGTAACTCGTGGCAAGAAGTATCATTTGCCGCGAGTTTTATGCCATGAATATCCCACGGACGAAATTGGTGGCAGTTGATCTATGGCCACGAAACAGGTACTATTAGCTACCAAAACCTTCCTTGGCTAAAACACTCAAATCTTGTAGTGAGTAAACTTTTCATTTAAAATTCATTTAACAATTTTTTAATACCACTTAATACTTTTAATACAATTCATTAAACCCATAAATAATATTAGAAATTTCTATTTTTGAATTCCTACTTAGGACATATTTTTAATTTTATTTTATATAAAATAAATATAGAATAATAATAATAGTATAGAATGACACAATAATAGTATAGAATATATAAATATAACAATATATATATATAAATAAACTATTTATAACAATTTATGCGTTAGAGAGTTTAATATTATTTATGAAAATTTTCTTCCTATTATATGATTAATAATTTAATTTTTTAAAAAATAATTAATAATTTTAAAATGAATGCATTATTTATTAAATTAACTATATATACGGTATATATAGTTAATATATGTTATATAAAATTTATTATAATTATATTAAATTGGTAATAATAAGCAATAAATATAATTAATATTATATGTTTGATATTTAATTAAAATATATATGAATAAATAAATTTATATAAATTATAAATTATAATATAACATTCTTATATAAATTATAAACTATATAATTTATTTTTTCAAAAAACTCATATTATTTTTTAAAAATAATCACATAACTAAAAAAACATAGATATTTTAATGTCCTCTATTTTAAGACCGTACAAAATAATACAAATATTAAATTATCATCTTGGAATTAAAAAAAATATCATATCTTGAATTAACCTTTTATTAAAATTTTAATCAAAATTATCTCAAACAAGTTTGATAAAACTATATGTTATGTTTATTTATGAGATTATCTTATTATTTTTATTAATTTTTTTATAATATATAAAAACGTATAATTATTTATCATCTACTTAATTAAGAATAATCATTAAATTTTTAATTAAAAATTAAATTAAATAAATATGCTTTACACGTTATTTTTATTTAGTATAAGTACATATATATATATATGTATATGTATATATATATATATATATATATATATATGCGCATGAGATCAGAATAATGCTATAAAATGATTGGAAGTGATATAAACTGTGGTGGCCTGGCATGCATGAGATCATGAGATTGAGAGCGAGGGAGAGCAAAGAAACTAGACTTATCTGACTGCCCATGGAGCCAATTAAAGCATATAATTGGTTTCAAATATATATATATATATAGCAAAATTCCGGCAAACCATAATAATTAATTCACCTCATGCGTCAGTACCACGTCCTTAATTAATACATGATGATATTCAACCTGCCATGCATTCATCAATTCATTCACGTACGTATGTAATTAAAGGCATCTGCATTAATATATATATATATATATATATATATATATATATACACACACAATTGATGACATAAAGATTTGTTTCCTGCCCAGTTCCGTGCATGGCATTATTAGATCTTTTGGAGTTTTTGACGACTTATATATGTCTTATATTGATTGTTCTACAAAGATTTAAGTATAATTTGTCAATGAGAAGTTATATATTATGTATATACAAGGAAAATGATATTTTATATGCTCCATGTATTTGCTCCTTCAGTTTGGGCGCCATTCAATGAATATTTTATTTTATTTATTAATATTTGTTTTTACTTGATAGTTAAGCAAGTGATGACCACTTGTGTATTAGTTTTTTTTTAAATATTTGAAAACAAAGAAAAAAATATAACTTGCACTAGAGACCTACCGAGTGCGCAAACTTGAGTGGCATAGTAGCACTACACTATATAAAAACTTTAAATGCACAAATTTCGCACAAATACTTCATTATACAAAGTTTCACCTTTTCTTTTCTTATGGACTTCACATTTTTACAAAAATCTAATACAAAACTTGTATATTTAAGCTTGTACTTAGTATTACTCTTTGTAAATATACATTCTGCATTCCGGCCAACGACAGATCATTCTCAACAAAGAGCTGGTGTTTGACTCTCAGTCTTTCTCATGCTGAATCCTTTGAGGACGTGGGCCGTTCGATGGCTCGGCCTCCAGTCTCTGAAGCCCCCCTCCCCTCCCCAAAAGAATGGGTTGCCACCATTTTAGGTAATGTGAACTAGAACCTTATGCCTAATTGTTGAGATGTGGCTTGAATGAAGCACATCAGATTGCACTTAGAGTTTTCAACTCGTAACTTCGCTCGACCCTCGTTCGACAGTCGCTCGAGTGAGACATCAAACGAAGAGTTTTGGATCCAGGCAGAGACTTCACTCGACTCTCGCTCGACCTCCTGCTCGAGCGAGAATCAATCCTAGGGTTGCATCGCTTCCAGGAACTAGGGTTAGCGTCGTCTGGAATAATGTTCTGCTCAAGCGAGAATGTCTCGCTCGAGCGAGATACAGCCTATATAAGGATCTCGACATTTGAAAGTACAGTGAGAGCGGAAGCAGAGAGCTGTGGAGTGAAGGCGATTTCGCTCGAGCGAGATTACGAACACAGGCGTCCATCTCCCATTTTCTCCTTGTTTGATTTTGTAGATCAGAAAGAGTCTACTTGTAAAGGGTTTGAGAGTCTTGTGAGAGAGAGAGCTTTGTAACCTCTAAGAAGTGTACTCCATCTTTGTTATTATAGTGATTTAGACCGACCCAACAGTGGATGTAGGCTCAGTTTGAGCTGAACCACTTCATATCTGGTGTCCATTTCTATTTTCCGTCTTTAGTTTTATTTCTCTTGGTTTAATCCGCTGCGTGGCTCCTTATTTACTGTCCGTCGGTCGGCCGGATTCCCCAACAAACTGGTATCAGAGCGTTAAGGGATGGCCTCAGTAAATTTCGAAGTAGAGAAATTTGACGGTCAGAACAGTTTCAGTTTATGGCGCTTGAAGATGAAGGTTTTGTTGCGTCAGCAGGGTCTGTTCAAGGTTGTAGAAGGAGTGACTGGTGAGTCTTCTGCATCGTCAAGGAATGAGGAATTGGCTCACAGTACCATTCTACTATCACTATCAGATGAAGTTTTGAGGGAAGTTGCAGAGGAGGAGACCGCGGTTGGTCTGTGGAACAAGCTAAAGAGCTTGTATTTGAAGAAATCTCTCACTAACCGGTTGTTTTTGAAACAACGGCTATACACTCTCAAAATGGAGGAAAATACTTCTATTTCTGCACATCTAGATGAATTTAATAAGATTATTATGGATCTGAGGAACATAGACATTAAGATTGATGAGGAAGATCAAGCCTTAATTATTTTGTGTTTATTGCCTATTTCGTTTGATAATTTTGTGAACTCAATGTTGTATGGTAGAGATACAATCTTCTTAGTAGATGTCAAGTCTGCTTTGAATTCTAAGGAATTGAGAACAAAATTTGGGGGTTTAGGCATGAACAATCAAGCCGAGAGTTTGTTTGTGAAATGTTCCTCTGGTGATAGATCTGGGGAAGGATGTTCAGGGAAGAATAGAGGTAGTTCCAGTTCCAGTAGCTCCTAATCTAACAAGAGAAAAGTGAAATGTTACTACTGCCATAATTTGGGTCATTACAGAAGTGAGTGTCCTCAATTGAAAAATGTGGAGGAAGAGGAAAGTTCCTCTAATAGTGATGACAGCGAAGAAGATGACAGTTAGTCTCTACTTTCTTGAGGGCAGTGTGGTGACAGGTGGAGTATCCTCACATGCTCCAGATTCAGATATTCATTCGCATGTGTCACGTGCGAATCTGCCAGACAGGATGGTCATTTATGAGTCGGCAGCTTTTGCTTGGTGTGATCAGAATACAGTGATTTTGGTTTTTTGTTTGCATTATATTCTTAGGAAACAGTGTAGAATCATGGTTCCTGTAGTATTTCTAATCAGGATACATCTTGCGTAAAGTCTTGTTTTGTATTAAACTCATATTTGTTTTATGATCATTGGAAGTTTGGTTTTGTCTATCTGTTTCTTTGTGATGTATTTGGTGTTCAAACACTTTGGAGAAGACAGTGATCTACAGACAAAAAGGTAGAGCGTTACTCAAACCATACAGTTTTGTTTCACTCCACGGAGTAACTGAATGGAATGAGGTGGGATTTGAGTGACAGAGTCTACAGTTTGCTTTTTGGTTTGCCAGGCTTGTCTACAGATCGTCATTGTAGCGGACACCGCATCTTGCTATTTGGTGAATTTTCTTTTCTTTTGTTTCCACAGAAAGGAGAGAGAGTTATAATAAGAAGGTGGACTTGCAAAGAGCTTCATAATTGATTGGCATTAGTGCACAGTGAGAGCAGGTCTACAGCTAGTAGATAAAGGGGGCAGTTAGTCACCTTTTGTGTATGCTCATGCAGGTTTTTGTTGATTCTTACTTTGGCTGAAGAGTATTTGGTTGTCTTCATTTGTATTCAGAAGCCGTTTGTTCAAGTAAGCAGTCTGTATTGTGGTGCATTGCCGTTTGGGTGAAGATAGTGAATTTTCAGATGTTGTCTATGGTGTTGAAGACTTTTGTGTGGAAAGTGAGTTCTTTAAAGATAGACTTCGTATTTCGTGTTGGATATTCCTTCCGTGGTTGAAGGATTTGTGGGTCTTTTGTCCAGAATCATTTTGTGGGGCTTATTCAAGCCAATGTGGAGATTTGTTGAGATGTGGCTTGAATGAAGCACATCAGATTGCACTTGGAGTTTTCAACCCGTAATTTCGCTCGACCCTCGCTCGAGCGAGACATCAAACGGAGAGTTTTGGATCCAGGCAGAGATTTCGCTCGACTCTCGCTCGACCTCTTGCTCGTGCAAGAATCAATCCTAGGGTTGCATCGCTTCCAGGAACTAGGGTTAGCACCGTCTGGAATAGTGTTCCGCTCGAGCAAGAATGTCTCGCTCGAGCGAGATACAGCCTATATAAGGATCTCGGCATTTGAAAGCACAATGAGAGCGGAAGCAGAGAGCTGTGGAGTGAAGGCGATTTCACTCGAGCGAAAAGGGCTCGCTCGAGCGAGATTACGAACACAGGCGTCCGTCTCCCATTTTCTCCTTGTTTGATTTTGTATATCAGTGAGAGTCTACTTGTAAAGGGTTTGAGAGTCTTGTGAGAGAGAGAGCTTTGTAACCTCTAAGAAGTGTACTCCACTTTGTTATTATAGTGATTTAGACCGACCCAACAGTGGATGTAGACTCAGTTTGAGCTGAATCACTTCATATCTGGTGTCCATTTCTATTTTCCGTCTTTAGTTTTATTTCTCTTGGTTTAATCCACTGCGTGGCTCCTTATTTACTGTCCGTCGGTCGGCCGGATTCCCCAACACTAATCTTCTTTCTTCTTCTCAGCTCACAACTTTACACTTCTCCTTTACACAGTTTAGGATTCCCCCATCTGTTTTCATGCTTTTCATGTATTAGAACAACGCTAATTGCTTGGTTTGAACTTTCATGGTATATTAAGACTAGAAATTAAGAAAGAAAGTCTGAACTTTCTGTATTCATTCACTTGCATTTCAGATTACACTTGTGCTTTATATACAAACAAACCAAGTGGGAAAAATAATTTTAAAAGTGACTAATTGAACTAAGTCTGTAACCGGACTAACTAACATATCAATTGTATTTAACCAACTCTATTTCTAATACCCCTCAAGTTGGAGCATGAATATTGATGATGTTGGACAACTTGAAAATCAAAGTAGAAAACAAAAGGAATCCAAGTGATTTAGTGAAACATCAGCAAGTTGGTGATGGGAGGAAATGTGAAATGGTTTAATAATTCTAGCTTGAATCTTGTCACGAACAAAGTGAGATCACTATATATTGTGCACGTTCAAGAAAGACAAGATTGGTGGCAATATGAACAGCAGCTTTGTTGTCACAACATAGAAATAAGGCAAATTATTTCACAAATAGTAATCATTATAGCTCTATATTTTGCCTCAACTGATATTTTGAAACTGTTGATTGCTTCTTAAATTTCCATGAAATGAAAGAGATACCAAAAAAAATACAAAACCTATGATAGATATATTCTGGTGCCATGACACTCAGCCAATCAGAAGTAGCAAATGCAGTTAAACTGAAATCTGAACTTGAAGGAGAATCAGAAAATAATGATCCTTGGCCAGATGAATCTTTAATTTACTGTAAAACTCTATGAGCAGCATGCAAATGAAGTTGTCTAAGAGAATCCATGAACTGACTTAGTGTATGAACTGCAAATGTAATATCAGCTCTGGTGATGGTTAGGTAAAATAATATACTCACCAAATGTCCTTGAGGGTTTTAACAGATTTGGAACCCAAATATCCATATATGATAAATTTTCTAAGGCATACTTTCTCTGAGAAAGGGAAATGCCAATGGTATTTCGAGCTACCACCAATCCTAAAAATACTTTAAAGATCCATGTCTATAAGCTTAAACCTCTAATTAATAAATGTCTTGAAGATATTTATAGACTCTATACCATTGGTTACAATGAGTATATAATCGCATACAACAATAAGGCAACGAAATTAGAATCTTGAAGTCTTGTATAAAAAGAGTACAATTTTTTACTCCGAAAAATCATGTACTTCAATGATGGTAGATGAAAACTTAGCGAACCATTTATTTAGCTGACACACTCTATTGTCACCTTTATCACCAAATCCTGGAGTATTGACATATAGACTTCTTCCAACAACTCTGCATGAGAAAAAACATTATTGGTATCTAATTGGATTAGATGTTAGTCTTTAATTGCTGCTATAGTGGGAGGACAATTTACTATCACTATCTTAGCAGCTGGACAGAAAGTGTAAAAGTAATCAATGCCTTCATTTTGTATAAAACCTTTGACAACCAATCATGCTTTATACTTCATCTCAAGGACACCATCAGACCTAAACTTCACTTTGTAGACTCATTTGCACCCAACTGGACTTTTTCCAGGCGGAAGAGTAGTTAGAGTCCATGAGTTATTATTCTCTAAGGCTGCAATTTCTCCATCCATAGCAATTTTCTAATGGGAAAATTTGACAGCTTAATGATAATATTGATTACAAATGGTAGAAAGAGCTAATGCAAAAACTTTGTTTTTAGGAGACAAATGAAAATATGAAAGTGAATCAGAAAGTGGATACTGCTTACCTGATATAGCAGTCGCAGAAATATCAGCTGGAAATGAAGAAGAGCAAGATAAAAAAATACTGTGCGAAAAACAATATACCTGCATTAACCACTGCAATAAGGTAGTTTTACAGAGAAAAGGGTCCTAGAATACTACAACGTTGGAATTAGTAAGTACTGAAAGAGGGACGCGATCGATCTAATTTCTTTTTGATACAGTAACCGAAACAACTATCAAGGACAACTCTGTTGTACACTCTGCAGACATGTCATGATCATGCATGAGGCTCATATATGCCGGCCGGCTGATCCGATGATCATCTGGTACGTAATAACGTTGCGATAATCATCTGATCAGTCTCAAATGAGAGAAAAGACAGCGAACTTCAGCCGAGGATGACACCGGCGTAGGTACTGCAAAATTGCTTTAATTTGTAGCAAATGGATGCTGGCATCATCCTTGGCTCAAATCCACTATCCACTTCTGACATCTCCTTCAAGCAAGACGCCCCGATCTGAAAGTCGACTTCTCTGATCGTGAATTACTACATATTTTCTTGTAATTCATTCATGTTTCAAATTCCAAATAGCTAACTACGTCCATATATATATATATATATGTAGCAGTCGATCAGATGCTCATGCATATTGCATGGGTTTGGGTAAGATGAAGGCGCTGGCCTGACGTCAGCTTACCGTCCACGTGGCCCCACCAAAACAAAGCATTGAACCGGCCTCATGAGTCATGACTTTCAACCAAGACCACTAGTTTTTGCTGTGTTTCAATTTTTATGCAATTTGGCATGCATCATACGTACGCGCGTCTAGTGCAAAATGGTATATAAATTATAAGTTGCCACTTTGATGATAAATGTGATCTCTTCAAAATTCCAGTAATGCAAATTAGGCAGTTGGATTGTTCTAGGAATCGAACATATATAAGATCAGAAAGGGGAGGCCTAAGAGTGGTTACCGTGCTTATAATAAATTAGTGGCGCCTTGCTCATTGCATATCATGTATGTGATAAATATCATTTGTCAACGGGCCGGGATTTTTTATTATTATTACAATTTTAGGCATGAATATTGTTTGGTTTTGTAGCATTTGAAATAAAGTATGCTTTATTTTATTTTATTATTATTATTAGAATTTTGGGCAAAAATCATGCGTTATTTTTTTTGTACCGATCCCCATGGTATTACATGAGATAAGTGTTTTATGGAGAATATGCGGATTGCTATGCTGAATTGTTCTGATGCAGATTTTAGTTTTATTTTTGTGTTGAGTTGGTGTATGTGGTATAGAAGAAATAAGATGAAGATGGAACAGGAAAATATTAGTGATCCATTCATGATTGCAACAGCTAACATGGCCATATCTTTATATAATTCATTTTCTGATTCTGTAATTTTAAATATGGGTGCTGTGAAGAATGTTAGTGGCCGGTGGAGTCATCTGATCATGTTTTGAAACTTAATGTTGATGGAGCACCCTTTTCAGATTTATGAAAGACTGGAATTGGAATGATTTTAAGGGATTGCACTGGGAATATGGTTATGACTGCTACTATATCTGAACTTGAAGTGGAGGAACCTTCTACGTACAATCGAGCTACGTACTTGTATTCCATTGGGTATCCCGAAGCTTATGATTCAAGAACTACAAGCTGTTGGTAATTTAATTATGGAAGCTAAGAATTTTTTGAGTCATTTTCATGATGAGCTTAAATCTGAACATGTAAGCAGAATAGGTAATGCGGCCTGCCCATACATTGGCTAGATATGCATGGAATGTAACTGATATTCAAATGTGGTGGGGGAAATGCCTCTAATCTTGTTGATCATGCCACTTGGTATGACCAAATGAATTTGTAATTCTTTGCTTTGAAGATGAATGAAATTCTGTTTATAAAAAAAAAAATAAATAAATAAAGTGAGTTTGAAAAGGTTGACGGGCATTAATTAATTCAATTTCGTTAGATATCGGCACAACACGCAATATGCAATTAACCAATTATATGTACATTATGATAATTTCACCTAAGGTATAATCGGTCATATCTTAATGTGTGAATTGATACATTCTCCATTAATATCCTTGAAATTCGCACGTAGTTCTTGTCCGTACTCTCAAATTACCAAAAATTGGTAGAAAACTTTATTGACCGATTTTTAATACTGTTGGTCATATCTATATATAGAAAGTAGTCGATAGAAAAATGCGAGATGTATTATAAAAAATTATAAAAAATTTAATTTTTCACATATATATCAGTTATTGATATATTACTGCAAATAAAAAAAATTGAATTTAAAAAAAAAAAAAGACAACGTGGCCTATATTATAAGTAAAATTGTAAATACATATAATACTATTCTAATTTTAATAGTTGAGGCCGCGGGGTGCGATATAATTCAAGCTCCGAGGGTGGAAACTTTTTTTCTCTCCAAATCTGAAACACTAATCTATTTAATTATATAAAAATCGAATCCAAACTACGTACGTATCGTGCATACCAAAAACAAGGGAAATGAAGGGTGAAAATACAGATTCTGATGCCAAGCAGCGGTTCGGTCCACGAATCCAAATGCTTCAGTATCTTGTGCATTGGACTGAAATAATATTTGCTCTCCTCGGCCAGACTATACCGTCCAAATGTTGCTATCTCCCTACGTGGCATTCTAAGAAAAAAAATGGGAATGAAAACGGTGTAACCCTTCGAAATTTGTCTCTGCGGGAAAATCTCAGTCAAAAGCAGAAGCGAAACGTTAGAATAATAGGAAACGGAAGTAGTTACCGAAACAAGCGTCTGAACGAAAATTAAAAAGAGAGGAGAGGGCTGAGAGAAGAAATTAAGCAAACGACTGGGAAGAGCAAAGTGTCAGTCATGAAATCGCAGGTCCGGCATTCGAAGCAAATAGATTTCTTTTCAAGGCCGCCCATATTTTTTATATTCTTTTCTTTTCTCATCGCTATCAAGAAGGGATCTTTCTCCGCTAGCTGCCCGTACGTCTTCAGGTAAAAGATCTCTATGCTCGAATCACGGAGACTACTAGATTTTGTTCTTCTAAGATACTGAATTGTACGAAGTTGAGGATGAAGATCAACTGAGACACTAAATTAATTCTGTAGTGGGGACTTAATTCACTTTTCTAGGCCTCAAAGAATAGTGGAATGACGTCCCAATTTTTGGAATATTAAACTTATCTGGTTCGGTAATTAAGGACTCGAAGAAATATCTTATGAAAATATTACGCAATATTAATGCACAGTAAAATCAACGTCTCAGCTCAAATTTAAACTTTAATCGTTTGTAAATGAAAAGAGTAGTACTGCATCTATATATAATTAATTAAAGTGATTCGGTACTGTATGTTGGCCTGTTAGGCCTTCACGTCGTTTTAATCAACAGGCCGAAAAGCAAGCTGGCGGCAGGCCAATTTCTTATATATATATAGAAGCAGCTTGAATATAATCTATGCGTTTGTACCATAATAGATAAAAATAACGTAAAAAATATATTTATTTAATTTAATTTTTAATAAAAATTTAATAATTATTCATAATTAAGTAAATGATAAATAATTATATATTTTCATATATTATAAAAAAAAATTAATAAAAACAATAAGATAGTCTCATAAATAAACCTAACATATAACTTTATCAAACTTATTTGAAATAATTTTGATTAAAATTTTAATAAAAAGTTAGTTCAAGATATGATATTTTTTTAATTCCAAGATGATAATTTAACACTTGTATTATTTTGTATGGCCTCAAAGCAGAGGATATTAAAATATTTATATTTTTTTAGTTATGTGATTATTTTTAAAAAATAGTACGAGTCTTTTGAAAAAATAAATTATATAGTTGATAATTTATATAAGAGTATTATATTATAATTTATAATTTATTTAATCATATATATTTCGATTAAATATCAAACATATAATATTAATTATATTTATTACTTATTATTACTAATTTAATATAATTATAATAAATTGTATATATTGTATATTAACTATATATACCGTATATATAATTAATTTAATAAATAATGTATTCATTTTAAAATTATATATTATTTTAAAAAAAATTAAATTATTAATCATATAATAAGAATAAAATTTTCATGAATAAAATTATATTCCCTAATGTATAAATTTTAATGAATGATTTATTTCTATATATATTGTTATATTTATATATTTTATATTATTATTGTGTCATTCTATATTATTATTATTATTCTATATTTATTTTACATAAAATAAATAAAAAAATATGTCCTAAATAGAAATTCTAAAATAGAAATTTCTAGCATTATTTATGGGTTTAATGAATTGTGTTTAAAGTATTAAGTGATATTAAATAGATCATGTTAAATGAGTTTTAAATGGAAAGTTTATTATTATAGAAAGTTGAAGATGTGTAATTAATCTTAATGTCAAGAATATTATTTTAGTGAATAAATTAAATAAATTGTGTTTAAAACAGCAATTCTTATTAGATGCAGTATTAATTTTAACAGAAACTGACGAAAAGTGTTAATTTTAACGAAAAAATAAGAATTTTCGTTAAAATAAGAATTTTTATTAAATAGCAACTTTATATATATAAAGATATACATGATTGATATGTATTATATTAATAGATATAAAAACTCTAGTACGTAATAATAAGTTCCGGACCATGGGCGCAGTCCTATCTATATATATCCCTTCGCTCTCACAGTCATTTTGAGATTGATTTATATCTCTTGTACTGATTTATTACAAAAAAATATATACTAGTTTATAATTTGCACAAGGCGCAAATCGTTATTTATATTGAATTAATTTATAAATATAAATGGTTCATTATACATAATTATTATTATAATTATTAAATAAATGTATATATAAAATATATAAAATGGAAGATGCATATATATATAAAAGATTTTAATTTGCTAAGAAATATTTTCAATTTACAATTAAAGTTATAATAAATTTAAAAATTCACTTAAAAGAATCACAAAATATATGATTAATATTAGTGAAAATCCCAACATTCAAAGCAAGAAAAATATAAATGTAAAGCAAGAGATTATGATGTGTGTGTATGAGGGGAAGAGATCTTGATGACCAGATTAGGAAAATCTGTTATGCCTGAAACTAACAATCGAATATATAGCTCTTATTAATTTTCTTTAGGTAACATGTTCCCTCCTCTTTATTCTTAATATATTATAATTTACTTATGAGAAAACTACTGTTATCAATTTGAGTCATATCGACTACTATGGCACATTTGAAATAATTATTCTCCATTTAATCTATTAACATCTGATATTATTTTAAGGAAAATGCTTGTGGGCCGAGAATGATATAACCTCAAAATGATCGATACTGTTTTTCTAAAAGAAAGATTGAGATGACTGTTTTTCTAAAAGTCAGCCTTGCCAGTGTTTACCGACAGTGCCAAGGGGCTTGTTGGAAGTACCCAATGTCACGACAGCCATTCAGGGTGTATAATAACGATGTATTAATATACATCAGCCGTTCAGATCCTTGAAAACATATGCTCCACCTTGCCAATTTCACAACACTTCATAGTTTTTAAAAGAAAAATTGGAGGGATGTCCAAACAAAAAAACGTTCCTACGCAACTGGAAATTTAAAGACCCAAAGATATATGCGAAAAAGGATAAAACAAAAAAGTTAATTACCTTTCAAACTAAAACCGATTAGTGATGAAACAAAGATGCCTTACAGTCAATGGCAAAACCAAAAATTTGGTTTAGGAGGGGACACGTAAAATTAAAAGTATAACAAAATATTTTTATCTTTTTTATATAAGTTTTTTTGCAGTATAGAATAGTAAATTTAAATCAAAATTCTTAGTTATTTCTCTTTCAATATAAAAAATTAAATTATTTACTAAAAATTTATTTTCAATTTTATTACAAAATGTTGTTTTTATAATTTTTAATATGTTATCATGTTATTAAATTATTTTATTTTATGTGAGTTGTATTTTATTTATTTTATTTTTAAATCAGATTAATTTTTTAAATTAGAATTATAAGTAATTAATTTATAAAATCAAAATAATTTTGTAGAAGAAAGGCTAAGATAATATTTTAAAAAAGAAACCAACACAAGATAATATTAATGTCATCTTATTAAATCATAAAAAAATATTATATTTTTTTTCAAAAAATATATATATATTTTAAAACTATTATATAAATATATATATATTTCAAAATCAGTGGCATAGGGAGGCCATGCCCCCTGCCCGTTTGTAGTCTGCCAGTACTTACAGTGGTCAAGATTCTATAGTGCAGAATGAAGAAATTTTTTTATCTATTTACATTTTACAGTTACTTTCATTTGACAAAATATATATATATATATATATATTTTATCGGCGAATCTCATATATACCCGCGGAGAGGACGCGCGCACACAATTTTATATATCTTTATATCTAAAAAGCGCCTATCTCAAATTAAACAGTAATGAACAGTACCAATTTTGTTTAACATCTATAATCCAAAATTATCCATGAACTAACACACGGCCGCGAGACCCATAATCCAAAATTATCCCTGAACTAACACACGGCCGCGAGACCCATAATCCCAAATTACTCTTGAACTAACACACGGCCACGAGACCCACGAAACTCAAAACTCACGATGCCCGGCCATATCCAGAACCCAAATTACCCACTTCTCAGAATCTTCATTTCATGCCCGGCCAAACTCAGAACCCACAGCCATGAAAATTTCAGTCATGAGACGCACAAAGTTAACACACAGCCACAAGACCCACGAAACCAGAACCCAGCTCGATTTACCCCTAAGCTAACACACGGCCAAAACACCTGCACAGATGATCACAGACCCACGCGACCCATGAGACCCACAATGAGACCCACGAAACCCACAAGGTTGCGCAGCTCGATTTCATCCCCGAAATTATCTGATTTCAGACAAAACCCACTATGTGCGTCTTCTGCTTGTTTGAAGGTGGCGTGGCCATTTGATTCTGCGCCCCTAACTCTGCGCCCCTTTGCATGCTTGAAGGTGGCGTGGTCATTTGACTAATCTCAATAAAGGTGGCGACGGGTTCGGATGTGGTTCCGTGCGTGTCGTTTTACGTTTATGTGGTAGCTGTGAAACGCAGCATTTTAGCTAAGTGGATACGGTGCGTTTTATTTTTTTCATGATTTGTGCTTTTGTACGTTGGTTTATGCCTTCTTGCGTAATAAAATCTACTTCAGATTGCGCACAGTATTCTTCTCGTCCCTTACAAAATATCACTCTGTTTTCGGATCCGTTTAGTTCATTTCGTTATAATATCACTCTGTTTTCGGACCCGTTTAGTTCATTTCGTTATAATAATTTTGATTTTTCTTACTTCGGTTTCGTTCGTCTTGTTGTATCTCCTGTTTTAGGGTGTGACATTATCGGATGAAAAGATGTTTTGGGTTCTTGATGAGGACGATGGAGGACATTCTTTTTCCTTTCTGATTATCCGTTCCAGTGTGAGACGAAGAAGAACAAAAAAAAAACCTTCTGTTGCCGTAGTTGATTTCATTTCTCCTAGTATGTTTGCGTGATCATCGCTCTCATTATTTTTTCTCAATTATTTTCCTAACTTTATTTTCATTATTTTTATTTGTATTTATGCATTTATTAATTTTTTTTGTGATAAATAGAGAGCTCGCTGGTTTGTTGCCGAAATTGATTTCATTTCTCCTGGTATGTTTGCGTGGTGGTCACTCTCATTATTTTTTCCCAATTATTTTCCCTGCTTCTTTTCATTATTTTTATTTGTACTTGTGAATGTATTAATTTTTTTTGTGATAAATAGAGAGCTCGCTGGTTTGTTCTCTTCATGTTCATTCTCATTTTTTTTCTCTTTTCTAGCTTAGTCTTATTCTTTTTTATTTGTGTAGTTGTTAATCTTTTTGTGATAAATGGAGCTAATCAATAAAAAGTAATTAGAGTCATTATTTTTATTTCTACATTTATTAACTTTCTGGTAATCAGTGGTAATCAATGGAGTTATAAAATATTTGATTTACATAGATGGATAAGGAGAGGAAAAAAATTATTTATCCATTTTTTCCTCTTTTTTGTGATAAATGTTTCATTATTGATTGTACTGCGAGAGAGATAAATCATTCAAGCGAAGAAAAGTAGACATACAAAGATCTAGAGACAAAAGTGGTAGACGAATTTTTGATTATTCAGTAGAGCTCATAAAATGTAATTACATTGCGTGATTTTCACTCTCATTATTTTTTTCCAATAAGATCTAGCCATGCAAGTGTGATGCATAAAGCTTGAACAAACTATCCTTTGGAGAAAATGTTAGAAATTTTGAAAGACTGATTCACCTATTTTTTAAGTCCTTAGATACGAATTTTCTTATGTTGCATTTCAAAATTACATATATTTTGAAATTTGTTTTTCTTTTTAGATACCTTGAGATTCTTTTCAATTAATCGATACAATTAATTTACTTTTCTTATCTATTATGTTTTTAGTTATCTTTAATGGTTTTTCCTTTTAATCTTTCTTAATTTTGGAATGTCAGTTTAATATTCCTATCCAAATGTAAATATGATAAATTTATATAATTTAGCTTGTTACTACTTGTTGATCACATTCTTTATTTGCAAGTGCAATCTAATAATGTCTATAGTTAAAAAAAACGTAATTTATTTTGTTAATATTTTTCAGGTGTTATTGTCCCATTTAACTAATATTACAGAAAAAGAATTACGTTTCAGGTATCTTTTATTTTTAATTTTTTTATTCATAATATTGATGAAGTTTGCTATGTTTTATTTTTTTAAGGTAATGGTTTATTACATGAATCTTTATTTTGAAGTAGAACTTTGTAAAGAGTTGAACAACCATCATTTCTTTCTTTTGATTTGATATATGTATATTCATTGATCATCATTAGTTTTTCTTGTCAATTGAACAACATTCATTATACATAATTACAAATTGTATAAAGAATAGTATGAAAATTACAATGGATAAATCTATATTCTTTTTAATTTTCTTTCAAAGGCAATTTTTTATTTTGTCTATTATGAATTAATTATACTCTATCTGGTTTTAGGCTATTCTATCCAATTGTCAACACGAATTAATTCGTTGCACATATAAATGAAGAGTGGTAAGCCTACATTAGTAAATCAATACAAATTTATCAACATATCATCAATTACCTTACTTCTATTTTTATAACTTGAATCCTTATTTGTAACAATTTCCAAGGTGCTGGAAAACATTCTAGAATAAACAATTGGTATAGGACTTTTTCATTAGAACAAAAACAACGTAGACAACGAGAAAGGAGAGAAAGATATCTTCAACAAAGAAATTCTGTGAACGATACTATTCAACGAAAAGAACAATCTCTCTCACAACCAGTCCTTCATGACTCTACGCCCCTTTACTTTGTCTAAAGGTGGCGTGGTCATTTGACTCTGCGCCTCTTTGCTGTGTTCGAAACTGGCGTGGTCGTTTCACTCTGCGCCCCTTTGCTGTGTTCGAAGCTGGCGTGGTCATTTGACTCTGTGCCCCTTTGCTTTGTTTGAAGGTGGCGTGGTCATTTGACTCTGCGCCCATTTACTTTGTCTGAACGTGGCATCGTCATTTGACTCTGCGCCCCTTTGTTTTGTCTGAACGTGGCATGGTCATTTGACTCTGCGCCCCTTTGCTGTATTCGAAGGTGGCATGGTCATTTGATTCTGCGCCCCTTTGTTGTGTCAGAAGTGGCGTGGTCATTTGACTCTGCGCCCCTTTGTTGTGTCGGAAGGTGGCGTGGTCATTTGACTCTGCGCCCCTTTACTTTGTCTGAAGGTGGCGTGGTCATTTGACTCTGCACCCCTTTGTTGTGTCTGAAGGTGGCGTGGTCATTTGACTCTGCGCCCCTTTGCTTTGTCTGAAGGTGGCGTGGTCATTTGACTCTGCGCCCCTTTGTTTTGTTTGAGGGTGGCGTGATCATTTGACTCTGCGCCCCTTTGCTATGTTCGAAGGTGGCGTGGACGTTTGACTCTGCGCCCATTTTCTTTGTTCGAAGGTGGTGTGGTCATTTGATTCTGCGCCCCTTTGGTGTGTTTGAAAGTGGCGCGGTCGTTTGACTCTGCGTCCCTTTACTGTATTTGAAGGTGACGCGGTCTTTTGACTCTGCGCCCCTTTGCTTTGTCTGAAGGTGGCGTGGTCGTTTGACTCTGCGCCCCTTTGCTGTGTTTGAAGGTACCGTAGTCGTTTGACTCTGCGCCCCTTTACTTTTTTTGAAGGTGGCGTGATCGTTTGACTCTGCGCCCATTTGCTTTGCCTGAAGGTGGCGTGGTCTTTTGACTCTGCGCCCCTTTGTTATGTCTGAAGGTGGCGTGGTACTTTGACTATGCACCACTTTGCTGTGTTTGAAGGTGACGTGGTCCTTTGACTCTGCGCCCCTTTGCTTTGTCTAAAGGTGGCGTGGTCATTTGACTCTGCGCCCCTTTGCTTTTTTTGAAGGTGGCGTGATCGTTTGACTCTGCACCCCTTTGCTGTGTTTGAAGGTGACGTGGTTCTTTGACTCTGCGCCCCTTTGCTTTGTCTGAAGGTGGCGTGGTCATTTGACTCTGCGCCCCTTTACTTTTTTTGAAGGTGGCGTGGTCGTTTGACTCTGCGCCCCTTTACTTTTTTTGAAGGTGGCGTGGTCGTTTGACTCTGCGCCCTTTTGCTTTTTTTGAAGGTAGCGTGGTCGTTTGACTCTGCGCCCCTTTGTTTTTTTTTTAAGGTGGCGTGGTCATTTGACTCTAGGCCCCTTTGCTTTGTCTGAAGGTGGCGTGGTCGTTTGACTTTGCACCCCTTTGCTTTTTTTGAAGGTGGCGTGGTCGTTGGATTCTGCGCCCCATTGCTTTGTCTGAAAGTGACGTGGTCGTTTGACTCTGCGCCCCTTTACTTTTTTTGAAGGTGGCGTGGTCGTTTGACTCTGCGCCCCTTTGTTTTTTTTAAGGTGGCGTGGTCATTTGACTCTGGGCCCCTTTGCTTTGTCTGAAGGTGGCGTGGTCGTTTGACTCTGCGCCCCTTTGCTTTTTTTGAAGGTGGCATGGTCCTTTGAGTCTGCGCCCCTTTGCTGTGTTAGAAGGTGGCGTGGTCATTTGACTCTGCGCCCTTTACTGTGTTCGAAGGTGGCGCGGTCATTTGACTTTGCGCCCATTTGCCTTGTGTGAAGGTGGCGTGGTCATTTGACTCTGTGCCCCTTTGCTTTGTTTGAAGGTGGCGTGGTCGTTTGACTCTAATGTCCCCTAGTTGAGGTTTACCTGGTCTATTTATAGGCCTCTGGGGCGGTACATGTCCCTTGTAACGCCTTCCGTAATCATCGTGATTACGTATCTACATGATATATCTTTCTGAGTTTGTTGATATTTCGTATCTGCTTGAAATCTCGATAAAGGTGGTGACGGGTTTGATATATATTTTGGATTCTGCAGAGTTGGGCCCTTAGTATGCTTACCCTTCCTGGTGGGCTCCCATCACTGCTGGGCCTTTTCCTTTCTGGTGGGCTCTCATCGCTGTTGGGCCTTTGGGCCAAATCTGATCCCACAAAAACTATTATTACAATAACTCTTCTCCCATTTGATCAAAAGTATAATATCCCATCTTCATTAATATCACTGTTGAAACTCAAAAAATCTAAACATTAAAATACAAGCATTTTTAAGATCCTTCACATACTTGTCAAAGAAAATGAAAAAACAACTAATCTAGCATACATACAATATTTCACCAAAACTTCTTTGGGCCTACATCATTCATGAATCCACCCAATTATTGTTTTTGCCCAACATACATATAAATATATGTATGTTTGAATGTGTATCACGCATGTATTTAGATATATGAAAAATATGTTATAATTACAAATCTACTCATTTAGGTCCAATTTACATGCATTTATCTTCAATCTCTTTAGCAACAATATTCATGAACGATACCCACTCTTGTACTTTCCCTAATATATACACATACATATAAATTATTGTAAGAACTATATATCACTCATGAACTGAATAAAATTCTAAGCACTACTGCTAGCTAATTAGATGATAAAATGCTCTTCTGATTCCATTATATTCAAAATTATTATTTTATCCAAGCACTACATACTCTACATTTATATTTGTCACTATACTTTATATGATATATATTAATATACTTCTAAATCTTTGATAATCATATTTTAACTCCCAATTTTTTCCATGTAGGAATATTTATCATATGTCCAAAATATTGCAGTACTATGTTCAAACAAAAAATGGATAATACAATTAGATACAGATGGAGATGGAGATCAACTTCAAAAGTAACAACAGAAAAATTTCAATATTCTCTCCATAAATGCTATCAATAAAGATGACATACCACCTCCAGATGCATAATTTTCAAAACTTTTTTATTGCCATTTCAATGCCAAAGAAAACAAAAATATCTTGTTTTGTTTTAAAAAACAAACTGTAATATGGATTTCAAATACGATGTTTTATTTCTGAAATTTATTTGGATCTAAGTTTGTTTAAACTTATTACTATCTGAATTATTAGATTACAACTTGAATGAAATATATTATTCTCATTCACTTTAAGTTTTTTATTTTTTTATTAGATATTTATATTTTTTAATTTATTTTATAATGATACAGGGCAACGTGCCTCGCACGTTGCGTTACCCCTAGTATATATATATATATATATATATAATGAATTGATGCATATTGATTTCAAACGTACGTTGAAACTCACGTACTACGTCATGGAAGAACAAAGATTAATTTCGATCTCCATGCTGCTAGCTGCTGTAGGATCGATCGATGGATATGATTGTTTAGTGATCAGCTGATCATGATTTGATGAAACAATGTGCATGCGTGAGAAATTAAAGAACCTAATTATAAACATACTTAATTGATCACTTTGATCAATGAATATTATAACGGCTAGTTACATATATACGTCCATCAATCCAAAAGCATGATTACGTGGGAGAAATTAACCACAAATTAATAAGTTTTTTTTTTGCAAATTAATGACATTATACCTTGTCGCACTACAAGATCAAATATGAGCTTATATAACCAATGAATAGCGGAAAAAATGATATGTGCAACTAATTTTAACTGTAAATAATCTTTTGGCTGAAATTAACTGACTATAAAAGACCAATTTTCTTATAGTGTTGAAGGTGATCGATCAATAAATTTCAGAGTGAAAGTAATTATTGGGCTAGCCTAGCTAGCTGGCTTGATTAGTTAATTACTTCAAAGAAATTGAATTAACATTAACCATGCAGCCCAATTAGTTAATGAATGAAGTCATGATCTTAATTGAAATGCATGCATGTATATATGTAGGTTGGGCTACAGTACATTCTTCCTATTAAGATGATATATAGTCATGCATGGCCAGGTCATGATAAGAATAATATTCTTATCGATGGAGGGCAATTGAACCTACTTATCGAAAATCAAAAGGATATGAAGATTAATATAAATTATAAAAGAAAATACGTACAGTACGATCGAGGAGAATATATAAAAGAAAGAAACCTAGCTCTTCATGTTCTGCAAGTGGCTCTTATAAATGATTTTCAGTACTTTATAATAAACTAGCTATGAGCGCCATTAATAATATTGTATATTGATTAATAATATATATGTGTGTGTGTGTGTGTGTGTGTGTGTGTGTGTGTGTGTGTCAACGGGAATTTCTTCATAGAATCTAAAGGATGATCGATACGGCCATGTTGACACAATTAGTAATTAAGAGAGGTCGATCGATATCTATGAGGAACGTACATGCATACGGTTTTCCTGACCTAGTTCTTTGATCTATTGCAGTACTGATCCTTGCATTCATATCTGTGGTTATAAAATGTTAAATAGATATAGCCTCAATATTAAATTATTAATTAATTATAGATAAACGACGTTAAGACATATAAATCCCTGTTTTCCAACTCAAATCTGTATATATTGAAAACAGAATGACTCGATCAGCTAATTACATATTTTACTTAATTAGGTACAATAAAAATTGGGGATTTGTTCATGATAAGTTTTTGATTCACGTACTTATGTTAGGGCATCTGTATTAATATATACAATTATTGACAGAAAGATTGGTTTCCTGCCCAGTTCCGTACTACTGCATGGTTTTATTTAGATGTTTTTGTTATAAAACTAAAAAAAGAAACTACTATTGTAAAAGAGAAATAAAAAAACTCTCTCTGGAACTCTTAAAAACTGAAATTTTCTTTCTCTCTCTATATTTTCTTATGAATTTCATTACAACTGAAACCCATATTTATAGGCTTTGAAATTACTATGTAAGTTACTATGTAAGTCACTATGCAAAATTTAAAATAATAGTGGTGGGGTCATTCACATAATTTTAGTAGTGGGATGGGGGCGGCTGCCGTCGACATTTAATTCATTACACTCCCCCTTGAATGACCACCCATAAAGAATCTGGCTCGTTAAAATCTTGCCAAGGAAAACCCAATGGGAAGAAAAACTAATGGCGAAAGAAAAAGAGTACAGTCTTCTTATGTATCCACAAGTGCTTTAAGATTGCCTCATTAAAACCTTGCAGAGGAAAACCCAGTGGGACAAAACTTCAACGAAGGAAAAAGAGTACAATCATCACATTTATTCCCCCTGAAAAGTGCATGATAAAAGATCTTTGAGTTTTCGCATTCCAATGTTATGCACAATCTTCTTGAATGTGGAAGTTGGTAACGCCTTTGTGAATAAATCTGCCAGATTATCACTAAATCGTATTTGCTTGACATCAATTATTACATTTCTCTTGAAATTCATGAGTATAAAAGAATTTAGGTGAAATATGTTTGGTTCTGTCACCTTTGATATATCCTCCTCTGATTTGAGTGATACAAGCAGTATTATCTTCATATAAGATTGTTGGGCTATTATTGATTATCGGAAGTCCACATTTTTCCTGGATATGTTGAATAACTGATTTCAGCCAAATACACTCTCGACTTGCTTCATGAATAGTAATGATCTCTGAGTGATTTGAAAAAGTAGCAGATAGTGTCTGCTTAACAGATCTCCATGATATGGCAGTATCTCCATAAGTAAATAAATATCCAGTTTGAGATCTACCTCTGTGTGGGTCTGAAAGATAACCTGCATCTGCATACCCAATCAATTCTGAACTTGAACCACATTGATAAAATAATCTCATATTAACCGTATCATGAAGGTAACGAAGGACATGTTTAATGCCATTCCAATGTCTTCGAGTTGGTGCAGAACTATATCTTGCAAGCAGATTAACTGAGAATGTAATATCTGGTCGAGTGCAATTTGCAAGATACATCAAAGTTCCAATTGCACTGAGATATGGTATTTTAGGACCAAAAATTTCTTCATCGTCATCACAAGAACGGAATGGATCATTTTTCACATCAAGTGTTCGAACAATCATTGGAGTACTTAGGGGATGAGATTTGTCCATATAAAAATGATTTAGGACTTTCTCAGTATACATGGACTGATGAATAAAAATTCCATTTGGCAAGTGCTCGAGCTGCAGGCCGAGACAAAGTTTTATTTTGCCAAGATTTTTCATTTCAAATTCATTCTTTAAATATATAGCTGTTTTTGAGATCTCTTCAGGAGTTCCCACAATATTTAAATCATCAACATAAACTGCAATAATGACAAATCCGGTATCTGATTTCTTAATAAAAACACATGAGTATATAAGATTATTCTCAAATCCTTTTTTCAATAGATATTCGCTTAAGCGATTATACCATATGCGCCCGGATTGCTTCAACCCATATAAAGATCTTTGTAGTCTGATTGAGTACATATTTTTAGATGTACTTGTAGATGTTTCAGGTATCTTATATCCTTTAGGGATTTTCATATATATGTCATGGTCTAAGGATCCATATAAATATGCAGTGACCACATCCATCAACCGCATTTCTAATCCTTTTGTAACAACCAGACTAATCAAAAATCTAAATGTGATTGCATCCATAACGGGAGAGTATGTTTCTTCATAATCAATCCCGGGTTTCTGCAAGAAACCTTGTGCGACAAGCCGTGCTTTGTACCGCACAATTTCATTTTTCTCATTACGTTTTCGTACAAATACCCACTTATATCCAACAGGCATTACACCCTTTGGTGTTTGGACAACAGGTATAAATACTTCTTACTTTGCTAGCGAATTTAATTCAGCTTCAATAGCTGTTTTCCATTTTGGCCAATCATTTCTACGTCGACATTTTTCGACGCTTTTTTACTCACTTTCTTCATTACTTCTGGTAATGTTAAGGGTAATTTTATATGAAAATATGTTGTCGACAATAGTTTTATTTCTATCCAGAATTTCTCCAGTTTTCATGAAATATATTGAGATCTCATTATTTTCAGGTACCTGTTCCTCTTCAAGGGAAAACATTTCATGACACACATCTGTAGGAGGTCCCTTTTCAGGAGATTTATACTCTTCAAGAGTTTCCTCTTCAGGAGGTTCTAGAATAGAAGATTTGAGCTCTTTAGGAGCACCAATTATATTTGTAGCCTGTATTGTGGGTACGTGTTTTTCAGGAACACCAAATTCATTTTGTATTCTTTTCCTTCTGGTAATTTTGTCTTTTGCACTAATAGGTCTTCCACGCTTCAGGCGTGTTTTAGATTCACCTATTACTGTTTTGACAATTTGTCCTTCAGAGATTTCAATCATTGCTGGAGTATTAACAGCAGGAATATAAAATTTTATTACACTTTTAGTGTCAGTAAATATATCTGGTAATTGATTTGTAACATTTTACAAATGAATAATCCTCTGAACTTCCCGTTTACATTCATTTGTAGGATGATCAAAATGAGACAGGGTCTTATTATCCCAAATAATATCTTACCGTGTTTCACGCACTGACTTTTTTTTACCCATTAACGGAAAATTGGATTCATCAAAATGACAATTCTCAAAACGTGCTTTAAACATATCCCCTGTAAGGGGTTCAAGGTATCTAATAATAGATGGAGAATCAAAACCAACATATATCCCAAGTTTACGTTGAGGGCCCATTTTTGTACGTTGTGGAGGTGCAATTGGAACATATACAGCACATCTAAAAGTACGAAGATGAGAAATATTTGGTTGTTGATCAAATGCAAGCTGTAATGGAGAATATTTATGATATGCAGATGGTCTAATACGAATTAGAGATGCTGCATGAAGTATAGCATGTCCTCAAGTAGAAACAGGTAGTCTTGATTTCATAAGTAAAGGTCTAGCGATTAGTTGAAGTATTTTGATCAAAGACTCAGCTAAACCGTTTTGTGTATGTGTATGGGCAATAAGATGTTCAACATCTATTCCTATTGACATACAATAATCATCAAAAACTTGAAATGAAAATTCACTTGCATTATCCAATCGAATGGTCTTAATTAGATACTCAGGAAATTGTGCTCGTGATTTAATTATCTGAGCAAAAAGTTTAACAAATGCAACATTTCTAGTGGAAAGCAGACAAACATGTGACCATCGACTAGATGCATCAATTAAAACCATAAAATATTTAAATGGTCCACTTGATGGATGAATAGGCCCACAAATATCTCCGTGAATCCTTTGTAAAAAGAATGGAGATTCAATAATGACTTTTGAGGGAGATGGTCTGATAATTAACTTACCTTGAGAACATGCAGAGCATGGAAATTCATTAGGTAGAAATATCTTTTGATTCTTTAAGGGATGCCCATGCGAATTTTCAATAATTCGTCTCATCATTATAGAACCTGGATGTCCAAGGCGATCATGCCAAGTCATAAATACTTTAGGGTCAATGCACTTCTGGTGCATTACCACATATGATTCAATTGTTCTCATTTTTGTATAATACAATCGAGAACATAGAGTAGGCAGTTTTTCTAATACGAGCTTCTGGCTCGATATTGTTTTAGTAATAAGAAGATGCTCTTTACTGCCTTCATTGGTCGTTTCAATATTTTAATCATTACGACGTATATCTTTGAAATTTAATAAATTTCTTCTGGATTGTGAAGAGAATAGAGCATCATTAATACAAAATTTGGTACTATTAGGCAATACAATATAAGCTCTTCCGAAACCCTCAATTAAATCCGATGAACCTGATATGGTATGAACATAGGCTTTACTTAGTGTTAGATTTTGAAAATATTTCTTTTTTTTTTTAAATTGTGTGAGTTGTAGCACTGTCAGCCAGACATATATCTTTATCATTCAATTCAGAGATAAAAAGCTCATCAATGTGATCCATGGTTCTACAAAATATACAAAACTTTTATTATAGATAGAAAGAAAATACATTAATTGAGTGGAACACTTCCATATCCAATTAAGTGTTTAATACTACCTTCAGGATGATTAAAGAAATCAGATACATCAAGATGAGTAACGTCTACATCTACTGAATCTAATAAATCATCTGGTGGTTCTACTAAATTTGTTTAATGTACTTTATTTTTTCCTTTAATAGAAACTTGATATAAATCAGTTAAGTGCCTGGCTGTACGCAGGTACGTGACTAATGTCCAGTCATTCTACATCTATGGCACACCTCTTCACTTTTTTTTGAAGAATTATTCTGAGGATTTTTACCCCTTCCTGAATTGTACCACTTCTGGTGATATGGTATATTATTATCCCTTTTAATGTTGTCATTTCTGGGACCAACATTTCTATAATTTCTCCTACCACGTCCACGCCCCCGATTTCTTCTAAAGGATGCACCATTCACTTCTGGGAATGATGCAAACTTATTACCATTCACTTCAGGGAATGATATTGAGCCAGTAGGGCGTGACTGGTGGTTTTCTAATAAGAGCTCATTGTTCTGCTTAGCTACTAGAAGACATAATATAAGTTCAGAATATTTTTTGAACTTTCTCTCTCGATACTGCCGCTGCAGGAGCACATTCGAGGCATGAAATGTAATATAAGTCTTCTCTAACATATCATCATCGGTGATTTTCTCACCGCATAATTTTAATACTGAGCTTATTTTAAAAAGTGTGGAATTATACTCACTAACACTTTTATAATCTTGTAACCTCAGGTGCAACCATTGAAAACGAGCTCTTGGGAGGATGACAATCTTCTGGTGTTCATACCTCTCCCTTAAATTGTTCCACAAAATATAGGGATCTTTTACTGTAAGATATTCAGTTTTCAATTTTTCATGAAGATGGTAGCGAAAGAAAATCATTGCTTTAGCACGGTCCTGCATGGATGCTTGATTTCCTTCTTTGATAGTTTCTCCCAGGTTCATTGCATCAAGATGAATTTCAGCATCAAGTATTCAGGATAAATAATTTTTTCCAGATATATCAAGAGCAACAAATTCTAATTTTGTAAGATTTGTCATTTTCTACACATATAAATAATGAAATAAATATGTGTATCTCAGAAAATATATTTATAAATTCACACAGATAATCATCAATAAAATATATCAAAAATTTCAAATAATATATTGAAAAACTTACAGAGGAATAAGACCACTAGCTTTAGAATTGGTAGAACCGTCGTGCTGATAACGTGTTATAAAAATAAAGAAAGAAACTACTATTGCAAAAGAGAAATAAGAAACTCTCTCTCTGGAACTCTTAAGAACTGAAAATTTTTTTTTCTCTCTATATTTTCTTATGAATTTCATTACAACTGAAGCTCCTATTTATAGGTTTTGAAATTACTATGTAAGTTACTATACAAGTCACTATGCAGAATTTAAAATAATATTGGTGAGGTCATTCACATAATTTTAATGGTGGGACAGGGGCGGCTGCCTTCGACATTTAATTCATTACAGTTTTAGAGTTTTTGGCGACTTAGATTTTTTTCTTTTAAAGAGAAAGTCAAAGTCACATGTCTAATAATTGCTCCAACTCCAATTTATTAATAAGACTCTCACTTATGATAAAAAATACCATAATAACAACTTTCCACTTAGGAGTAACAGATCATAAGAAAGAAAATATCCGAATCCAAGTGTCCAAAGATTCCTAAACTCAAAATTATTACAACCAATAGAAAGAATGATCCAATTTAAGAACGACGTAAATAAGATCAATACAATTTATCAGTACCTACCAAACTCTTAAAAAAACTTCAAAACATGTAATAAAAATTTTCAAGCACGCGTAAACCTTGCATCCCTAATTTAGCCAAAAAATAGTCAACATGTTTCCTTTACGATAAATATGCTAAATAGAAAAATTCCCACTAGCATATAAACTTATCATATCTTCCCAAAAAAATTTCAAGTACCATATACCATATTTATGTTGAGTAATCCAATTAACACACACTAAAGAATCCGATTCAATGTCAGCATGATTGTTGCCCAGATGACTAACACAAGAGGGGGGTGAATTGAGTTGTATTTAAAAAATAATAATTATAAATCAAACTCAGTATGTTAACGAGGTTCGGCCCCACTGCCTACGTCATCGCCTCAAGCTACCCCTTGAGGATCCCTAAATTCACTATTCAATCTCCTTAAGGTGGAGATAGAAACCTATTACACTTTTGAGAAGCACCACTCTAAAGAATCCGTGTAGAACACCCTCTACACTTCCAATCACCTCACACTTGGTGATTTAACTATTCCTCGTGTAGAACACATTCTACACACACAAGGGTTATACACATCCTTTTACTGATACAAGAATTGATAGTGGGTAGGCTATCAAAAAACACTCCTCAATGAGTGAAATAAAAACAACACAGCGCAAACTATATCTCTCAAAATGAATAAGGGTTAAGGCTCAATACTTAGAGAAGAGAGAATGAAAACTTTGAATGAATGTTGTATGCTCTTGGTGTTGTGAATGTGAAGCTCTCAAATGATCTATTTATAGGCATATGAGACTTCATATTCAAATTTAAAAAGATTCACATGTCAAAGACATCATCATTCACTTTTCAAAAATTTCAAACCTAATCTTTTTATTTTTTGCATGTGACAAAAGGAGCACACTTTACTTTTCAAAAATTTCAAATATAATCTTTTACATTTTGCATAAGTCAAGAAAAGTATCTACCACTTTTGAAAATATTCAAATAAAACATGCACATGTGAAAGTTGACAATCAATCATCTTAATATTTTCAAAATTCAAACATTTAATCATGTCATGCACATGTGAGAGATGGTAATCAATCATCTTTCAAAATTTTCAAATTTAATTTTCAAAATATTCATGCACATGTGGAAAATGTGTTTTAATGTTTTATGATAAAATATTAATTTTGAGCCTTAATCCTAATTTCAAATTTTTAAAAGATTTACAATATTATTCTATGACTTTAATGTGAATTTGTTCCCTTCTTGTTCATACTTGGTTCCTTGATGTGCTTGATTGTATTGTGTGGACAACTTGAGCTTGAAACTCCTTTATTCTTTGAATTCATTTGTTATCATCAAAATCCATGTGTAGATTTACACGAAACTTGAAACCTTGAGTTCAACAATGATCATATCCAGAAAACAGCAATATTGCAACCCTATTAATAAGGCTTTTAACTCAGTAACATTATTAGTACCCTTACCCAAATAGCAAGAGAAAGCAAGCACTAAATTCCCTGAGAATCTCATATTACACCACCCAATTCAATTCTCTCTGGATTACCCTGAAAACAACCATCAATATTAAGTTTAAATCTACCATGACTCAGCTTCTCCAAATAAACAAGTTGCACCAACAAGATTGGAGTAGGAAAAATTGGCAACCCAAGCTCTTTTAGCCTACCCTCATCTACAAAAGAGGGTTTTGAGATCTTTTTAAGATTTCCTTGAATTCTTAGTAACCAAGAATAAATAGCCTTCCAAACCTCATCAATTGAAATCTTTTTGACTTACACCTACAATGCTATAGTTTCCAATAAATAATGCAAAGCAACAATCCTAAAAGAGTAGTGATAGGTACACACACAGTAGTGTACCTATCGCGTACACGGCTGACGTGGTTAGTCCGTATTTAAATATTAAAAATAAAAACTAAACTAAACTTATAGAGATTGAGAAAAAATTAAGGTCTGAATAGTGCGAAAATCAGGGCAGGAAGCGAGAATCTCAGGATTTGTGAAAATCCTGCCGTCGTCGTTCAAGGGTCTACTGTTGGCATTTGGGAGTCTGCCGTTGTCGGAGCTTTTTGCTTTGAAAGTTGAAACCACTGAGAGAGATTGTCATCGGTATTTTCTGCTTCGGCGTTTTCTGGTTCAAAGTTTTCCGCTATTGTCGTTCGTAGGTGGTGTTCTAGGTTCTACCGTTGGGTTCTGGTTCTGCCGTTGGTGTTTAGGTATTTTCATTGTGGTATCGCACGAGATTTATAATTTATTGATGTTACTGGTGCAAAAACAAATATGCTCGAAACTACTCTAGATATTCAATACAGCTCGCCTATATGGTATCGCACCATGATGTGAAACTTCTTCAAAGAAGCAAATATCAAACAGAGCTAAATAAAAAAAATAGAAACTCCCGTAATACGAAAACAAGAAAGGCATCAACTAAGTCCTTTATGACGAGCGAAAAGTTCACAAAGTTGCTTTGTCTGAGGTTACAGACCGCTATCATACCCCAAAATAAACCCCAACACCAAGAAACCTTAAACTCGTCAGTCTAAACAGTTCCCATCTACCCAAACCAAGTTGGATACATCACTGAAAACTAACTAATGGGTTGAAGGCATGAATCTATCTTGAGTAAAAAGAAAAAGAGAGAAAAAGAAAAAGAAAATTTGAGTCCAGATTATCTCTTGTTCTTCATCTTGAGTATACTATATCCTTTGTAACAATAATTAAAAATTTAGAAAACAGTGAGAGAAAATCAGAGTTGGAAAAGTTAGATTAGAACTGTTTTGAAATAAATTAATTTAAAAATAACAAGAAAAAAAATTGTAGATAAAAAAAATCATAGCATTTGGTTTTGGTGGAGGAGAACGAGAGGTACCTTTTCTTAATGATATTGAAGAAACGTAGAAACAACAAGTGATAAGCAGAAGCTTTTGGAATTTAAAAACAAAAATATCTTGGAAAGTGCATGAAAACAGGTTGGTTGTGAGTATGGGAACTACTTTTAGAGTAAGCAGGCCATTTCTAGAGAAAGAAGAGGGTACAAACGAGATGCAGAGGAGCAGGAAAGGGAGCTGTGCGTGCGCTTCAAACAAGAGGGAAAGCAAGTTATGTTGGAGGGGTAAAGTCAAAACGCCTTGTTTTATTTAGTGGCCACGTGGACGGAGTATACCCGGCGTGTGCTCAAACCCGTGTACATAAATCATTTTCTATCCTAAAATATTACCAATTTGAGAAGGCCAAGTTGCTCGGCAAAACCATGTTATAATTAAATCACTCCATTTTCTATTTTGTATTATCTATATTTGGATTTCAAGGAACGTCAAAAATATAAGAGAACTTCTTCCAAATTACTGAAGCAAACTCATCTGTAGTAGGAATATGCGATAAATCTTCACATTTTCCTCCCTTACAACAATCACATCTAAAGGTTATTGAATGGGCGGTGCTAGATACAGTCTACTAAAATAGATTGTATTGCAGTCCACATATAAAAATAAACAAAATTATCCTTATTTTATTCTTAATTTGACTAAAATATCCTTTATTTTTAAAACAAAAGCTAGCCCTAAATCTAAAAAATAATTTTCCTCCACTCTCTATGTTGTCTGGAATATGGGACCTGGTTTGCTCCTTCGTAACCAACAGAAATTGGATATTGTTTTTATAGAAATTGGGAGCATTGCTGATACACATTTCCGTTGATGAAAGTGATAACCAATAAACTTTTGGCAATACAAGAGAACAAAACATTGTGGCTCTTAATGTACATTCACAAAGCTTGGTCAAAATGCCACCAACCCAAAAAATTTTCTTGGATTTGTAAGTCGGAAAGACCAATAAAATACAACAGAACCAGCCTCATTCCATTTCAATTGAAATCACAAAATTTCTTCCCATCATTAGATTCAATGACATTATCGAAATGATTACTCAGAAGAGTTACAGAATAAAAGTTTTGCTTATCATAATCAATTCAGCATCCATTTTTCTATATAAAAACAAGCAAACAACTGCATAGTCATCCATCTTCAAAGTTTGGTATTTTAGTTTCCATCGCGTCCGACTAAAGTCCACCAGGATCCTTGCAGCTGATGACCGGGTTGAAGCCATCAATACTATCCCAACCACCTCTTCATGACTACGGCAACGGGGATGGCGAGAGGGCGAGGGCAATGTTCAGAGGAAGGGATTTCTCCCCTTGGCTGCTATTTCTCAAGATGTCACCCCCGATGAAATGCTCCGTTTCGTAGGCAAGAATTGTCCACTGAGTTTCTTTTTGTTTAAGTTTGCTGAGTCTCTTCACTAAATGAAACGCAGTGTTTCATCTAAATGAAACGTAGGATTGATTGCAGTCCACTATAGTGGATTGTAATAAGCATTATTCAATAGGAATACATGCTCTTCTCAACCTATCCCACTTAACCATACAAGAGAGATCAAAATATAAAATAAGGCACGTAATATTTATTTATTATTTAATAATGCACATAAAAATTCACTGGCGTGAGCAATATGGAGGGTGTTTTACAAGGATTTTGCAATTATAATTTTTCAATGAGAAATTATATATACAACGAAATGATACTATCCCTTATGAGTTTAATTCTTTAATTTGGCCACTCTTTATTTTATTTTTAATTTTTTTATTTAATAATTAAAAAAGTAACTATTTGCATATTAGTGTTTCTTTTATTCTTTAAAAATATTTGAAATTAAAAAAAGTACAATATATATTAGGAACAAACTGAGTGAGTAAACTTGAGTGGAATAGTAGCACTATCCTATATACAACCACAAATGCATAAGTTTTGTAGTTAAATTCCACTTTTACTTAATATGAGATGAATTTAATTTTAGCTATTCCATTTAAATCAAATCTCTACATTGGAATTGTCAATTTTTTTAATTATATAATAGTATAATAATATGAGATGAATTTAACTTTGGCTATTCTATTTATATCAAATCTCTACATTGAATTATTCATTTATTTATTATATAGAAATAAAATAATATTAATTTTAGAAAAAAATAATTATTAATTTATTTATGCAATATTTAAAGAATTTAAATACTCAAACATGCAAGTTTTTATGCTCCTTCCTAGTTGAAGATTCATAAAATTAGAATAACTAAGTATAACAAATCGACAATCTGCCGAATATTAAACAAAACAAGTTGGTGTATTTTCACAGCAAATTGCCAAATTGAACATAAAGTTGGTGCAGAACATTTTCACATGTATTTCCACAACAAGTTGGTGTAGAATATTAAACAAATTGACAGTCTTTCTGAGTCAAAGAAAGAGTGTTACAAAAGAACTAATAAAATAAAATTTTGGTGGTGCTACAGTACTATACATCAAATTTGGTTTTAGTTTTGGATATACTGTAGCTAAAAGTTACCGTAGGGTGCAGCTACACATTGCCTAATCCAAAGTAGACACTTTTTTGTACATTTTTTTTAACATTTAGCTAGTCCATCCAGATGATCTAGTGGGTCAGTTATTTTGTTGTGGATCAGCTTATCGAGTAATGGGCTAAATAATGGGTAAACTAGTGGGTTATGGGCCTGAGAGCCCACGTTTTTTATAGTGTTCTTTCATCATCATTCTCGGCAACGACGTGGCGTTTGACTCTCTAGCTGAATCCTCTGTCGGACGTGGGCCGTTTGATGGCTTAGCGTCCCGTCTCCGAACTACGAAGCCCCCTCCCCCCAAACAACGGGTTGCCCCCTTTTCAGGTAATGTGAAGAACCCGATGCCTAATTTTATTTCTTCTTCTCTGTTTGCACTTCTCCTTCTCACAGTTTTAGGATTCCTCCATCTGTTTTCGGGCTTTCATGTATTAGTAAACGACGCTGCTTGCTTGTATGTGTCCACTTCCTGGTAATGCTTATTTGTCTTTTATGCATTCGTAATAATCTCGAAATTCTGGTAATGTTTGCAGATCCTATTTTCTTTCAAAAATTTCAGTGGGCTTTTCAAGTTGTTACGAAAGTGGTTGGATGATCAGTGGGTTGTATGAAATGAGTTTAGAAACATGATAAGAAGGGGATTCTGAGAATATTACGGCCCACGGGGGTTGGTTTTGTGAAAAATGGAAGGCTTTGTTTTGAATTGTGCGTTTATACAAAGTTGTGTGAAATTGCTGCTGTGAGTATACGTACGTGTTTCAGCCTGAGAAACTTGGGATAATTTCAGTGGATTTAGCTATGAACCGGAGCAAATAGCAATATTGTTTAATGATAATCGCTTTTTGATGTGATCCTTTGCATGTAAATAATGATTTTAAAACTCTACCTTGTGAGTGTGCTTCGGCCCTAGAAGGTTTGTTTGTTTGCTTTCTTTTTTCTTCCCGGTCTTTTTAAATTGAGGTGATTTCTGAATTCGGACGTTGATGTGCATGGGTCTGTTCTGTTGGGTTGAAAATTGTCGGTTGTATTGCATTTAGCAAGTATATATTATCTGGAAGGCTCTTACAAATGCCTTTGCTTTTCAGCATAATTTTCTGAATCTATAGTCGCAAAAGATCATAAAAGCATGTAGCGATCTTTGTAATGTACCCTCATTGAAATTTTTGATTAAGTTTGAGGCATTATTCGGTGATAATTTCTGATAATCCTCCACCAAAGCTGGCATCAAGATGTCCGTGCTTGCCACAACATTCCTTCATGTAGCTTTTGCAACAACCACCAATTTCTCTGCTCTCCAAACTGATACAAGCATGCATGGCTGCTGATTCCATCATGTCTTCCTTTCTATGGCCCTTGCAACACCCACCGGTTTCTTTCTTCAAAGCATGCAAATGGATTGTTTCCACATTGTCGGTACATGGCACAATATCGATGGTGGTGTGAACTGGTGCATTGTGATCTTTACCATGCTTGTACAAGTCAAGATGAACTTCTGGAATTTGATGCTGATGATTGCAACAAGACACTTCCATTTTTCCTTCTCCATTGTCGATGTGGTTCTCAACATGGCTATTTCCACAGTTGTTTGAGTGGCAGTGGTCATCATTTGTAACTATGTGGTTTCCTTCCAAAATAGTAGAATGGTTGCAGTGTTTTGCGTCACGGTGACCATCACATTCTACATCTTTCCTTCCTATTGGATTTGAGGATTTATCTTCTGTATGTGAGTCCAGGTTGTGAGGGCCTGAACAACCTTGGTTTTGCATTTTGAGTGATTTCAGGCAATGATTGGACACATTATAGCTTCCGTGATTGCAGTGCTTATCACTGTCTATACATCCAACATTTCTCTTAGCCGAGTCTGCACACTTATTTCCACATGAGTTTGAATTTAAAGGGCGAGACTGACAATTTGCTACACACTTCTTGGAAGGAAGATTTTGAGACTCAGAAACTATTTGAGCTTTAGTTTCAGAGCAACAATGGTCATGGGTATCATGTACATGATGTTGATGATGAGGATGATGATGATGATGAGGATGATGATGATGATGAGGAGAGTCACCATTATTGGCATCGCATGCATGTTTATGGGTATGCTGTGCACGATGACATTTGCTTGATGTCCCTCTTGGTTTCAGGGTTCCTTGTAAAAGCAGCATACTGTTGAGGATGACGAGTAAGCATGTCCCAACATCAGCGAGAACTGCTGCCCAAACAAGTGGATGGCCGGCAAAGGCCAAGGCGAGGATAGCGGACTTTGTAGTGAATGACAAAATAATGTTCAGAATTACTTTCCTCTGAGCTTTTTTTGCCAATTGGATGGCTTCTGGTATCCTTCTAATATCATTTGACATAAGAATTACTTGCCCAGTTTCAGTTGCTAGAGCGGAGCCTGAAATGCCCATTGAGATACCAATATCTGCCGTGGCCAATGCAGGGGCGTCATTAACACCATCTCCGACCATGGCTGTTGGTCCTTCCTCTTTGAATTCTTTGATAATCCTTGCCTTATCTTCAGGTAGAAGCTCTGCATGAACTACCTCTAGACGATGATCCAACTGCTCATAATAAAGCATGATATCATCATTAATGGACGAGTCTTTCTTGTCAAGTTTTCAATAACAACTGGAATGAGATCATTCTGATTTTCAAAGAATCTGAATTAAGTCAATTTTATTTCTGACAGCATGCCTCAAGTTGACAGTTATCGCAATTGACTCTGAAAAATTTAGGTGAACAAAGGATGTGGCAACCGGAGGGAATATATTTAGAGCTAGAAAGTGCACCTGTTCTTGTATATGCATGGCTGCTGCATGCCTATCTCCGGTAAGCATTGCAGTTTTAATGCCCAACAACTTCATCTCCCTGATTGCCTCTGCCACGCCGGATCGACAAGTATCGGAGAGACAAAAGATTCCTACCGGGGTTGTGCCGGAGCATATGTACCCAACCGTCTTTCCTTCATTCATATTGCCTTCTAAGGCTGGGACTATAAGGTTGAATATCATTGAATTAGAACCATGGAAACACCATATCCGGCCTACTTAATTACATCGAAATGAAGATGTTCTAATAATATTATTTTCATGGAGAAGGAGGTGAAGGATCGCACCCGTTTCACACCCAGCTCTCAGGGCCATTTTTCTGTTACCAATGTAAATATCATCCCCATCAATTTTTCCATGAATGCCTTCTCCAGGAAAATTAAAAAATTCCATCACATTTTCAGGCTTTGGCTCAACCGAAAGTGACCTTGCATGGCCAACGAGTGCGGCTGCCATTGGATGACTCGACTTGCTCTCAATGCTTGAAACCCTTTAACAAAAGATATCCACACAAATATTTTATAACAAATCAATGTTATAATTCGACTTCATTATAAATCAAAGAGAAATACTCTAGCCATAAACATATTATATAAAAATAATTCTATAAATTCATGTAGTTGATGTTATTCGTTAAATTGTAAGTTATTTTTATTATAAAAAGGATTTAATAAATGAGATGAAATTATATAAGTTTGTGAGATTATTTTGGTATAAGTTTTTTAATAAATGTAGCAGTGCTCTAAATCAAAATCGCTCTATATCAAAGCCAAATAAATTTTAAGGAGAGAGAGAAGTCCTAATTACCAGTAAAGCAAAGTGTTCAAGCTAATATCATCATGAAGAGATTGAAAGTGAGTCACCACAAATTGACCTCTCGTGATTGTGCCAGTTTTGTCAAAAGCGATAATCTTAATTTTGGCAAGAGTTTCGAGATAGTCACCCCCTTTGATTAAAAGTCCGGATGTTGCTGCCTTCGTAAGCGCACAGAAAGTTGCAACTGGTGTAGACAGGATAAGTGAGCATGGACATGCACTCACCAAAACAACCAATGCCAAGTGAAACCAATGATTACGATTTTTCACTTTTAATGCAGCTGGTACTGCCGCAAATCCAATTGATATTATTAGAATTGCTGCAAATTATTTATTAATTCAATGTTATTAAGATATATATTAGAAAAATCAATCAAACAAACGCAAGAAGAGGAAAACAATGTTATATATATGTATATATATGCTTAACCTGGGGTATAAAACTTGGTGCATTTATCAATGATTCTTTGAGTGCTGGATTTGCTGTTTTGAGCCTCTTCTACAAGCTTTGCCATTTTAGCCACTACACATTCTTCAGCTAGAGCAGTGGTTTTGACACTAATGTAACCTGATAATGATACAGGTTGTTAGCAATAATGAGTACGAGTTCTACCACATATAATCATTTTTATATATTTTTTTTTACGTATTTTATTAGTGTAATTAGTTAAAATAGTTATTTTATATTATAGAAATAATGTAGTTAATCACATTAGTGGGAATTAACAAATAATCTACAAAAGTGACTTTGGTATATATTTCGTCAGGAGAAATGATAGATGCAATCGTAGACTTGCAAGATGCATGCAATTACTTTGAAAATATATATATATATATATAGGAAACCCACACGAAAAAAGTTTATTTTTTTAATAATATATCATACTTTTTTAAAAAGTAACTGCATGTCGTTTGCAGCTCCATGACTGTATGTAACATTACTCTTTAGTAATATATATGCAAATAATGCAAGAGAGAAAGAGGATGGGACGGTACCATTTAGATTGATGGTACCCGCCCAAACAATAGAATCCTTTTGTTTGGCAACTGGGAAAGATTCTCCCGTCAGAGTTTTTTCATCGACTTCACATTGACCTTCCACAACAATTCCGTCAATGGGTATAACTTCACCGGCCTTAACAGCTAGAACAGTGCTCAACTTCACCTCATCTGTGTCTACCTCCTCTCCACTTTCTGCAATCACTGCCTTTTGTGGAGCCATGCTCATCAACGACGACATTACTGCATTCGCCTGAATGCATTCAAAAAAACACTCTTAGAACGATTCGACCAAGGTCATGTGTTAATTTAGAGCAACATTACTATTCTTTTAAATTTTATTATTTTCTTATGACACATATTATTTTGATACATCTTAAATTGATCACACAACATGATCTATAACATGGCATTAGCCATTTTTTACTAGTACTTATATCAATCCAATATTTAGGTACTTTTTTTTTTTTTACAGTGGATTAAGATGAGATGAATTTATAAGTTACAATCGAAAAATACTGACATGACGGAATCATCATATATATATATATATATATATATATATATGTAACAATTAAAATTGAAAGCAGTCGATGGAAATGGAATTTTATTTGTGATATTAGATTATGTGATAGACATGAGAGATCATGAGAATGGGGGGAACCTTGTAGCTTGCCCTTGACTCAAGCCATTCCGCAATGGTGAAGAGAAAGACAATGGTTCCGGCTTCCAAATAATCATTCAGAGCTAGCGTCCCTATCACTGTCAAAAACAACAACTTTTTGTGTTAGACAACTTAATTATCTGTACTTTTGTGAATCTTATTTGACTAAAAGTCAACAAAAAACATGAATTCGATAGTTAGAATACTAGTAATGATTTTGTTTAATTTTTTTTTAAAAAGTATAATTTTATATATTTTTAGAAAGAAAATTGTCATATTTAATTAATAAAAAATAAATAAAGAGAAGAAAATAAATGTGGAGAGTTTTAAAAAATTACTATTCACAAGTAAATGTAGAGAATTTTAAAGAATTACTATTTGTAAGTAAAAAAAAATAGATTTATTCTTTTCTCTTTATTTTTTTCTTTCTATTATTAATTAAATATGATTAAATTTTTTTTAAAAGTATGCAAAGTTATATATATATATATATTTAAAAAATTAGCAAAATTGTACTCTTAAAGATGTGCTACTCTTCCTGTAGAGGCTATTGCTGTTTTTTTATTATTAATTAAATATGATTAAATTTTTTTTAAAAGTATGCAAAGTTATATATATATATATATATATTTTTAAAAAATTAGCAAAATTGTACTCTTAAAGATGTGCTACTCTTCCTGCAGGGGCTATTGCTTTTTTTTTTTAACTTAATAATATGTTAAATTTGTATTAAAAAATATTAAAAAATACGTATAAAAAAAGTTAAAAAAAATAACACCCAAAATAACCCCAAGCGGGAGCTGCGGCTTTAAGCCACGTTCTACGGGCATGCCACTATCGCACGTGGGTTGAAGTTGGGTCAATTACTAATCGACATCTTTTCGGCTTTCGCACAATTTATAAATTCTGCATATGATTCCACAAATATTACATCGAGGAAAAAACAAAAAAAAAAAAAGAGTAGGCTGGCAGGAATCTTTCTTGAATGGAAAATCCCACATAATCTGCTAAAGCGACTTCTGTTTTCTTTTGGTGGCATTCATGTATTAATAATGATAGCAAACTAAAGGGAGAATAGGCACAGGAAATAGACGTTGGGTTTGTTTAGAAATAGATCTTATCTTAAAATTTATATCTGATTATTTTATTTTATTTCAATTTATCTTATTTTTAAATAAAATTTAAATATAAATTTTAAAAATTAATTATTATAATTTTTTTCAAATTAATCATTACAATTTTAATTCTCAAACTCTCAAATAAAAAATAAATAAAAAATTATTTAATTTTTTCAAATCTTCAAATAAAAATAATATTATAAAATAATATTCTAACAATATTTTAATTTTATAATATTTTTTTATTCAACTTTTTCTCACTCATTTTTTAAAATTAAAAAAAAAACTCAACTCAAACTATTTTACTATTATTTATAAAATATTTTTTAAAAAAATGTTACGAACAAACGTTAGAGACAAATAGTAGACAAACGCCAAGTAATAATCTATAATATTTAGTGCTTATTGTGTACTGTACAACATATGTGAGTTGAGGAATAAAAAAATAGATCTAAAATTAAAAAAAATGAATCCAAAATATTTTATTTATCATGCTATATTAATTAGTATTTAGCTTATATTTTACATTTGTCCCTAATATTGCTCATATTTTATTATTATTAATAAAACTTTCGTCTCATCACACTCTCAACCCTTCGGTGGATACCTAATGCATGCTACGTATGATTCACCCAACCCACCCAACGAAGATCCAATTTTGAGTTTGGTTCTTGGCGCTACGGTGAGTTGGAATATATTGTCAATAAATCAATTTATTTTAAAAGAAGTACCGAGATTTAGAAAAATAAATTAAGTAATTTAATTATAGAAAAAAACTACACGATCTTCAACCTCTACTTACTACACTTTTTTTTAATTATTATTTTTTTATCAAAATTTTGAAATATAAATAATAAATAAAAAAATTCATTTATTTTAAGAAGAATAAACTCAACAAGAAATTAAAAATTTTAAAAATTTTAAAAAAATTATGTGTAAAGGTTTTGTAGCATGACTCTTTAAGTAAATTAACTTAATACGTCTATCTATTTATAACAAAAAAATATTTTACAATTATCACATCAAAATATGTTAATTAATTAATAAGTTTCTATATTCTTCTAAACTTTTGCCATTATTGGCATTATGCTCGCTCACGCTGGTGCCTAAAAAAGGATGCCTCAGGACAAAATACTTTGTTGTGCTTTTTTGATTCCCATTTTGCTTTTCCTTAATTAATTTCAGAATTAATCTACACCTAGACGACAAAGTAACTGAGTCATGGCCCACGAGGAAAGTGGTTTTTATTTTAGGTCGATAATATGGCATCCATCTTTTTGAAATGAGTGCTACCAACAAACTTTGTTGACGAAAACAAAAATAACAAAGCTAGCTACGTCTGATCACTCCACAAAGAAACCACAAAAAGAAAGAAAGTAAAATCACTCATTTCCATGATTTAGAAATGAAAAGGACATCATCTATTAGTAACTCAAAACACTAAAATGCATGATTTTACGTAACTCAATTGATAAGCATCAGCTCCATAATCCATTAATGGACATGAATAGTAAAAGTTATGGCTTGAGAAAACGAAAGCCAGCTATATGTAAACTAAGTTTGAATAGTAAAAAAAATTAGTTTAGTTATAAATAAATTATACAAAAATAATATTATAAACTGATGCAATTTTACGTTGTCTGTTAAATTATAAGTTATTTTTATTATAATGAAAATTTAACGAATTACATAAAATTAAATCAATTTGTAAAATTATTTTTATATAATTTTTTTGTAATTATAATAATCATATAAAAAAAAAAGGGTGATTACCTGCAACGAGGACGAGAATATTGATGTCAAGTCTATGATTCCGAATGGCCACCATCCCCTTCAACGTTATTGGAAAGATTCCTACAGCTACCGCTCCAACGGCCAGCCATTGGAGTGGTTGATAGGCATATTTCAAGAATGATAGCAAAAGCAATGCCCCACAAGCAATCGCAAATGGACTTGGCCATTTTTTCTTGTAATTCTCCTTCCCATATATTTTTACGTTTGCTTCCAACCTTGCTTGGTTCAGAGCCTTGACTGTCATAGTACCCCAAATGCAAACAAAACATGATTACCAAAAAGACATAGACTTTACTTTAAAATTATTATGATAAGCCATGATTTTCAGTTCAATTAGCGACCTAAAGGTTATGATCTTATATCTTTCAGAAAAGGTAATTAGAAGAAGGCCTTGTGCATTTTAAAACAGCAGAAATACTCTTTCATTTATCAACACCACCGAACCATAGCCCCCCTAATAACTCTCATGCACCTGTTCAATCAACTTTTTGCCTTGATGTCACGTTTATCATCGTCAAAGTGATAGGTCAGTAGCATCAAGAAGGGGATTTTGTTTTTGTTTTTTCCTTTCCTTTCCTTCTTTCCAAGCATATCATGATCACATGCATGGATATATATATATATATATATATATATATGTGGCGGATTACTGAAGCAAAAATTATGGATCATGTGTTATGAATTTTTAGTTACCAATTTGAATCTGGGAAATGAGGAGATTGTCATGAAGGACAACGACTGTTCTTGATGGCACGATCACTGATACCTCCTTGACACCATCGAGAGGCTTCAGAATGTTGACAATTAAAGGCACCTCAGATGAACAGCACAGACCCAGCACATCAAAGTAGCTTTTCTGCAACTTTTTCTGTATCTTGCTAATTTTTTCCTGCGAATCCATGGTTTCCTCCAACTTCTGCGAAAAACAAAGAAAAAAGTATCAGTGTACGTTTGTTAAAAAACCAGATCATCGTATAAATGCTTATATTAATTCCCTTCTTTGTGGGTTGTGATGACAGTACTAATTTGAATCTCAAAGTTTCGGATTTCAACAGATGCTGTCTAACCAATTAAGAGTATTGTGATATTATCTGTGCTGTGTGCTATGTGCGTGAGAGAGAGAGAGAGAGAGAGAGAGAGAGAGGTACGAAAACCAACAACTGGAATCAAGACGTACGGGGAAAAATTAAGTAACAGCTATATACCTGTATTTACGCACTGGGAATTATTAACACAATCGAGATTAAACAGGACCCAGATCGAATGAAGAGCTTAGCTAGAGAAAAACCAACGTCTATAGCTAGTCAGTAAAAAGGGAGTCTTGAATAACGAGAAAATGAGGGTACATAGCCTTGAGTAGAAGAAATGGAGGGGTTAAGAAGGGAATTTATAGGCAGGATGCAATGTGATTAATGAAACGATCGACTTTTTGAAAAGGAGATTAATGCTTCAAATTCCCCAAGTAACAATTAAAATTTCATGCGGGGATAGTGGGGTAGCCCGATGAAACACGAGTAGTAGTACTACTACTAGTGGAGATCGAATAAGGTAGCTAGATACATTTATATATATGGAGGTAATGGGATTCCAAATATGAATCCATATTGCCACTAATATTAATATATCTATATAATGCACTAAGTACTCCAGATTCTTCATAGTCCTTTCATCAACTAAGGTGCATATATAGTACTTATATCTCACTACAATGGATAATAATTTTTGTGACAACTAAAATTCGTTACAAAAAATTTTTAAATTGTGGCAAAAACTCAAATTCCACGCTTTGAGGATCACAAATAAACAGTGGGTATTTGAGCATGACATAAGCTTAATTTCTTGCCGTAATGGTTTCTCCGCAAATGTAGATGTTGTTTGCCACAATTTGGACGTTTCACATACAAAATCTAAAGACTTTTTGTCACGAGTTGAGTTCGTCGCAAAAAGTGTCATAATTTTTAAATATATATATAATTGACTAATAGAAAGCCAAAAATGGCCCCATAAAAAAATGCAATTAAACAAGATCACGAAATTCTATTACAGAAAACAAACTTTAGCATTTTACTTCTCTTAAAAATATTAAAAAGTTATAAAACAAAGTATAAATAAAAAAAGGCTTAAATTGAACAATAATGGTGTTCACCTAAAGTGAAATTTATTGATTAGTAATATATAAATACAATTACAAGCCCTTGTGCAATCAATCATTATTGGCATGTCAAAGTACAATAATATCTTTTTAATCATACACAAATACATAGAAAAAGAACAAATGAAACATTTTCATAATTCTAAATGACAATGCCCCTATTGACCTCTCACAGCTTCACTGAACCAAGAGTTCGAGGAATGATAACTTTGTTATTTATAAATAGGAATCTACACAAAAATGCCAAAACAACCAATATTTCACTTAGTTAGAGAACACAAAAATCAATTTCAAAGATGTAAATATCCAAAAGAGATATATAAACTAGATAAATCCACATGCATGATCTTAAGTCCTTTGCATGATTGAATTCCATTTGAAGAACCTCCTAATTATGCAGGAAATTAAAATATGCACCAAAAATGGATTTCTCTCATGTTTCATTAATCCATTAAGCTAGTGTACACTAGTTTTGTACTTTTGCATATGCCCAATATGAGCTAAGAAATTAGTGTGCGACAATTTAAATAAATTATAATTACAATTCCTCTCTCAAATGACCAACAACAAGTGCTATAATATACAAATACTCATAGATATATGTATATCTTCAGCCAACACTAAGCACATGATCTCACACTTTTGGAGATATACACATGAAATCACACTTGTAAATAATTTTTCTTGCAGCTAAGCAATGCAAACATCCCAATACTTAAACATGTAAAAATAACATGTTCAATTAAGCATATTACCAACTTTTGCATCATTAAGCCAATATGTTTAGAGTTGGCCATTTTAATGTCATAATTACACATTATGACTCAACCAATAGTGGGTAGATAATTATGTCATAACTAATATGCAACCTGTAGGAATTATTTGGTGGGTGAGCTCTCCAACAATTCTCATCCAACCATGCAGGGCAACTGAAATTCTCTAGAATACAATTGCAAGCATCTATACAAAAACAGAGTAGACTCATCTATCATTCTCATTCTAGACTGATTTTCTGCATATGTCTACATAAACAGTTAAAAAATCATACCATAGCTAAAATCAACCTATAGGCAACCTCATTTTCTTAATTGTACTTAATTACATTTGTTTACATGTTCGACAACCTGTGTCTTCCACATTGAATATTAGTGAAATCAGCATTCACCTAAAGATACTGAAAGGTATCTTGGGACATATTAAATTCATGGGATATTTAGATATTATGAAAGAGATAAATACTCATAATCTATGTTTGAAACCAAACTATATCTACCTGAGATCAGCATTGTCCCAGAGTTAGAAATCCAACTACAATGTCCAATAGCCCTCCAAGTCATTTCTTACCTTTATCTATTGCCTGAAATTAAAAAAAAAAACCGTTCAAACTAGATCTACTTGAGATCAGCATGGAGTGGATCAGATTAGGCCATATAAAAACATACTTATAGCAACAACCTCTAGCAGTGGGTTCCTTCTACTAGAATTAATCTTGCTGATCATTCTTTTCTCAAATAAATTATAAACTTATTTGAAACCTGATGTGGTTTACAAAATTGGAAGAAACTCTAGTTTTTTAGGTTTTCTCTCATAGCACAAAAGATAATAACATTTGATAGTGGGAGTAACAACTATCCTATAGAATACATGCTTCACCATGTCCTATTTCTTGCCAACCCCACTGTAACAACTGTAGAAACTAAAGGTTTGATTATGTTTTTATAATTTAGACATATTGTAGCCATATATAAGGTAGTACACAAAATCTCCCAACAACTTTGTTTATCAACTGGCAACAAAACTTTGGCAGAATTAAGGGTTAAAATGTTCATTGTTGTATACATCCCTTTCTCTAATTATCAAAAGCTCCTTCCTCTAGTTTGGCACAATTGATTTTTTAATTCTTAATTTTTAATTGGAGAAATCCCATCATAACATAAATATAAAAAATCTACAATTCACACACTATTTTTTTTAATCTTTTAGCAACCTTCAAGTAACCAAACAAAGCATCAGCCAACTTAAGTAATGCTATTAATGCCAAACGGTTTTGATAAAACATGGACATCTATTTATTGTAAAAAAAAAAAAAATACAAAGACAAAGCTATACAAAGAGACAAAACTGATGCTATTTTGTTAAATGTTAGTGATTGAGAGAAGATCAAAACAACCCTCTAGATACTTAGCCACCTAGTTTTCTTTGATATTTGGCCAAGGCACTTTCTAAGGTAGCCAAGGCATTTTCTCTGATACTCTAATTCAATAAAAAAAAATCAATAAACGATAAAGAAAATTAAGTAAAAACAACCCTCCAGTTAACAACGAAAGACAAAAAGAGCATTAATCCACACCCCAGTTGGTAAGATCCTCATGTCCGAGTTCATTTCGGTGAGCCCAATAAGGGAAAGGCATCCCTTTCTTAACTTAGTTAAGGGTAGTCATTGTTGGTTAGGTAGATGTAAGGAAATAGTAGTGCTTTATTAATAGTCGTGGGAGTCTGGGTCTAAGGATCCCAGCTTTGAGTCAATAAGGGTAGGGATAGGCGATTTAATCACAAATAGAAATTGAAATCAAAATGCAAAAGAGAAAAGGAAGAAAGATGAGTGTATCTACCCGCATCTTGGCATTACCAAAGAAGGTATCCAAAGCTTGCAAATAGGTTCAACCTGTTGAAAAAGTCCTTAATCTACCTATCTCTTGCCCTTTCTAGGAAAAATCGAGTCGACTAATCACCTCCAATCCTCTTCTTGTAACAGAATCCATAAATCCAAATTTTTAACCACCAAAAATTTCAAACATGAAATCTCAACTATATGTAAAATCAAACTTAAAATCTCAATGGCTACCACAAGAAATTAAATTTTAAAGCAGTAAAAATGAAATCGAGAGAGGAAGAGCTAGAGAAATAGACGACGAGAGGGAAAGAGCTAACTAGACATCGACAGCATGACGGTAGAGCAGCAGCTCAATGGCTAAACAAAGTGAGCGGGACGAGTGCAAGGCGGCAAATCGGGTTGGAGAAGATAAAACTCTCATTCTTTGATCTCGCAGTCTTGGACTGGAGAAAATGAGAAGAGAGAGAGAAAAAAAAAGGAAAAAATAGAATTTTAATTCAAATCGAAATAAGATAGCGCCGTAATAAATTTCAATTTGCGATGGGAAAAATTCCCCAATATTAAAACATTTATAACGGCGCTAATAGCGCCATAATAAACTCAAACTAGCGACGCAATAGGTTTGGGAACAGGATAATTGTGCAGGAGGACTTCTCTTCCTCTATTAGTGTACGCCAAACATAAAAGTGCCGTTATAAGTCATTTTTATCGGTAATTTTTATTGTGGCAGTAGAAAACAGGTTACAGTAACACCTTTTTCCTGTAGTGTCTAAAAAAGTAATGCTGCTTAATTACAAGTTTGGCACATATAATATTTGAGTTCTGTTACGTAGGTACATGTAGTTACTTTTGTGTATTCGTGTAGTACTCTTTTGATGTGAATGACCAAAATAGTTATTTTATATTAAAAAAATAATGTAACCAATCATCATATTAGTTGAGTGTATAAAAAAATATGTAAAAAGTTACTATAGATAGAGTTTTTGTTGTTGATTTCCTAGTGCTTCAACTTTTTTTTTTTAATATATATTTGATTAATTAAGTTTATCCTCTCCTAGAGTCCTATTGATATCTTGTTCTTTTTCTATATATAAACAACACTCAGTGCCTCAATTAGTGGGAGAGAAGTTATAGCTTTTGCCTTTTGGCAAGATCAGTTTTTAGCTTAGACCAAAAAAAAAAAAAAACGCAAGAGTTTTTAACTTCCGCAAATTCTAATGCCATGTGTTTCTTATTAACTAATTCGTTGTGTTTCAAACACTGTAATTAAGATAAAGGAAATTACATATTATCTTCTGATAATAAATATTGTAACAATCACACAATTTTTATACTATACTATAAGAAATTTATTTATTAACAATTAATTATTTCTATCAAAATTACTATTTTCAACTAAAATAAATTTATTTTCATTGCAAATATATAGTCCATTTCATTGTAAATATTATTCACCTTAGAGGAAATAAGTATGTATATTATAAAAACATGGATTTAAAAAAAAAATGGGAATGTTGATCGGATTTTTCATCTCTCAATTTTCCGACGTTTCATATACTCTTTCTTGACGTTTTCTTTCGTATCTTTTTTTTAGTAATCCTATTATTTGGTCATTAATTAATTAAGTAAGGTGATCACAAATTAATAGATCTTGCTCCAACTCTATACTTAAAACTCCAGATTTGACTCAATAGATCATATTTATCATGATCAGTAAGGCCGAAAGGATCGTATGCTTAATTTACATGTATATATGCAGTTACGTACCGTACCTAATAGAATTAATATTTCGTAATTTATATAATTGTTCTAAAATTTTATTAAACTAATATTTGAGTTTTAATTTGTTTAATTTTTATATTCGAGATCATGAGGCTAGTCCTAAAAGTGATGAGAACTTGCGTCGACGACCCCATGCATGCATCCTCATATATATATATATATATATATATATATATCAGTTATTTAGTTAGTGTACATATTTAATTTCTTTTTCTCGAGTTTCCGGCGTAATGTTCATGAGTTAAGCTAGCGCCGTCAAAAAAAAAAAAAAAACTAGCGCCGTTAATTCCATTGAATTTCTGGACATTCAAAAAAAAAAAAAAACTAGTGCCGTTAATGTTCATGAGTTTTTTTGTCTCCTAGACTGGAACACTGAATGTAAAGAGACATCAATCTTTGTTTGTCCATGAATCCACTTTGTTGTAAAGACATTATTATATACCAACATATATTTAGTCAAAAAGTACATATTTTTTCCACCACCTTACGAAAGTGATGACGCAAAAGCGTGACTTCTGCTAACACCACTTTATTGATTCCATATCAGTTTTGTACGTTATTTTAATATATATTATTATTTTTAAATGGCTTTATTGTTATGCTATTAATATATATATAAATAAATAAATTTGAAAAGAAGTTCGCAATTTTTATTAAATTATAAGATATAAGTAATGTTAGAGTGAATTTATACTGTTCATATAAGTGAATGTAATGAGTATTGGATTTATTCTATATTTTTTCATACGAGATTCTCAAGATCAATATCTAAAAATAAATAAATTTTCTTAATATTTAAAATAATATCCAAAGGGAAATTATGAAGAAATTTCTTTTTCCAAAAATTAAAAATAATAATAATTAATACCTAATTAACGTAACGCCGGGGCCGGGAAAGAAGCTGGTACTCGATCCATAAGGTATTTTCTCGTGATCAGCAAAGGAAAACGTAACGTAAAAATTGAGGAAGGGGGGGGGGGGGGGGGGGGGCAGCATCATGTTAAACAACGTGCTCGTTGACGTAGCACACATAAAAGGTCGGTTTCGGAAGGGCCAAAGCAATGAAGTAGTATGATGAGAACATGAAATTCACCATAAACCCACCCAACTTGTAGGTAGCAGACGAGAGAGTACAGATCCGCAGAATATTTAAATTTTATATACTGGAGAATATTATTATTATTGATCATGAAGAATCATATACGCGTTGCAATATCACGAATTTAAGATATTAAAAAGAAGATTTAAAATTGTACTCTTTAATTATATACAGACCTAATATTACTGATCATCATGCATGCATGATATATTATTTAGATAATATATTCTAGGAGCTAGCTAGCTAGCTAGATCGGTTCTTGATTTATCCACATGCATGTATTTGATCTCTTTAATTTCTTTCTTTCTAGATTCTTAATTCCATACATGTACCAGCAAGCGAACGCCAAGGCCACTACTAGCGCCGATCAGGGCCGTCTCAATATATATTAAAGTCTAAGAAAAAATTTAAGTAAGTTATTAATAATTATATATAATATAAAATAAAATGAGATTTTTTTAAAATTTTAAATAATATTTTTTTTAATTTTATATTTAATAAAATAATTTATATAAAGTGAGGCCTTAATACAAATTATGTACCTCAATTTAGCATGATCTTAATAAAATTATTTAAAAATATAAATAATTCAATGTATTAAATATTAAATTTAGTATTATGAGACCTTCTACATATTGAAAAATATCAAAACTATTTAAATTTTATTTAATGAGATAGTTTCTTATTTTTTTTAAAAACAACTCAAAAGAAAAATATATGATTGATTTTATTTTTGGGAGTTTTATATAAGATGGAACCATAGGAAATGACCTAAATAGCTTTATGATTAACTATTAAGCCGGCCTTGGCGCCGCTAATTATAGCTTCATGATGACGATCAATGATAATTCTGTCCAAATATCAGCAATAGTAATGTTTTACTTATCTGCCTGCACCTTATAGTATTCTTAGAACATCGATCCCTGCAGCTCTATATTATGTTTTCTAAGCAAACAAATATATCGTTTAGATAATAAAAAATGAGATACATAAAGAGGGAGTGGATTGGGAGTGTTGGATTTATGGAGTCTACTTTATTTTTACGGCAGTCATTTTGATGACCTAACTAGACAATTAGCTGGATGAATTAAGGTTCTATTTTAGGTTTTTCAACATATGAGACTTAAGTCATGGCCGAGTGCAAGGTTCAGCCGATAGGGTTCTCGCTGTACAACCCTATAAATATGTACTTTTTTTAAGGGAGTTGTACTTATTGAACATATGTACTTCAATATGTACAACCCTATAGATATGTATTTATTGAACAATATGACTGTCTGGAATTGTATGTTTTCGTCTCAAAATATATTTTGGCATTCTTCAGAAGAATAAAATCCTCTATAATTTCATGAACAATAAAATACTCTATAATTGATCTATAAAAAGAAATTGTCGTTTCTTGCATCATTTTTTCCAAGAGGGAGAACAAGAATTAGTCAGATGCATGGGAGAGCGAGACGTTTGGCCGGCAATCTTGCGTGGATGACAAAGTCGATCGGTACTTTAGATCTAGAGCTATTTATCTGCAGCCTTTGCACTACTTTATGCCGGCCGGAAATGTATTTAATTATCAAAACCTATCTTATCTTAGCTGTAATATTTTTGAGGATTATATAAATAATTCATGAAGAAAGAGATCATGGCTAGAGTACTACGTCTCTAGCTTGTGCATTGTTGTGTAGCAGATCGAAGAAAAAAAAGTACTGTTTAATACTCCATATATATTAATAGATTAATTAGTAGTCATGTTGGAAATTATTTCCATTAATTGGTGATCCTTATCTAAGTACACTTATCGCATGATTCCTTCTATATGCATGCAATTAAGGGTGTATATATATATATATATATATATCCTCATAAACAGCCAATCATTTTGCTGCTGACAATATATGGAGCATATTATATAAAGAGAAACGACAGACTCACAATATTTTTTATAATCTTTTATACAATATATATTGTAAAGTAGGAATATTTTTATAGAGTAATGTTAATTTTATAAAATAATTTATAAAAATATTTTTATTTGATAACATGTATTATATAAATATTATAAAATGTATTATGTGTATATGATCACTTTTCTTATATAAACATATCGCATCTGCCTGTCCAATCATGATAATCAACAGGCAATTGGAGAAGATCATCATAATGGACTCCAGACATAATCATATGCAAGATTGACTAATCCCACTTTAGTCAACATGATGAGAATATTCTTTCGAGTGCATGGTGGTTTGCAAGCTGAGACCTCATAGATAGTCTTTTGCATCGTGGGATCCAAGTGTTCATATTGTTCTAGCCACGAAAATCTTGGAAAGTTATATTTCATTGATGCTGAGGCCCACACACGCACATACATATATATATATATAAGAAAATATTTTATATATAAATAAATTATATAAAAATAAATTTATAAATTAATATAACTTGATATAATATTTTATAATATTATAAATTAATTATTTTTATTATAAAATAAATATATCTAACAAATTTTGTAAAATCATATTATCACTTTATAAATTTATTTTATATAATATTTTTATATCTATAACAATTCTGGTAAAGTAGATCGATTAGCAAGTTTGAAATTAGGAGGTACAAATTAATGAGGGTGCATATAATAATTCAAAATGATCATGGTTTCACAGAAATGGCACTAATCGATCTTTGTTCGGTAGTGATATCATGGCCCTGAAGTATTATTTGGGTCGTGTCAAGTCACAAAAGACTGGGGTATAGAGAATGGTAAAAGTTTAGTAGTGGACATGTGTCAGCAACCCACAATCTCAGCATCTCATATAGCGAAGGTGCATGTGAAGATGATTGCCCGACAATATGGTCAACATCAAATTTTGCATCTGCCCAATGGGCCTCCAACATGTGGTAAGATGAACTTCCATTTCATATTTCGTTGCCCAAATTAAGCCCGTATTCATGGTCACACACACTATTGTTCACGGAAGTGCATTATATTGATGGTGGAATTAATCATCCATGTTTGAGGAATAAAATTCTTATTATTTGTGACAAGATATTAGATATATTTATAAATAATATATAAATATTTTTTATTAAATCAGTTCTATAAAATAAGTTAGGCTCATAAATTCTAAATGACATCAAATCTTATTACAGAATAAATGAAACTTTATATTATTTATCTCCTGACATAGATTAGAAAAATTAAGATGAGTTAGACCATAAATTTTATAATGCACAAAAATAATAAAAAAAACTTAAAAAGTTCTCAAAGAATTGCAAATCTGAATTTGATTGGAAGGAATTAATTAAAGATAATGGGGATAGCACTCATTGTGTTGGTTTTTTTTTTTTCCGGAAAGGTTTACTTACTACGTAGTATTGTTTAATATTTCCTGTGATCAGATTGGTAGGGAGTACTAATTATAGTATTGTTTTAAAATTGAATTTTTATGTTATTTTCAAAGGACAGATCATAATTTTCTGCCATTGCAAATCTTGAACCCATTCGTATCTTAATTCATTCCAAATTACCTGGTTACAATTACAACTCAAATGACTCGTGTTTTAATAGGCATAGCTGTTTAACATTAATAAATATATAAATAAATAAATTATGAGACGAATTTTGGGAATGGATTTTTGCAGAGAAAAAAAAAGAAACAAAAACGAAAAGTTGCATAGCAGCTCTCTCTAACAAATTTTAATATTGCAGCACCATAAATAGCAATCTGTTATAAAACTAAAAAGAAAACTACTACTATTGCAAGAGAAATATAAAAAAAGCTCTTAAGAACTGAAACTTTCTTTCTCTCTCTATATTTTTTTATGAATTTCATAACAACTAAAACTCATATTTATAGGTTTTGAAATTATTATGCAAGTTACTATGTAAGTTACTATGCAAATCACTATGCAGAATTTAAAATAATAGTGGTGGGGTAATTCACATAATTTTAGTGGTGGGACAAGGGCGGCTGCCGACTCCTAATAATTCATAATACTCCCCCTTGAATGACCACCCATAAAAAATCTGTCTCGTTAAAACCTTGCCAAGGAAAAACCCAATGGGAAGAAAAATCAATGGTGAAGGAAAAAGAGTACAGTCTTCTTATGTATCCACAAGTGCTTTAAGATTGTTTTATTAAAACCTTGCAAAGGAAAACCCAGTGGGATAAAACCTTAGTGAAGGAAAAAAAAATACAATCAGCACAAGTTTTCAGGACTTTTACTCTCCCTGAAAAGTGCATGACGATAGTTTTTGAGTCTTCACATTTTAATATTCTGTACAATTTTCTTGAATATCGCAGTTGGTGATGCCTTCGTGAATAAATCTGTCAGATTATCACTTGATCGTATTTTTGATATATCCTCCTTTGATTTGAGTGATACAAGCAGCATTATTTTCGTATAAAATTGTTGAACTATCAAAATACCACACTTTTCTTGGATATGTTGAGTCATTGATCTCAGCCAAATATACTCTCGACTTGTTTCATGAATTGCAATAATCTCTGAGTGATTTGAAGATGAAAAATAATATCTAGTTGACAAACTCAATAGAAATCTGATACCTGCAGTAATACTTAAACTCCCCCTGATAATATGCGTTAGTGTTTCAAGTAATAAGCAAATATGATTTCGGTATATATAACAAGATAAAAATTCAAACACGATCTCCAACTAAATAATGCATTAGAGAGAGTATGATAATATTTTCATCTAAAATTTTCTCCCCCCCATTCGGCGTTATTAGGGAGAATTTATTTATATACGGCGGAAATAACATTAAAAACCATTTATGTATGATAAAAGCTGTAAAAGTTTTGAGATTCAATATTATCGGTTCGGCGGAAAATCAAATCCACTTGACATTGTGGACAAATGAGATCTTGAAGAGATTTGAAGGTTTCGGGTTGTTGTTTAAATATAACCAATTTTACTATTAGTTTTCTCCAGCAAAAAGATCTCGCATTCCTCATAGATTCAGTTGTTGTTCATTCAGAACGATATTATGTCTGATAAAAATTCTAATGTCCCAGATTTAAACCACGAACCTTTTATACCTCAACCACTTATATTTTCTCCTGAGACTGTAAACACCATGATAGGAGCAAAGATATATCTTTCTAGTAAATTTGATCCTGAAATTGTTGTAGCGTCAAGAACCATCAGTGTTCAATATGCTGCATCTCTTACAACCATGTCTCAGAGGCTACTAGCGAGAACGAGTGAGGTTGATCATCTTAAAAATCAAATATTTGAGTTGTATCAAACGCTTGCAACTAAAAATAGTAAAAATAAATATTTAAGACAAGAAAACAATGAGCTGAAGAAACTTGTAAACTGGTATTCTCGTGACCTGAAAACACGAGTAGAAGAGCTGGAACGAGAGAGAGCTCAGATACAAAGTCAACAACAGCAGCTAACGGCAGAGGTTCAACGTTTACAAGAAAATAGGGATAGCTGTAATTAATCTCGCTGGCTTTTGAAATTATGCATCCAGCATATCTTGTAAAGTGAGATTTGAAGAGATGATGGTTCGTCTTGTTCTTATTTCCATTTCTATAAGAACCGTCTTTAGTTTCATTTAGTACGCATCAAATCTTCTTCTCATATCTATAATTCATCTGTATTTGTATTTTTATTCTACAAATTTTCAATGGCTCATCAATTTCCTTTTACTATTTCTCACGATCAACATATGAGGTATCATTCGCCTCAATTACAAGTTGTTCCTGCATCTTTCGCAGGTGCCATGTTGCAGCAAGCAAATGATCTGGCTAATAAGTCAAATCGTGAAGCTGTTTATGAGCTGGTGACTCTCGGCACCCGATACTCCTCCTCTATTGTTGGATTTTCCAACCGATTACAATCCAAAAATCGTGAGATTGAGGAGCTTAACGAGAAGGTTTTTGTACTTCAATGACTCGTTTAAGAGTCTGACAGAAAAATTGCAGACTTAAAGCAAGAGAATAAAGATTTAAAATCTTTACTTGCCTCTTCATTTCGACTGCCTAATCCTTTAGATAATGATGGTATATTACTTTATGAAGAGTAAATGCATTTGAGAGATGAGGCTAGAAGTCTCAAATTCTTGTAACTCATCTATGAATTGAATAATAAGATCTTTCCTTTTCAAATGCATTCCTTGAATTTATAGCAACCCTTGTGACCTTTTCAAGAGTTCTAACAAGGTAAATCATCAACGTAAACTGCAATAATGACAAATCTGGATTCTGATAAAATACATGGATATATAAGATTATTCTTAAATCCTTCTTTCAATAGATACTTGTTAATTCAATTATACCACATGCGTCCGGATTGCTTTAACCCATATAAAGATCTTTGAAACTTTATAAAGTACATACTCCTAAATGTACTTGGATTAGATGCTTCAAGTATCGTAAATTTTTATATATGTAATGATCTAATGATCCTTATAAATATGCAGGGACCACATTCATTAACTGCATATCTAATCCTTTTGTAATAACCAAATCGATTAAAAATATGAATGTGATTACATTCATAATAAAGAAATATGTTTCCTCATAATTACTCTCGGGTTTCTACAGAAAATCTTGTGCGACAAATTATACCGCACAATTTCATTTAGCATTATGCTTTCGTATAAATACTCACTTATATTTGACAGATATTACACCCTTTAGTGTTTGGACAACAGGTCTAAATGCATCTTGCTTCACTAGCGAGTTTAATTCAGTTTTAATAACTGCTTTCCATTTTGGCCAATCATTTCTACGTCGACATTCTTCGACAATTTTTGGCTCACTTTCTTCATTACTTCTGGTAATATCAAGTGTTATCATATATGTTGTCAACAACAGTTTTATTTCTATCCATAAATTTTCCAGTACTCATGAAATGTATTGAGATCTCATTGTTCCTCTTCAGGAAAAAACATTTCATAAAACACCTCTATAGGAGGTTCCTCTTCAGGAGGTTTATACTTTTCAAGAGTTATGCTCTTCAGGAGTTACCTCTTCAGGAGTTACACTTTTCAGGAGTTACCTCTTCAGGAGGATTAGAAAATACGGTCTCTTTATGAGCACTGATTTTTTTTTCTTATGCACCAATAGGTTTTCAACGCTTCAGATGTATCTTAGACTCATTTATTGCTGTTTTAACAACTCGTCCTTCAGGGACTTCAATTCTTACTTAAGCATTAACAACAGTAATATATGATTTTACAACACCTTTAGTGTTAGTAAACACATCATGTAATTGATTTGCAACACTTTGCAGATAGATAATCTTCTGAACTTCTGGTTCACATTTATTTGTAAGAGGATCAAATTTAAACAGGGTTTTATTATCCCAAGTAATTTCTTGTCATGCTTCGGGCACCGATATTTCATTATTTCAAAACATGATGAAATATTAATAAACTTATATATAAAAACTTAGTATAATTAAATTAAGTGATTGGCCGTACAACAGGTACATGACTATTGTTTAGTCATATTACATCTATGACAAACATTTTCATCTTTTTATGAAAAACTATTCTAAGGGCTTTTACCCTTCTCTGAGTTGGATCACTTCTGGTGATACGATATATTTTTATCATCTTTAGTGTTGTCGCTTTTTGGACCAACACTTCTATAATTTTTCTACCACGTCTACGCCCTTAATTCCTTTGAAAGGATGCAGTGTTTACTTCTAGGAATTGTATAAATTCGATATTATTAATAGGACGTAACTGGTGTCACTAAAACTCATTATTTAGCTCAATCACTAGAAGACAAAACAAAAGTTCAGAATATTTGTTGAACTTTCACTCTCGATATTGCTACTACAGGAGTACATTCGAGGTATGAAAAATAATGTCTTCTTTTATATATCATCATCAGTGACATTTTCATTGCATAATTTTAATATTGAGCTGATTTTAAAGAGTGCAGAATATTCAATACCACTCTTAAAATCTTGTAACTTCAGGTACAATAAATCATAATGATCTTTTGAGAGGATTACATATTCTGGTACTTATATCACTCTCTTAATTCATTTTACACAGTAAGATGATTTTTCATCATGAGATACACAGTACGGTCCTTCAGGGACACATGGTTTTCTTCTATGATTGTATTTTTCAAATTCATCATCATATCCAAATAGATCTCATCAAGGATCCTGGATAAATAACATTTTTCAGAAATGTCAATAGCAATAAATCTCAATATTTGACATTATATTATAAAAATAAATCTGTAAATTTAAGAAATATATTCACATTATAATGAGAATAAAAATAAAATTTTATCAAATAATATTCAGCAATATTACCTTTAATATTTATCTCAAGGACTGCAAATAATATATTGAAAAACTTACTTGAAGTAGAAGACTACTAGCTTCAGTATCGGTAGAACCTCGTGCTGATAACGTATTATAAAACTAAAAAGAAAACTACTACTATTGCAAGAGAAATATAAAAGAAACTCTTAAGAACTGAAACTTTCTTTCTCTCTCTATATTTTCTTATGAATTTCATAACAACTGAAACCCATATTTATAGGTTTTGAAATTACTATGCAAGTTACTATATAAGTCACTATGCAAGTCACTATGCAGAATTTAAAATAATAATGGTGGGGTCATTCACATAATTTTAGTGGTAGGACAGGGGCAGCTGCCGACTCATAATAATTCATAACACAATCCTATTTGTTTTCTAAATTGAGATGGCGATCGTTTTATTAAAAGGATTACTATTTAAAAATTAAATTAAAAATATTTATTTTTTATTTTTTTATTTTATTTTCTTTAATTTTTATCAAATATAATAAAAAAAAATTAATGAATCTAATATCAAATTTTCTTAGGTATTATATTTTTATCAAATTTATCATTTCTATCAGACTTTCAAAATCTTGATAAACCCAACACAAATATTCTTAAAATTGAGACATGAATGGTTTGTAATTATCAACCTAATAATGTGACTTTGTGCCTCAAGTTCTTGTCACAATCATTAAAGATTCTCTTTCTTTTTTTTGACAAGTTAAATATTATATTAGATATAGTATGGTGGGAGTTCCTTATAATCAATTTCAAAAAACTAATACACAATGTAGTATAAGACAAAAAAAAATAACAAGGTGATCGAAACCAACCATTAGGCTCTCGCCCATTTCCCGAAAGGAAAAATTACTTATCAACTATTAAGATAGTCCATTAAATAGTCTGAAAAGTTATAGCAAGACACAATAACAATTAAATGTGTGATACATTGTATTAGTCTAAGCGGATTGTAAGTGACATCCAAACCCACTTTTACTTAATCCCCAATTTTGAAAAGAAGGAAAATAGAAAAGCAGTCTGAAATGAAGTCAAAACATTGGCAAAGGGTCAATATTGGTTGTGGGAGCGTGTGTTCTACACACACAACCATGAGGGAGGAGCGAAAGGTTTAGTTTGGGGGAACCAAGGCCTCTGATGCCAGTGGGGCCCCGCGTGAGGACGGCTGCAGCTTCGAGATGTGATGGCGCTTGGTAGTCTCACAAGGTAGGAGCCCCGCGTGCGACATATGCTCCGGCCGACGGACATGAGACCACCGCGAGTTGGAAGATCGACGGCTGGAGGTGCAGAATACTCGGCGCATGTTGACCATAGGACGGTAGATGTCAAGAGTTCGACTAGTTTCAACATTGTGGAGAAAATCCTACAAAAAAGAAAGAAAAAGCAAAAAAAAAAAAAGACTATTGGCTAAGGGTAGAGGGTGGTGGAGCTAAAGCTCCAGCCCTCCTCTACCAGGTAAGGGCGGGGCAAATGCCGGTGTCAATGGAAGGTGATTTGCTGGTTTGGGAGAAAACACGGGGAGAGAATAAACGTGGAAAGCAATTTATTAAAGATTCTCTGTTCAACTGCTAAACTTGTTTTTGTGATAGGTAACTTTTTAACTTACCATATTTGTTCCACTACCGATGACCCAATGTGCTTACTGCACTTTTACAATGCTTCAAATGATCATCGATTAATGATCCCATTTAGAATTTAGATTGAATGAAAATTATTTCAGATGTGATTTGAATAGTAAATTGAAATTAGATCAATTGAGATAAAAATTGAATAAAATATTATTAAAATATATATTTTTAATAATATTATTTTTTTGAGATTTATATTATTTATTATAATTTATATAAAAATTTAAAAAATTATAATAATGAAATGAAGTGAATTAATCCTCTCTCAATTCAGTTCAATCATTAAATTACTAAACTCATCTCAACTTTAAATATATTTACATGTAGGACCCATAATTTTGTTCAACTTAATATTTCTTTATATGCTGGACCCATAAGTCATAATCTTTTTCAACTTCTCATAAATACATATAAACATATTTTAACATCCAAACATATCTCTACTAATCTTATGTTGGCTTTACAAAATTTATTCTACCATTTCAATTTACTATTATTCATAAAGAGCTTAACTCATCTCAATTTAACTCAACATCCAAACAAAACATTAATTTATTCTTATCTTTTCTTTTTTGTTAATAAAGCTAAACCCAATAGTAAGATTTGAATAAAATTAAAAATTAAAAGGCAAAAAAAAAAATGATTCAAAATCTGTTAGAGAGAAGCTTGCCATATGCATAAATCTTACAAACTGACTCTTCATGATATTTCAAATTTAGTTTATCCTTAACCTAAATTTGATCTTTTCTTCCGATTTTTACCCTTAATCGCTCTTTTTGTCGACTCCCGTCAATTTTCTATTAGAAGAGATTGATTATATCGCTACAAAAGAAAAAGGGTAGTGCTAGACTACTACCAGCATTGACCGGCTAGGCCAAATTCATGTTTTCATTTTTTTTTTCCAAATGTTTTGTTCATATTTTTTTTATCATTTTAAAACATTAAAAAAATTTAATACACTAATAGTTATCTTAATCACTAAATAAAATAAAAAGATTAAAAAAATCAAATTCATAAACGATAAAAATTAGTGGGCAAAATAGAAGGACAGTAACACCATTCAAAGAAAATTGCCTTTAGACCGACCATTATCTTCTTCTGCCAGTGCCTCCTAGCCATCAGTCGAGTCTAAAACCCACAAAGCTAAAAACCTGGCCAAAGCCCATACCCAACTTGCCCACCATTCTTATTCCTTCCCCACCAACCAAAATCCCCTGAATGACGTCAACATTCGGACCACTACAGTTTCCACAATAAATACCCTTACCATCCAACAAGAATGGCGAGGGACTTGAGCATGATGCATAAAACAATGGAATTAGTTTCTTTGTTTTCTACATTCTTTGGAGCATAATTAAAAGATGAGTGACACTGGGTCGGTCCGGCTGCCCCTGGTATCAAAAACAGCCTCTAATAAAAATACAATAAAAAAATAAAACGAAGAAAGCATAATAAAAAACACAATAAAAAATAAAATGAAGATGATTTCTTGTGATAGGTAGAGAGGCGTTTGGCCTAAATCCAACCCCTAGTGGCCGCCGGTGGTGGAAGCTGGTTTTGTAAGGGGGTCGGGGTCCAAGATTTCTCTTAAAAGAAAGTATCAGAAGAATTACCAGTATCATCATGAAAGAACTCAGACAAGATTGGAAATCCGGTTGATGTGACATCCTGTGAAGTTTGCCACTCTTCACATGAGTTGGCTGGCTCCATTTTTCCTTTTAATACTGCCCTTGAAAGGATTGAACCATGCATGTTCCTCGACTTCAACAGATGGCGTACATTGTTCAATTCGATGCCTTATGTCTAGAGAATTATATTCCAAAACTGTTCGTTGTGTGATGGTCCACTTGACTTGCAGATCTGCTTCTCAAACTCTTTGCACTCCTATAGCACGATTGTCACTTGCGTTATTCCCAGTTCTTCACTCACTTCCAGAATGGATAGATGAGCCAGAGCCTCACTCAAGAAGAAACTGACAACAAAAGTTAAGCCTTAAGCCCTATCTTTTTTCATCATTTCTCCAGGAAAACTGAGCAAACAATTCACTAGAACCATGCATGGAGAACAGGAGGGTTAATTCAAATTCAAAGAAAGAGGGGGTAAATCAGGGGAACAAATGGAAAAGAAAATTAGAGATGAATTGAATAGAAAAGAAAACAGTTAAAAGAAAGTTAAAGAATCAGTGATGCAGAAATGAAAGAATCTGTGAAGAACAAATAAAATTGAAAATAAAAATTGAGCAAAACAATCATAGAAATCCAAGAATACTGAGCACTGATGAAGGATTGGTGAAGATTAAAACAAAGAAATCATGCAAGATTTCCACAAGTTCGAGATAATCCAAAGCAAACTAGAGAGAAATAGAGCAACGCCAACTAAAGTTTTATAGGCGCACATCAGAAAGCAGACCTTGTTATTGAGCACTGAAGAAAATTTCTTCCTTCTAGTGACTATAATTTGTTTTACAAAGAAAGATCAACTCATTTACAGAGAACATGTGCAATCCATCCATAAGGAATAATATGCATTCAATGCAAGTTAAACAAGACCCTGGTCTGAGACTATTGTGTAGGCGGAATGTGCACCTTGGAGTGGAAGAGGCTTTAATGGTGATTGAGCACGCTCCTCTTCACATGGAAGATTTACTCCAGGTACCATACCCTTACAAGTAGTCATTTGGTTAGTGGAAGAGTAAGAAACAAATGATAATAGTGCGATCTAGTATAGAAGTTGAGTACAAAAACAACTTGCAGTTCTTCTATTGAGCTAATGTGGTTATCAAAATTTTTTAAGCAGACTGGCCTTCTGTTCCAGTTCCTACTCCATTATTTTGCGATAATCAAGCCACTGCCACATCGCCTCCAATCCTATATTTCATAAAAGGAAAAAAAAAACATTGATAAGCTGTTCATAGGAAAAAAAAACATTGATAAGCCGGTCATGTGACAGTCTTGCAATGTTGACAAGTTGCCTAAGGTTTTATCTTCAAGAATATGTGTAAAAAGGTAAAGAAAAATTTAAGATCAGAAACACATTCACTGCTAGCATGACAAAACATGGCATTTCTCAAAACTAACACTAATATCTTGTTGGTTGAGAAGACGACCAAGTAAAGCAAGTTTTGAATTCATCAGTCCTCTGTAAAAAACCTTGCCCCTTCAGCCCCTTGTTTGGCAGATTCATCAATCTTTGGAATGTAACCTTCCCTCCACAGCTCCTCATAGAGCAGACCAAGTACTTCATAAAGCTTGGCCGAATCATGGAGCAAGATATCACCAGCATGAAATTCATAAAGTTGTGTCTCAATTTCAATCCAGCTACAGCCAGGAGTCTTATTTACACCCCTATGTCTCATCAACAATCTCATCCTTGCTGAATCATCCCACCTTTTCAAGTTCGCAAAGATTTTTGATGAGATAACATAATTTCCAGAATTTGATGGCTCCAGCTCCAGCAGCCGCTGCATAACCCGCTCACTAACATCAATGTTTCTGCACTTCTGGCAGGCACCAAGCAAAGCCCCCAATAGAACTTCATCAGGTTTTTCAGGCATCTTCTCAACGAAGTCCCAAGCTTCATAGAGATGGCCCGCACGTGCCAAAAGGTCAACCATGCAAGAGTAATGCTCAACTTTTGGGACCAAACCAAAAGAAGAGCTCATCATATCAAACAATCTACGGCCCTCATTAATCAACCCTGCATGGACGCATGCAGAAAGCACTCCAACAAATGTGATGTCATTTGGGTGGACAACCCCTCCCTCCTTTGACATGCGCTCAAATAATGATAGGGCTTCCTGTGCTTGACCATGAAAAGCAAGTGCAGAAATCATGACATTCCAAGATACGTCATTTTTCAGGGGAATGCCTTCAAAAACTCTTTGTGCATTGTCTAAACTCCCGCACTTTGCATACATATCAACTAATGCAGTAGCAACATATATGTCATGCTGCAAGCCTCTTTCTGATGCATATTTATCAACCCATTTCCCTACATCAAGGGCCCCAATTGAGGCACAAGAAGACAGCACTCCGACCAGTGTGATATTATCTGGATTAACACCTGCCTCTCTTATTTGATTAAATAGCCTGATTGCTTCATCTGACATTCCATTTTGTGAATATCTGTCATTTATAAACTTATAAGCCAATGTCAAACCTCGATAACACGTCTGACTTCCAAAGGTGAGAAAATTATATGAAAACTAATGCAAAGCATACATTTCATGGTCGTATGTTTATGTGGGCATGCATGCATGCATATGTGTGTGTATAAATGACATTGAATTTGCTTTGCTCATCTAAAGCATCATACTTGACACAACTACCCTAGGTGTGTAAAGGGGTAGAAGCAAGCCCAGTAACGAATCAATGATGAATAGTATAATGTGGATTTAATTGAGATGTACAAAAAGTCTTGGTTTAAAAAAGACATTTATCAAGATTATAATGAGGTTGTGCTCTGAAAACATCATACCCATTGAAGATAAAACTATTTAATAACAATATGTCAGGACTCGGAAAAGGATTAAAAGATCATATTAGGCGGATTTTTTTTTTTTTATATCTCTCATATTAGGTGGAAATTTAATAGACAGTACTGGTGAAGAAAGCTTAATTTGCAAAGACTATGATACAATGAATCTCCTTGTAATTTTCAATCAAGGGCAAAACTTCTCTGTCCAAATGACAAATAAGCCAACAATGAGCCTGTTATATTGCATATCCCAAATGATCTGAGAAAAAACTTACTAAACTATCTCCTTTGAGATTATAAACTATATGGACAAAAATATCGAATCTCTAATAATTTCCAGTTTATGATAAGTCCTATTATCAAGCATAAAGAAGGAACAACTTGCCCCGTAATCATGGCATTCCATGCGATGACATCTTTCTTCACCATACCATCAAAGACCCTCCTTGCTGCCAACAAATCCCCGCACTTCCCATACATATCAATTAAGGCAGAACCCACATAAGAGTTTACCTCTATCTTATTCTCCTCAACAAACCGCTCAATCCATCTCCCCAAACTCAAATTTCCTTGGTCCTTACATGCCCCAAGAACACTGACTAAAGTCATTTCATCTGGCTCAAAGCCCACTTCCATCATTTCTCGAAACAGGCCTACTGCATCCGCAGCATATCCCATCTTTGAGTACCCTGATAACATCGAGTTCCAAGAAACCAAGTCCTTTTCAGTAATTTCGTCGAACACTTTCCGAGCACAATCCATTTGACCACACCGCGCGTACATTGTCAGCAACGAATGATATGTGTGGTCGTTACCATCCAAACCAAATTTAAATATGGAAGAGTGTGCAGTCCGGCCATGATCCAACGCTAAAATATTCGCACATGCAATGAACAAAAAGGGGTACGTAAAATTATTCGGCTTTAGGCCCAAAAACTTCATCTGGTAATAGAATTGAAGAGCAAGAGAGTAGTCATGCCATGTGTTGGTGAGGCCACGGATCATGACATTGAAAGCGTAGTCGTTGGGACGGGGGATGTGGGAGAAATGAAGGGAGGCATAGGAGAAGTCCTTGAGGTCGATGATTTTGGAGAGAAGGAAATTGGGTTTGCGTATGGAGTTGACGAGCATTTGGGCGTGTATTTGTTGCAAATGCTTGGTAGATGAACATTTTCTCAAGAGAGACAAAAGCGTTTCTGTCAGAGGTTGGTGTTCCTGTTGCTTCGGTCGTGCGTGATCAGTATCTGCACAATTGTATGTAAAAACGAGACGGCGGGAAATGAAGTGTGAAGAGACTCTGTTCCTAAGCATTCTCCGGAGATGCGATTATGCATAGAAGCAGGTACATACTGTATCCTCCTGCTGTCTTGCACCTTCTTTACTATTTTTATTTTTTTAATTTTTTAAAAATATTTTTTTTACTTAATAATTATTAGTGAAAGGAAGATGTTAAGAGCCTAACCAAAGATTCACTATTGTGTCTATTTAGCACATTTTTTATTTATTTTTATTTAGTTTTACATCATTTTTTAAACACACCCAAACTAATACATTTAATACTTTTTTTTAATTTAATTTCAATTTAAAGTAAAATTCGGATAGTGAAAAAATAGACAAAATCGATCCGATTTTGATTCCACCATTTTAAGATATTTACTTTTATTTTATTGTTTTAGTATTATTATATAATATCTTTTATATTATATATAATAATATAAATTATATAATATGTTTTATAAAATAGCCTTTATTTTATAATATTATTTTAATGCAGAATTTTTTTATATAACATATTTTTTTTATAGCAGTTTTTTTATATAATAGATTTTTTTTAAAATAAATTTTTGTAATGGATTATAATTCTTTTTCTAAAATAGATTTTTTTAAACTAGTTTTTTTTAAATAGATTTTGTTTTTATAAATTTATATTTTATTAAAACTAAAAAATGGGATCGAAATAAGACTCAATTTTAAAGAATAATTAAAATAATTTTAAAAGATATAAAATTAGTGGTACCGATCTTTCAATTATTCTCAAATGACCAATTACACCCAAGTGAGAACCCAATCAGAAATGACAAAAGTACGAAATCAGATCGTAACATCATTGAGGGAATGGCACTCTAGGAAATTTCACGGAGGCATGAAGGGCAAAAGCATGAAGAGTCAATGAGTCATACGCCCTTTTCCTCGTTCTGCGCTCTCTTTTATTCTCGAACTTTAAATTTTATTTCTGTGTTGTTTTCTCCTCTTCCACTTGAGTTTCGACCGTTACTTTTCTCAACGTCTCTCTCTCTCTCTCTCTCCCTCTCCCTCTCTCTCTGAACTGTAATCAAGCTCCATCGTCTTATTTCCGCCCGCAATAACCAGGTATGCTTCTCCACTGTAGTCCATTAAGCTTTATGTTCTCTCAAATTAGTCTCAATTCCCTGTACAAGTTCCCAATAATTGGAAAACGTCCTTTTTTCTTGATTTTTTTTCGTTGTATGAAGCTCTTGAATTTCAGAAACATTCAGCAAGAGACGAAAATATTGATACTCTTAATGTTTTAATATAACATATCGTTGTATTTTTCAAATGGATTGGTGTTTTCCAAGTATCTTCTTCTTCTATTCAGTTTCTTATTACTTCTCGTAGAAGCTCTGGTTAGACTTGGTTGATTTTTTTCATGAGCATGTTGTTCTAAAAGTTCTTGCATTTTGAAATTTGTTTTCTTCTTTGATTTTACATTCTTAATTTTTTTTTATTGAATTTCAAAGATAATTTTCTGTCAAAATTTTCTTAGAATCTCCCCCCCCCCCCCTCCCTCCACCCACCGCCGGCGGCCCTTAATGGGCTTTGATGTGGTTAAATTTCCAGCAGTTTCCAGTTCTGGTTTGCGACAGTTGCAGAGTTCACCATATGACCTCTGTAAATTATTCTTCTCTTTTCGTTTTCTCATTCCTCTTTTTGTGTGCATTTTTTTCTCTCTTCTTTAACACTTTATCTTCTTTTGGTGTGATCTCTCTCCGTTAGTCATACTACCAAAAGACTTTTTTTTTTCTTTTCTCAATTCCTTCTTTCTTTTTTAAAATTATTTTCTCAAATGATTTTTTTTTCTCTGCATTAATGGTCAGGTTTCTTCAAACTAGCTGCTTTGACCATAATTCACACTAAATATTTTCCAGTTGTGCTTCTGTTTCTTACTCTCTACATTTTTAGAGTTACTAAACTTTCTTTCACTTTAAACAGCCCAGGATTCCTTATGATTCTGGTGAGGAAAACGGAAGGATATCGTTGTGATTTCCATTTCAGTTTGAGCCTAAAGAATTCGTAGAGGGAAAGGGAAATCAAAAGTGGGAGATGGGATGTTCCACATCAAAGCTGGATGATGAAGAGGCGGTTCAGCTTTGTAAAGATCGTAAGAGATTCATCAAACAGGCTGTTGAGGAGAGAAGCCGATTTGCTTCTGGACACATAGCTTATATCCAGTCCTTAAAAAGAGTTTCGGCTGCTCTTCGTGATTATATCGATGGAGATGAGCCTCGCGAGTTCTTATTAGATTCATTCATAACCCCGCCTTTCACACCTGCACAGAAATCCAGTCCCAGTTTCATCACATTTTCATCCAAATCTTTACCATCAAAACCATTTCAGTCTCAGCCTAATTCATGCATGAAAGTAAACTATCTGAGATCAGGTGGGGAGCCAGCTTTGTTGGTTGAGGAGAGACCTCAGTCACCTGAGAATGTCCGAGTTGAAACTTACTCACCAATTCACCATTTTGGCATTGATGGCTTCTTTGAGATGCAATCCTCACAGATAAGTTCTTCATTCTTTTCTTATTCCCCCATTAACAGACCCAATATTCCTCCACCTTCGCCCCAAGCATTATCACAATGGGATTTCTTTTGGAATCCATTTTCATCAGTTGACTACAATGGCTATCCTACCCGTAGTAGTTTCGGTCATTCAGTCGTGGATGATGATATTAGACGAGAAGAAGAAGGGATTCCAGAATTAGAAGAGGAAACCGAAGAAGAAGAATCTGATGGCAAGGTACATCTGACAGAAGAAAGAGCTAAAAGTGATGTGAACTGCACCAGAGAAGGAATCGTTGAAGATATCGGTGAAGAGGAGGATGAGGTGGAAGAAACGGATTACGGAACTGAAACTGAGCATCAGATGACAGGCTTACGATCGCACCATGCAAACATAGAAACATCAAAAGGTCAAACCTTTGAAAAAGTTGAAACTTTTAATCAAGAAATGGCAGTAGGTGATCAAGAAGCCAAGGAAGAAACAGTACCCGGTTTTACTGTTTATGTTAATCGGAGGCCAACCAGCATGGCAGAAGTGATCAAGGATCTTGAGTCTCAATTCATGATTGTTTGCAATTCAGCCAATGAGGTTTCAGCGTTATTAGAAGCTGGCAGAGTTCAGTATGCATCAACCACCGGTGAACTCACGCGTATGGAATAATTCCACAGATAGTCTTCTTTGCACTGCCTTTGTTGAAATTCCTATCCAGCCCTTTGCATCTATGCACATCTTTTTTTCTATTTGCAATCTAATATTTAAGAAATTATAGTGATATTACGTGAAAGTGACTATGAAATAATCGTGGACCCTAATTAATCTCTAGGGGTTGGCTCAAGTAGTAAAGGGCTTGGGTTTAGGGTATGTTCCCCCTAGGTCTAAGGTCCAAATTTCTTTAAATGCAAATAATCTGTAGGGTTGTCGGACTTGGAGATTTTTCCCTTGAATTAACCAAGGTACACTCGGAAAAAATCCTTGCTGAGGGTCTGTATATTCCTGGGATTAGTCAGGAAGCTATTCCAAATACTTGGTGCCAATAAAAAATAATATCGTGGATCCTAGTTTCCTTCTAGGCCAAATGAGGCTTTCGGTTATGCAGATATAGGCTTGTTGGAATTCTCCCAATTATTTATTGAATCCCAAAAATGAGCATTGAATAGGTGAATGTCCATTAGATATTATTAATTTATTTTAATGTTTCTTTACAGTTGTTAGTCTCGATTGCTTAATTTATTTTAATGTTTCTTTACAGTTGTTAGTCTCGATTGCTTTCTTGTATGGTGGACTTGTGTGATCTTCATTAAAGGATGTATTTTTCTCTGGTTTTGCTTTAGTTCTGCTTAAATTTTCAGGAGACCAACTAAGGGAATTTATTTTTATTTTTTGCAGCCATGAAAATGTTGAACCCAGTAGCTTTATTCCGCTCAGCTTCATCTTGCAAATCCTCATCAAGGTTTTTAATTAATTCTTCATGTTCGAGAGATGAAGGTTATGAAAGCGGTAGTGACTATTTGGAGGAACCATGCATGTATTCAGGTAGTCACCAATCGACATTGGAAAGGTTATACGCTTGGGAGAAGAAACTCTATGAGGAAGTCAGGGTAATACTTCTTAACTTCCACCCACTGATTTTTAACAGTCACTAATTTCTGACTCTCAGATGACATTTTCCACTAGACCTGACTTGCTTGCTTGTTTTGAAAATTACTTGTTAGATGATACTGTTGAAAGCAAAATTGTTTTTTCATTGATTTTTTTTTTAATTTTTTTTTCTTCAAAAAATTTAAGCAAAACAAACACTGGTAAGGATGACAATGTAATCTGACCGCCGTCTTTGTTACCTTCATAAACAGTCTGGCGAAAAGGTTCGAATTGCCTATGAGAAGAAATGTATGCAACTCAGGAACCAAGAGACAAAAGAAGAGGACACCATTTCAGTTGATAAAACAAGGGCAGCCATTAGAGATCTGCATACCCAGATGAAGGTTTCAATACACTCGGTTGAAGCTATTTCAAAGAGGATCGAAACTCTCAGGGATGAAGAGTTGCAGCCTCAACTTCTTGAATTAGTACGAGGGTAATCTCGAAGTCATTTCTGTACCATGTGGAATCATTCCCTCCAACTCAAATCAACCGTTTTTACCAACTTGGAAATTCCACCACTATTTTCTCCTTGAGTTGTCATTTTTTAGCTAAAGTTCATTATCTTGAATGGAGCCATTATATACAAATTTTAAGTCGTTATTAACAAACTATGTTGACAGATAAATCTACTTCCATTTTTTAAACTTCTAAATTTTTCTGACAAGGTGTATTGGGAAACTACAGGTTGGAAAGGATGTGGAAGGAAATGGCAGAGTGTCATCAGTCACAGAAGCGGACATCAGATGAAGCCAAGCTTTTACTAGCTGGAATGCCTTCAAAAATAGATGTTAGAAAACCCTCTTCCATGTCAATAACTGAGCCGCACCGGTTGGCAACTTCAGCTGCCAATCTTCAAACAGAACTCAGGAATTGGCAAGTCTGTTTCGGCTCATGGATCACTTCTCAACGATCCTATGCACATGTACTAACCGGCTGGCTACTCCGGTGTGTCCGGTCCGGTCTGGACACTTCAAAAGTACCTTATTCTCCTCGCCGTTCCAGTGTAAACCTACCAATATTTGGACTCTGCATCCAATGGTCAAAGGTTCTTGATGCCATCAGAGAAACGCCAGTGCTTGATGGACTAGACTTTTTTGCAGCTGGGATGGGCTTTATCTATGCTCAACAGCTAAGAGAGGATTCTCCCCATGCACCAGTTGGATCAAAGAGATTTGGAGGTGGGTCATCAGAGGAGTTGGATGGGAATATGAAAATGGTGGAGGCTGGTCAGGTTGAAGAAGAGGTAAAGACTGCAGAGAAAATGGCTGAAGTTGCAATAAAGGTGCTTTGTGCTGGAATCTCAGTTGCCATGAGCTCATTGACAGAATTTGCATCTACTTCTGCTGAAGGATACGCTGTACTTGTTAAGCAATGGGAGAAGACAAAATAAAATGACTGCACAGTTCAAGGGGTGATGAAATACAACATGGTATTCTGTTGTGTACTTTAATTGTATTTCCATCTCCAAGTTATATCTCCATTTAATTGTCAGATGGACAAGGTAAAATACAAGTGGAAATAGATTAATCTGAAAGCTGAAACCCGTGAACTAGTTGGGACTAGGATGTTTGTAACATGTATATTTAAAAAAAAAAAAATCAATTATTTTCCATCATTTTATTGTTCTAGGTTATCAATCATATGGTATGATTGATAAACATCTTTGTCAAAACAATTGATAAACATCTTTGTAATCTTGTTTTGTCCGTTTGAGGTTAATGTACGTCACCCGATTTCTTCTTCGGTGCCAAAGCTCTATCAAGAAATCTATGCCTGCCCTTTATTTTCTATCTTATAGAATGTCTACATTCACCATATCCTCCTTCCTAAATGACGGATTCTATATAAGTAGGCGGGTTGAACCATCGAGAGTTTATACAATTTATTGTTCATTTGATATTGATCTTAGATTGTATATATGCATTTTTAGTATCATGTTGTTCTCGCAAAAAGCACTTGACATTTCAAAGCAGTCCTTCTGTATGGTGATTGTGCATTATTGTCAAACGGGAAGAGGGATAAGATGGAAAGTTAAAGCTTAATTGGTTTTACCCAGGATGTGAGAACATTACTGTTTAGGCAGCAATATACTTTCTCTTTCTCAAGGCAATCTTCTAGCTTGGCTGATAAAATTGATGAAGCACAGTTTTATTCATTCTGCACATATTATGCTTCAGAAGATATATAAATGTCAGTCAAAGTCATTACACTTGTGACTACTGGTTTTGAACACCTGGAATGATATTTGTGTCCTGATTTTGTGACTGTACAACAAAATCTGTGTTTTGAGTATGGTTATGTTTTGCGGAATGGCATGTATTTTGAAATTAGCTACTGCCGAGTATTGTGAAATCCTGGAATGACATGTATTATGAAATTATTGGACATGTAATTTGAATTGTGGATGCATTGAAGAATGTTTTGTGTAATTATTTGATTATTACTTAACATATAATTAGAAAAAAAATTTATTATTTTTAATAATATATTATCTTAACTAATAGATAGATAATTCAATGTGAAAATCTATTTTAATAGAATAGACAAAAAGCAAAACATGCCCCGTTTAAATTTAAAGATGAAATGAATTAAGTTTTAAAAGTTAAATAAATATTATTATAATATTATTATTTTTTATTATTATTGTTTTAAAATTTAAAAAAGATAAATTAAAATTTGAAATTGTTGAATTATTTATCATATTTTATGTAAAAATTTGAAAAAATATAATAATAAATTAAAAAAAAGATAAATTGAACTAAATTTTTAATACAAACTGGAGTAATATTAAGTTTTAGCTTTATATTTGCTAATTCCAATAGCAATGCTCTAGTTGCTGACTGAAGCTACTTTACATAGAAATCGGATTTTCATTAAAGTGCTTTTTTCCAATGCCACGTGTGCAATTTCAGACAAAATGTTTGAATTTGGAACCATACAGACCCATTGCTTTTCTGGGACGAGAATTTTAGCCAAAAACCTTTGACAAGGATCCTTCAAAAATCAAATATCAGAACCCAACAACATGGAGAACATTTCCATCTGAACCGCACAACATACAGCTCAATCTAATGTACATCACATCTTTCGATTTGTATGGCTATTTATTTCCCAAAATTCTCATAGAACCTGTAACGAAAGAACAGTAACAACGCTCACCCTTGCCACGGCGCAAAACTTGGCTGGCAAAAAAGGGAAATATGCGAGAATGCAAATCTGTCTATAAGTGAATGAATGCTTTTTAGTCATCATAACCATAGCCTTCATCTTCGTCAAGCTCCACTTCATCGTCAGATCTAGGAACGAAAGAGAGAAATAGTAAAACTGCAACAATCTGCGTTGCCAAAAAATATTTGGCCCTTCTCCTAAAAGTTTTCTCCTCCTCTGTCTTTTGCCTCTTGGGTTTGCTCCTAGGCTTTGAACCTGTTATTAGAACATAATTTATTATGACGGTTTAAAATTTTTTGTAGAAATAAATTTTCAGGAAATAAATTTTCAGCCAAAATAACAATACGGCAGAGACAAGAAATCCAGGAATCAAGCATAAATTATTTGTGTATTAGTGATGGAACTCTGCAATAGAATCTATTTGAGGCTAGAAATGCTATTTTAACTATACAGATTGGTCACGCGAAACCAAAAGCAACCATGGTCTGCCCATTGATACAACAAAAAGCACAAGACATGCTTTATGTACACATATGAATCATAAAACAAGGACGTTGAAGCAGTCATGCAGTTCTATGGTAACCGCCACTAAGAGACATAATTCTTGTTTTTTTATTTAGATAAATTGTTTAATAATTAAAAAAAAAAGCCCTATCCAAATACATAGGAAATAAAATACAGTAGATAAACCTACCTAGAGAGAGAAAACCTGAAGCTAGAGAAATTGCATAAAATACATATTATGTTTTTTTGGTAAAGGTTTCGGTAGATCTGGAAGAAGGAATTTGCATATAAACTGGGAAATTCCAAAACACTAATGAGATCCTGATGTAACCCTAACAATCTCTTTTCAACAATTATTTCTTTTGAAGTATCTTAATACCAATACCAAACATTTTTTTTTATGAGTAAAAATATAAGATAACTAATACCAATACCAATACCAAACATAATCTACTATAAATTCGAAAATCTACTCCAAATATGAAAGGCACTCAACTCATCAAAGAAAAACCGCTTAAAAACGTTTTGATGAAAACAAAAAGTATCTAGAATTGAAAAGCATTGTTTTTTTGTAGGTAAGAATGGAAAAGCATCTTACTCCAGTTCGGAGGACCCCTTCTTGAAGTTGATGATGGTGGGTGTGACTGAAAATATGGGACAGAAGAAGACGAAGAACCTGCCTCTATCAACTCTATCTTAAGCTTTTCAGCATACTTTACAAGATTAGCATGCTCTAAAAGTTTGCTCCGCAGCACTGACGTTTCCTGATAGCACATAATTGCAGGAAACATGATGCTTCCCTTAATAAGAAGACTAGAAAAATATTTACTACTCTCCCTACCAATATATTACATGGTTTGATACAAAAGGATTATTAATAAAAATGTAAAGATGTATTATGCTTCTTAAATGTTGGGTGCTTTATATTAAAGTTGATATGATTTTTTTATAGGTAAAAAGAAGAAAGTTGGCATGACTTTTCATAAGAAACTTGCTAAGTTTTTGAAGCTAAGGAAATATGAACTAATTTAAGAAACTTCAAAGGAAGTCCATAGAAAAATCTATCGAGCACGAGATTTTTACCAACATCAACATCAAACTACAACCTAACACAAGCACCCCCGGCGCCCCGGGGCTCTCGGGCTCTCCGGGCCACTGCCCTGGGGCCCTGGGCATATACAGATGCATGTCAAAAGAAATTGGACAGAAGCTGAATTTTGCATGTAGAGATTCATGTGCATGTAAGGTGAGTTTACATACAAGAGGGTAGAAGAGAGAAATTGGGCTTAAGGATGGGCTGGTTCATGGGTAAAAGTTTAGTATAAATAAGAAAGCACCTTTCCATACGGTTAAACTATGAGATATACAGTTAAAAAAATGTAACGTCTGTCAGTAGCCAGATGCATGGTTCTTGAGGAGGGAGTTAGCCTACTACAAATTTGTTTATGTGCGAGTTTTTGCTAAAATTAAATTTGTTGATGACTCACAGGTAATGCTTGTAGAGTCAAAAGTGCATGCGCGAGAAAAACTGCATCCACACTAGATGGCCTACATGAAAGGAATAACTCGTTCAGTTGCAGAAACATAATGTATTATAGCTAATTGCACTTCATATTAAAAAATCAATGTACACTTTGTTGTTAAAGGACATAAATATCTCAGATTGGATATCCAAAAGAGTCACCTGTTCTCGAAGAGAAAGTTCTGCTCCCCTAACCTAGTTGACAGGGCAGAATATGCAATGTTGGCTCTCTTGTAAATCTGTCCAACAAAACATAATCCCAAAAAAATAAAACAAATCACGTTAATAAAACAAGGTGAAAAATGAAACCCCCTCCAACTACCTAAAAGTTCTAGTATACGCCTTCTTAGAATATTTGACAAAGCACCCTTAACAAAAAAGAAAATCGAAGAAACAATAAAATTTAAAGATATTACAATTAAAAAATCATTCTTGAAAATAAAATATAACAATCTAGAATTAATTAAAAAATAAACAAAAACATAAAAACTTAAAAACATGAATAATTTTTCTCAACAAAATTAAAACCGAAAATATCAAAAGCATGAAAAAAATTTAAATAATTAAATAAGTAATCTAATTTAAAATTTTTTTTATATATTCTTTTATTTTTTTGGCTTTGCCTATTCTATCAATACAATTGTTTACTTATCAAAAAAAAATCTTTTAAAAAAAAAAAATCTGTAAAATGATTTTTATTAATTTATTAGGATATTTTATATTTTTAAGTACAATTTTTCTTTTTTAAGGGGAAAAGAGAACATTTCAATTTCTTTGTAGTTTGAGGCGTGATTGCCAAAATTAGCTAGTTTGAGGAGTGATTGCAAGTTGGGCTGTAATTTTGAGGGGGATTTGCATATTTTCCCTTAAAAAAGACAAGACAAGCAGCATAAAGAAGACTACCAACATTTAGTTAAAAGAAAGAGAACATATTAAATCTAAAACAACAAAGTTAATGACGATATAGGACCTCTTGTTCCTTTTGCTCGACATTGTCCTTAGTTATTCCAAGTCGTTGCTTGACTGAGTAAACTTGCTTCAAGAACAGAACCTTTCCTATTGGCCATGGAAGATCCGAATAACAGATGTTCTTGGCAGGAGTACCATCAGAACCCACCCAGAGTTCATAGATAAGTGCATCTTCAATCCAAGAATTAACCATTGCTTTTGTTGATAACCATTCTGGGACTGAGTAGAACTCAGAATCCAAATCAACAATACCATCTTTTTTTAAACTTTCAATCACCCCACCATTCTCGTTATTGTAGGCCACGTAATCACCAGACTCAATATAAGGAATTTGATCTGAGAAAGAAAGCAACAAAGAGTGTGTTGACAAAAACGCTAATTTACTTAAATATGAACACATTGAACATAATCCTAACGTCTTTCATTTTTGGGTAAGTGTCAGAAAAAAGGTCTTAACCACATAATCGTATACATAAGTTTTGCACCTATGCAACTACATAAATCCACACACAAAAGTATAATCATGAACAGATGTAATGTAAATAGCAGAAGAACCGAGCTCCAATAATACTATTTGTTTTATATCTATTACTCTTTTCCTCTCTCACTATGTCTCCTCATCTACTTTTCTGGCGCTTCTCGTCAGAATAATCTTTTTCCTTGATTTTTTCAAGTCCAGTTTTTGCTTTGTTCTTCAGTTTCTTTTACTGTTGCTGCTTTTGGAAGTGTTTGGATGGAGTGCAGTTTTGGGATAGAAGCAAAGCAATTCGTCATGTCACGTTGCACCATTGATAACAACTCGTTATTGAGAGCTAGTTTTTCTTCCTCCATAGCGAATAATGCTTCGACATTCCAACCATCTTCGCTATTCTCCTGAGAACTGGAAGTAGCAGTGTTACTTGCAACAGGCTTTTTCTTGTTCCAACAATCTTTCGCCATGTGGCCCTTCTTTCCGCAATTGTAAC